>CM062818.1:30949493-31529493 GCA_031772625.1 Pinus tabuliformis
AAGATTCTGGAAACGAAGGTTACAATTGACGGACGTGATTCCTCAAATGCTTCCATGTTTGAGACAACATGCTCATTTTTGCATCGCATATTTACACGCCCGAAGATAATCCCTTATACCGACATGGTTAAATGGGTTATTGATGATGCTGACATAAGAGGGTATAGGATCTTTTACGCCAGACAACCTGCAGCTTATGTACCACCTACTAGAGCCACAAGTCATCTACAATAGGCAGTTTGTTGAGAAGTTTGCCAAAGAGAATGACGACCCAGCGGACTGCACTCGGACTTGGTCAAATAATGAGGACAAAATCAAGAAAGACAAGAACAATATGTACACTACTGCGTCTATTTGTCCCCCTCATAGTTTTGCAGTGGCCATGCTATGTAAACTATTTGGCAAACTCGATAGTACAAAATTCTCCCCAAAATGATTGTAGATGCAACAGTTAATGCAATTGTAATGAATTGGGCACAAATTTTGTCTGACAATTTAGCTAGAACAATAATGGAGTATAGAAGGAAAATGAGTGTTGCTTCGAGAGTTTACCCTCCATTTTTCATGAGCACCTATGTAATGGTTGCAATTTGTTTCGGTTCGAAATTCCCTGTCATGGGATGGAAGTGGACTATTCAAAATCCTCTTCCCATTCACATATACCATAAAGACATGTGGGAATCTACCTTTCAACCACATTTTTTCAAGATCTGTCAATGGAGTTATGCTCCCTATTCACAAAAGGCTTTATAACCGAGATGCCCCCAGGTTTTCCCAAGAAGCTGAAGTAGATATCCTTTCAGTGGCTAGATGGTTTGGGGAGGAGGCATTTACGTATATCGGGGTATTTGGTAGCATTACCTCCCCCCATCCCATACTATGTTCCGGACAAATTGATGGCTAGAGAGATAGCCTATCAAACAGCTAGTGAGGGAGGGATGAGCAAAACATTAAAGGAATAAAAAAAGGCCATCTGGCCTACATTCCCTTTACAGTGTGGAGCATTTGCATTACACGACCTAGGGCATGCATTTAAAGAAGCAGAGAATACATTATCTCTGCAATTACCTAAATTCCCTGGAAGGAAATATGACTCGTTCGGCACTGTCAAAGACTTTACCACCATGGTGAAAATAAAAGTATTTAGTAACGAGGAAGATACATTTGATGACATCTTTTTGTAGAAAAACACCTTTACAGAGGTGAAGCATATGGCACAGTTACTTTTTGACCTTGAAGATCTTGAAACATATTATAGCTACATAGAAAGGATGCTATCAAAGGACCCATTGGACCAATTATTGATTGAACCAATAAGGGAGCCTACTCCCAACGTAAGTATAGAAGGTGTCTCTAAAGAAAATTCTAAAACTGATTCTGGAGTAGAATCCCAAGAGAAATCTACCAGGGAATCCGAGAAGTCATCACAAAATGGGAAAAGCAGAAGCAGGGAGTCAGAAAAGGATACAACCCAATCTACAGAGAAGACAACTGAGCAAACTTCAGCTAGCAAATAGGCTGAAATCCATGCCACCTCCACACAGCCAATAAAACCCCTGGTAATTGATTTAGAGGAAGAATGGGACAATTTTAATAAAAGGCTCAATACAGAGGAACAAACGCCAGAGTTGCAAACTCCACAACAGAAAACAACTCAGGAAATTACAGCAGAGGAGACTGTAAATACTCAAGAGGTAGAACACATCCATGTTACCCCCACCTCTGAAATTGTTTTGAGAATAGAGGAGATTCCCCCTCTAGATGTGTTTTATAGCCCACAACACAAGGTCATTGTTAAAAGACAAAGGAAGAAAAGGAAATTGGATTTTACAGCTGTTACTACCCCTGATAATGAACCGATGGATGTTCTCTGGAAAGACTCACCCATCGACCCGTCCGCCAACCTCACTAGACTCTCACAGTTTGTAGGTGCCTACGTTACAACGACCATCGACAAAGTAACAGAGGTGCAAATGTTGCTTAAAGAAAAAGAAGATAAAATTTTGTTGCTTGAACAACAGTTATAACAAGCAAAATCTGACCAACAGGCAGAGATACAGTTAACTAAGCTACAATAGGAGTTCGAGCAGATGCAAATAAAACATCAAACCAGCTTAGTAGAGAAGGAAGCATAAATACAGGGAATAATTGATCTACATAAAGATGATCTGAAAATTGATCAGTTTATTACCGAAGCGCTCAGCCTTAACTCCTAGCTGATGCACCAAAAATAAATATTATGCCAGAAGATTTCACAATGGAATTCTTATTGCGAAACAAGCGACAAATTGACAAGTCAAGTCGTGGAAATGAGACTTGAATATGATGAAATCTTGAAAAAGGTCTCCGACTTCATCACCTGGCAGAATTTAGAAGATGGGAGAAAAGTCGACTTGCCTAAACTAGAGGAGTCGCATAAAGAAATCTTATTTGCAAACTGGGATTCTCGGCTTAAAGAAGTAGAAAAGGCAACAACAGATGCAACAAACAGTGTCATCGAAAATATTAATGAAAATTTACATAGTGCCAACCTTGTGGCAGAATCCATTCCAGGTTTTCTTCCTAATGTAAAATAGCTTGAACTATAGTGGAAACAAGCAACAGAATAAAAAGCAGAAGCAATTAGGCAAACAACCAAGTTAAACTGGGAAGCATATTGACGAAATTTGGTAAAGCCTCACAATTAGTGGATGACGCTGCGATGCCTAACCACTTCTACGGAGAAAATGGTGCTAGCACTAACCGACGCCGTATTCATTGGACAGTTGAAAGCTGAAATCGGCTAACCAACACAGCTCAAGCCCATGATGGACATTTGCGATCTAAAGGATCAAATGTAGAATAGTTACTCACCATGCTCATTTCTATTTTAGTTTTATTTTTCATAATTTAAGGAAGGTCATTTAAACCTCCTCAGCTATTTTTGTAATAATCTATTTTTAGTTTTAAAGTTTGAGTATTTAAACCCCTCTCATGCATTTAGAGAGAGGTCCAGAAATTTTATCAGAAACAATCTTCAAAACATGCACTTCTGTCCCTTTGAGGAAGTTCTGGTGAAATTAATGGAACAATATTTATTTTTATCTGATTTAGCATCTTCTACTGAAATTGCACTTTTGTACTCTTAGATGGTGTTGAATAGACTGAAAGTAGATCAATATTGCTGAAGCACATGAGTAGGACGTATTATAAATGGGACTTTTATCTTGTAATTAATTTTACTTATGTATCAAGCAATAATTTCTCTTCAAGTTGTTTATGTATGAAAGTCTGAATCTTGGTTGCCATTATTGCACTTCTGTATGATGATGATCTATATTTTATGCTGAATACATGAATAATTTCTTATGCGATATATCTTTCACAATCGTTTCGGCTAACTTTTTATACAAAATGATTATTGTTAAAACAAATTCATTTCTCATCGCAATTGAATGATCTTTATTATCAATTGCTTTCAGACAATATTGTAGATCACATACATTAATTTACTCCCGGGTATAGTTATAATTAGATAGTGTTTAAATTAGGATTAAATGCATGTGATTATTCGTTTAGATTAGATTACTTCTAGCAACAATGTAAACTTTGAAACAGGAACTGATACTGTTACCTGTTTCGTAGAGATAAAGAAAAAGTGACCCGATTTTGAAAAGGGGCGATGCTAAACACACATATTTTTTTAAAGCATAGTTTTTGGCACTTTAATTTTTTTTATTTACATTACGTTTTAGAATGTTAGTGATTTGCATGTTGATTTAAAAAAGTGGTGATTCTGCATCATGCCCTTTTTTTAAAAGACCTATTTTTTGACTTTAAATTTTCTAATGTATGGAATGTAACAATTATTTTCTAAATTTGACGATTTTTGACACGTTAAATTTTTTTATCTCAATTTTTTTTGACATAAAAAAAAATATAAAAATTTATATTTAAAAAAAATTGTAAAATTAAGTAAGTAAAAATAGAAAAAATTAAAAAAACATAAAAAAAAAACAAACTAGTTTGAAAAAAAAAATAGAAAATTAACAAAAAAAAATTAAATTTAAAAACTACTAAAATAAAGATTAAAAACATTTAAAAAAACCAAAAAAACAAAAATACATTCAAATTAAAAAAAAAAAACCAAAAAGCATTTAAATTTTTTATAAAATATATGTATTTTCAAATTAAAAGAATAAAAAATAAAAAAACATTTAAAAAAATACATATTTTTTATTTAAAAAAAAACATTTTAAATTTTATATTAAAAAAATTAAAATTTAAAATTTCGATTTAATTTTTTTTAACATTATTAAAAAAATAATTTTTATTTTAAAAACAAAGAAAAATATTTAAAAAAAATATATTCATTTTTTTTAATATCATTTTTTTTTTAATGGGCCACCTAGGGCCACGCCCCCACGGGCGGCCGAGCGACGGCGGGCCGCCCATGGGGACGCGGCCTTGGATGGCCGGGCCTAGCCGCCCGTGGGGGTGTGGCCTTGGGCGGCACTGCTGTAAAAAATTGTTATATATATATTTTTAATTTTTAAAATATTTTTCTTTGTTTTTAAATATATATATTTTTAATAATGTTAAAAAAATTTAAATCGAAATTTTAAATTTTATTTTTTTAATATACAATTTAAAATGTTTTTTTTTTCTTTAAATAGAAAATATGTATTTTTTTTAAATATTTTTATTTTTATTTTTTATTATTTTTTATTTATTTATTTTTTTTAATTTGAAAACTACTTCCTCTTAGAGTGTCCCGCATACAACCACATTAGATCTCAGTTTCACAATCTTTGTTACAATACTGACCTTCCTAGCCTTTTACAATGTCAAAATTATAGTGAGCTCGGGAGGCTTCTCTCCAAGCTTTTTGAGCATAGGAACAAAATCTTAAATCAAAGTAAATAATTTGTTTCTTTAGGTCCGATAGACCAATGTTTGGTCTCAGCGGACGTTAACCATCATCATCATATATATATATTTTAAATGTTTTTAATCTTTATTTTAGTAGTTTTTTTTTTCCTTACTTAATTTTACAGTTGTTTTTTCAAATTTTAAATACATAATTCAAATTTTTATTAAAGTAATGCTATATATATTTTAAAATATATTTGTTTTAATTTTGTGTTAATTCCATAAAAATAATTATATGATGTATTAGTATAATTTAAAATATCTAATTTAGGAAAAAAAATTAAAAAAATTAATATTTTTAAATATTATTAATAAAATTTTTTATAAGTATAAAAGTACAATGATTTTAATAATTTAACAAAATAAATTTAAACTATAAATAATTTAAAATTATATGTATTATATTTTCCATAAAAAATAACATATCACTATTAACCAAAATCAAGATTCACATATTATAAAATTAATTACGATTTTATAAAATATTATGATTACTATATTATATTTATAAAAATAATTATATTGATTATAACAACCATTTATAACACTTACTATTATATTATAATAAATTTGAAATAAAAGTTTTAAATTTAAATTTAAAACAAAATAATTTAAAATTAATTTTTTAGTTTAAATCAAAATTATATTTATATTTGTATATTGTTATTTCATTTATTAAATAAACTGATTAAAGAGTGAATATATATATATATATATATATAAGGGTATGATGTATGGATATAAACTAAAACATTCAATTTAAAAAAACATACACATAATGTTAATATTTTTAAGTATTTTTATGTTATGAGTGTTATACCAAAAAAACAAAAATGATTTTAATTTTAATTTTTTAATTTGAATCAAAATTAGATTTATATTTTTATAGGGTAGTGTGAGTCTTTTTTTTATAAATAATATCTATATATATATATATAGATATTTTTTTTTAACAATCTTAAAAAAAAATTAAATCGAAATTTTAAATTTTAAATTTTAAATTTTAAATTTTAAATTTTAAATTTTAAATTTTAAATTTTAAATTTTAAATTCGGTTTTACTGGCATTTTTTAAAAATGTTGAAAATTGACCCTAAAAAAAGCCATCATTCCAGTGTCAACACTTTTCATTTTCAGGGTGTTTTTTGCACAAATTTTCCAAAAAAAATCATTTTCACTGCCATTTTTAAAACATGTTCAAAATTGACCCAAAAAAAACCATTGTTCCAGTATACACACTTTTCGGTTTTAGCACTGTTTTTCATATTTTTTTCGAGGTTTTTGGGCCAAAGTTCTCGTTTTGAGTTTATAGTTCTCGTTTCAAAGTTTACATTGTTTAGCTTAAACATTACTCCAAAACATCACATATCACCCCATTAGCACAATCATTAAATAGACTGGGAAGCTGGTTGCATTATCCTCAGTAAGAGCCACTAGTCCAAACGGAAAAGGAGTTGCCAACCAAAGTCCGGACCAAGTGGTTTTCCCCCATGTTGAAGCAACGATTTTCGAGGCTTCAACAGTACCCTGCAGATTGTAGTTAAGGTACCAACTCAACAGTTATGTTGCTCTAGGGTTCTAGGTACCCTACGGGGTAACTGCCCACGCACCCACCCCATAGTCATGCTAGATCACAGTCATGTTGCTCCAGGGATCTAAGGACTGTCTAGGCTAGCTGATTAGGTACCCACATCACAATTATGTTGGATCGGTTGCCAAAGAAACAAGGGAACTCAAGGGATCACCTCCACCTTGAAGCCCATTCATGATTATGGGCATTATCAAACCAGGTAGTGTTTCGTCAATAGAAATATTGGGAATCTAGAGGCTATCCTTCCTCCACCTAGAAACAATACATAACACACGGGCCCGGATGAATAATAGACACATATACATATACATGTGGCACCACACCACATTGTACAAATAACATGATGCCATGTACATATAACACAAACACACATATGCCACAACACAACGTATACACATGTACGACACATGCACATATACATAAAGAATAAGGGCATCCTGTTATACATGAAAATATCTCCTTATCAGCTTAGAGGAGAAGATCTTGCTTTTGCCTAGAATACACCCCGTTTTTAGGCCTTTTGAGACTATAATGCACCCTGCAAGCATTATAATGCAGGCCCTAGTGCATTAGCCTACGTTACCCTAGCTAGTAATGGCCTATGTCTTCCCAAAACCCTCGTTATCAGAATTTCATGTAATCGTGAGCAAAATTCATGAGTTAACTCATTATGACCCCATTTTTCGCTCAAGTAAAACTCTAAGAAGGTGGGAGAAGATCACTTCAAAGTCATCCATACATGTTGCATATCTTAAACAAATCCCATAAAGTGGGATAGAATAATAAAGTTGAGGAAACATTTTCCATCCTATGGATTTTTCCCAAAATGCACTGAAGGAATAATATGGTAATCTTTGTAGCCTCCCCTTGCATATATATTAGAGGCTAGGCCATTCAGATTAAGATCAAAATTTATATATTGTTATGTTATCGAGATTTCACTCGTGTGAGAGAGAGAGAGTTCGCAGCTAGGAGTTGAAGGAGGTCATGCTACAACTAATCATGGTTGTAACCTTCCTTCTATTTGCTTAATATATACATCTACATTGTTTCTTCTAGATTATTGTATATTTTTTATGCATCTTGTGCTTATCTAAAAATGGTTTGGATTATGGTATCTTACTAATGTATTCATTGATGTATAGTTGCTCATTTGTTAGTGTTTTGGTTTGATAAAGTTCATATGTTGTGAGTATTATGTTTGTTCTCTTTGTGTGCATGATTGGTGCTTATAGTTGGCTAGGAAGACTTCTCAACCACGTCGATTGCTACAACTGATCTACAAGAAAGGATAATTAGGTTATCTTTCACCTTCACTTTATCAATTCCAGTTTATTGCTTGCATCTTTGAATGGGTCTAACCATAGAATAGTAAATCCCTTGATCTGTATGTCTCAGGTTCTAGGAAAGCCTGGGAGGGTTTCTTGTTTCTCCAACCAAAAATTATTCTGTACAACATAATTGGTACTCCACTGGGGAGCATTATGCTTCCCAGTTTGTTTTTCCTTCTCCTAAATTCCATCTCTTTGATCTTGTCTTTGCTTGAATTCCTATCCATTGATTGCATGCAAAATAACATATTTGACTTGAGCCCTTTTATCTTACCCAAACCATTTTATTTTAGTAAAACTTGTATAAGGCTTCCTCATGTGGACACCAAAGCATTATAATGCTAGTTAGCTCTTATGTTCAGTGCATTTCCTCTGCCCGTAATGCACTGTGTTGGCCTGCTTCCCTATGTTACTGCCTTAAAGCCTTTGTTTGGTATTTTTTTTGTGATTTCCACTGCGTGTGTTTTGCTTGTTTGAGTCCTGAGGTCTTTGATGTCTTGGTCTATGATCATGTTGTGGCGCCATACCCCCCCAAATAAATTTTTACAAACAATATGGGGACCTTCCATGTATATTTTGGTCAAAATCACTTCTTTGATGCTTTATTTATTTGATTTTCACTTTTCTCAGTTTTCCGTGTTTATTGCTTCATTTTATGCCATTTTTCGGTAACTTCCCAATGACTCAAATTTCGCTAAATTTGAACTTACAATTTGAAAATAATGCTTCTTCAAAATTTGGTTGAATTTAACCATCTAAACTTAAATATATGCAAAACACATTTTACTTTTATTTTGTTAATTTAATTAATTTAAATATATAAACAAAATTATTTAATTAATTTAAATTAATGATAATTAATTTAATTAATTTGTAAATATTAATATTTGATTAATTATCAATTATTTAATTTTTATTTAACTAATCTACATAACCACCACAACGGAGAACCTATATAGAACCATATAACAAAGCTATATAATAACGGTGCTTATTACAAATAATATACTAGCATTTGCATCTGATGTTGCAAAGGAAACGCCATAAGGCATAAAGTGTGGAAGAATAACGATAAAGTGTGTAAGGCATAAAGTGTGGAAGAATAATGATAAAGTGTGGAAGAATAACGACATGTGAATGGACATTGTTGAAAGTAAGGGTGGATGATAATGATTTACAATTGATATTTTTAGTTATTTGTATTATGAAATATTTTGTAAATAATAGTAGTGTGTAGAAAAATAACTAAATGGACATTGTTGAGAGCAGGGGTGGATGATAATGAGTTACCATTGAAAGTATTAGTTGTGTATTTTGAATATGGATATTTTGTAAATAATAATAATGTGTGGAAGAATAGGAACATGTGAATCAACATTGTTGAAAGCAAGGGTGGATGATAATGAGTTATAGTTAATGTCATGTCACAGGTTATCCATTATCCCCATTATCCATGTAGTTGTTGTTGTTTATGTGAACATGTTTTTGTACATTATTTTAAGGTTTTTTTTTTCAAGTTTCAGTCTTGAGTCTCCTCAACTTCCCAAACCAATTACTATGAAGAAAATATATTAACAATGTTGCCATTCCTATGACAAATATATTAAAGGGACCTATAATAATATCTCTGGAATTAATATGACAACTCTGTTAAAAGAAGGACAGATAAAAATATTATAAAGCACTTCTCAACTTCCCAAACCAATTATTATGAAGAAAATATAGTAACAATGTTGCCATTCCTATGACAACTATATTAAAGGGACCTATAATAATATTTTTGCAAGTCATATGACAACTATGTTAAAAGAAGGACAGATAAAATATTATAAAGCACAACAAAGAACTTCTAAAAACAAGATTACACTGGCAACATTCACTGGCATCATTGTTTCTGAGATAAAAAATATTATGGTGAGGACTTGGGTCTGAATTCCACTATTCCATTTTCCTAAAAAGCATAAAAAACACATTCAAATCATCCAATGAAACTCTTACTTATAAAGATAAGCCTTTAAGGATTAGATTGTACCACAAAAATGTGGAAGAGTAGCCTACGATTGATCACCACAATGAATAGCCTTAATATGCTAGAGGGGCCTGTCATATAAAGTCCTTAAACCAATCTTTGGGCCAACCGTTTTATTGTCTAGATGAGACTATTGAATAAGTCTTCAACAATTTCCAAGACAAGCCATAGATGTAGACTCAACACTAGCCTTTAGTTTACTTATAAAATTGCTTCGAATCATTTTTGCAGGCTTCCATATATAAAATTATTTGAAGCGAGTGCTATATTTTTACATATTTATTTGACAATATGTGTAGCAACTGTGTTGATCAATATTTCCAAACTCCCTCAGTGGCCAAAGAATTGAGATTGTTAGCACGGGAGATTCCAAACAAATCTTCGGAAACAGAGATGGAAGGTATCTCCTTCCCAAGGAATGCCTTCGCAAAAAATAATTATGTTAGCAGACGTTCAGTTATCTCCCTCAATCAAAATAGTGTATTAAATAAGTGCATACATTTTCTACAATGGAAGTTGAATTCACTGCATGGCAAGAGCCCTTGATGAAATTTTTGCAGGACCCACTAGGATTTCCAAAGCTTGCAAAGCTTAAGTTTACTAGAGCTTGAATGTGATGAATCCACACTAGTTTCACCCAAAATTGTCATATTGATGGAGACGTATAAGACTTGGGTGAAGTTCTTTGAAGAGAAAGCTAAAGAAGAAGAAGAGGAGCAAAGAAGAAAGATAAAGTCACCAAGACAAACACATTGTACTAAAAGACAAAATTAGAATAGGACCAAAAAAACAAGAATGACAGGAGACTGACAAGTCCAACTGGGATTCACAACAGAAGACGACATATGGCTTTCTTTATTTACCTGCTAGGACATTATGTGCCAACAGGGCTTATAGTTTTTAGATGTTAATTTTTTGGGCCTTGAAAATGTACCATACTTTGCTTATAAATCTCAAACAGAAGGCATGTAGTTTTACATCAGCAAAAGGAACATCTATAGACTATATCTTGTTTCAAGTTAAACAACAGAAAATAGGACAAAAAAGAAAGAAAGGAACTTTCATTCATAACTCATAGGTATAAAATATATCGACTAATTAAAGATTACTTGTTTAGCAACTGCAACTGCAGTGCTTCCACCGCAAAAGCAGTCTATAGTCGGATGAGACCTCAATTCTTTATCAATTACTTTACTTTGTACGCTTTCAGGTAGGTGTCTTTCGAGGCAGAAAAAAGACTGGATTCCTTTGTTGAACTGACTTGGCCATCACCACCTAAGTCATTTTGGGCATTTTTGGCCTTCTTTTGTTATTGTATGTATCGGTAGCATTGATGTTGTTTGCTTTATCCTTGAAAGATTGCCAAAAAGAATGCAGTTACATTGGTAATGAACCTCTGACCCTGCGAACAACAAGATGACCATAAGGACCATGGCCATCAAAAAACCCCACAGAAGATTGAATCATCTGAAACAAAATCCTGTGAATGATAACAAAAGAATAATCAGAATATGAACTTTTTATTTCCAAATTAGGACAGAGCAAAATTTTGCTAAAAAATTGGATATCATTTGAACTGAAAAAGGAAAGGATAACTCTGAACATGAAAATTTCAGAACATTTCATTTATGAACTCTTGAGAAAAGAAAATTCACAGCATAAATGGCAATGTCCAAGAGTCGCATAGTAGTCCTTGCTCCATTCATTACTAAGGGCTAGGATCCATGTCGTACTAAATAGTGCATGCACATTGTTGTTAGGGCATACATGTAGATTGCATATGTTACATTCGACATTCTAAATAAGCACCCTCTTACATGAGGAATAGAGTCCTATTTATTTTATGTTCAAAACCACCACCAAATAAGAGTAACTAATTCAAATATAAGCTACCAAACCAGTTTCAAATTTCTTACAGTAGCTAACTACATAAAATTATACATATAAAAAGCTTACCATACAAGTACTTATCTAGAATATGAACCACGCGATGACTGGTTATTTAGAATAAATGCATGAAGCAGACCCTAAGCTGAATGGGTTTGCTCTGGAGTACCAGATATTCAATCACTTCATATGATCGTGGTCTCACTTCAAGTAAGTTAACTTTTGCACCTGATATTTGTAGAAGGTAAATAAGATCTTGTTGATGAATATACTCATGAGAAGAACTCTGAGACACTGCAGATACAATAAAGGATTGACCAAATCAAATAAAAAACCAAGAATATGGTTTGAACAAATGGACAGCCAAGTGGCCTGTGCACATATTTAGAACTCACAATGTCTGACACCATTGAATATTCTCTCTTGTCAATAATCCTAACAGGGAAATTTGAGCAACACCCTTCTCTGAATTTGCAATAAGAGGTGCAATGGCATGTTCAGTTATGACAACTTCAACTGTTGTTTTAGTAACAAGCCCACCAATTGATCTAATACACACAATGAGTGAAAATGAGTCAATCTTACCAAACACTAATAAGGATAACTTGAAACTACAACGCGAAAACTAATTAAAGAGATATTGATCTTATCCATACATTCTAGATCCTTTTGCCCCCCCTTGTTTTCTTGCTTTCTCTTCATACTCGGGTAGATTCCTACCACAGATCTTTTGCCATCAAAAGGCATGTTAGAGAGACGAATCAACATTATACTTGGAGAAAAGGAGAGATTGGTTGAAGAACCAGGACCTATTGGATTGGGCAGGCTCTTCAAAAGCAATCTTTCTCTCTTAATTTTTGACCTAGGTGATTGGAGGGGAGCAGATTTTGCATGGAGCACAGGAAGAGAAACAAAGAAACATGCCAAAGCAGTGATGGTGTTGAAAGGACTACACATAGTGAAAAAACTTACATGAGATCATGTTGTTTGCGTTGGATATGTGTTACCCTGAAGAACATTGGAGACGAAGCTCTGGCAATGTCAATGAGCTGACAGTAGGATGAGCTTGAGACACACGCGTACAGATAGAATGTTGAATTCAAAATCAATCCACATATTGTGCTCCAAACATCATTCAATTACCCTCAAAATAGTGTAGATTAACCACATAGAAATAACCCTGAATTTGTGTGAATAAGAAACTTCCTCAAGGCCAAAATGTAGGTGATAAGTATCTGCAAAAGATCGCCAATAATATTCCTTAGAGGGAGGCAAGAACTCACTTGAAGATAAGCCCATTCTACCTCAACCCAGAAATTCGAATTGACTTCAAAAAGGACCGAAATAGAATGTTAAATGGATGCCTGAACTTTCCATAGAAATCTTTGTGAAGAAGGATGAATTCAGACCTTAGATTGTATTCTTTGAAGGCCAAACCCTTGCAAGGAAGTAGACCAAATATGACCTCTAGGACCTGTGCATGTAGCCTCAAAAAGGGTCCAGAGAAGTCTATTAAAAGAGAGCGAAATAAGGGACAAAAAGTCCACTTAGTTGATTCCAAAATTCCAACAAAAAAACATAACCAAAAACATAAAAGATAAACCCAATCAACTCCAAAAATGTGACCTATTACTACATGTGTGCGTGATTACTAAAGGCTGCAGAAATTAGAGATGTATGTATCAATGCCGTTGACAGTAAAAAAACAGAGTTTCCTTAATTATGTCAAATTTGATTGAACTGTGCAACAATAAGATAATTGTTGGGAATACTTTCTATAAGCTAATTGTTGGCCATACTTTCTGTAAAACAATCTAATAAAAATAATAAATAATTGTCATAAACCGCTATTCTTGATCGTTTTTGTTGCAAATTCATTTGCTTGCCAGTATAAATACTTACAAATTTAAAAAGATATAGGTATAATGAAAATGATGAGCACATTTTTATCACATAATCTTCGACCTAAATCCAGAGAACCATGTTTAAAATTTAAAAGTGATAGATTGTAAAGGAAATAAATAAAACATAATCCTGATTATAACAAATTAGCTGTAAATTTTTGTCCGTATTTGCCATTAGATAGTGCCAAATAGCCATGTAGTTAAAAAACAAAAGTTCACTAAATTGTAACCAGGACTTCACAATATGCTCAAAATTGTTTCCACAAAGTAGGTTGTGAATTGTTTCCAAGCACACTGTGCATAGTCAGTGGGAAAATAATGATCCTTTGCATCAGGGGCTGGGATACGTAACTTATTTAGAACTCACAATGTCTGCCACCATTGAACATTCTCTCTTGTCAATAATCCTAACAGGGAAATTTGAGCAACACCCTTCCCTGAATTTGCAATAAGAGGTGCAATGGCATGCTCAGTTATGACAACTTCAACTGTTGTTTTAGTAACAAGCCCACCAATTGATCTGATACACACAATGAGTGAAAATGAGTCAATCTTACCAAAAACTAATAAGGATAACTTGAAACTACAACCTGAAAACTAATTAAAGAGATATTGATCTTATCCATACATTCCAGATCCTTTTGGCCCCCCTTGTTTTCTTGCTTTCTCTTCATACTCGGGTAGATTCCTACCACTGATCTTCTGTCATCAGAAGGCATGTCAGAGAGACAAATCAAAATTATACTTGGAGAAAAGGAGAGATTGGTTGAAGAACCGGGACTTATTGGATTGGGCAGGCTCTTCAAAAGCAATCTTTCCCTCTTAATTTTTGACCCAAAGAAAGAAAGAAAAGAAGCTTGAAACCACAAGAAACGACAGTAAACCACTTCAAGGATTTTTTCTGCACGGAACCATCAATCGCAATAACTATACAGCAAGTCATAGAAACCTACTTGAAATTTCACAATACCTATGAACATCAATATGTAAAAAGCCTAAACGCTTTTGAATCCCGAAGAATGCACATGCAAACCTTTGACTGAATAAAGAAGTAACATGTGTTTGCGTCCCACAGTGCCAGCGAGGATTTCTGTAACAAAAAAAAATGTAAGTGAGACGATTATGTATCTTCAAGAGTATCTTGATAGACCACTATTGCAAGACATAATAGAGTAATAACCATAATAGATTAATAACTACTTCACTTTAATTTGTCCTGAGCCATCAACAATAGACCATAACAGGGCGTCAAAACAAGTGGAGCGAGAGCTTTTGAATAAAGGGGCGTCTGCTTCACTAAATTAAATAGGGAAACCACATCAGCATGTTCAATTTCATGGTGAAGACGGTGGGATGAATCATGGAAAACATGTTTGGACTAACGCCCTCTATCCCCTGCTGCAGTTTCCCCACCCTACACAATGTTTGGATGCAATTGTGGAGGCTAAGCCTGTACCGCCACCGACACCTTTATCGACTCCGGGCGCCTGGCTTCTCAAAGGTAAACCCCCATTTCGAATAATCTCCAGTCTGAGATCCTATAAAACTGTGAAGAGAAACCACACAACCCTGGAGAAGTTGCAGAGAAAAATTTCGTGGTGGTAGAGGATGAGAATGGGGATTTGGGTGACCAGCTAGGGGCGGCAGCACCTGGAAAGAGAAACCACAAAGGCCTGGAGAAGTTGCAGAGCAACATTTTGTGGTCGCAGAAGACGAGAATGAGGGTTTGGGTGACCAGGTAGGGGAGGCAGCACCTGGAAGTAGTGCCGAGCAGGAAGTAGTGTGAGCAAGGGCGGTTGACCTCAACGTACTGCCGAGTGTGAGCAAGGGCAGTCGACCTGCAGCATAGTGCCCAGGAAGAAGTAATGTGTGAGAATGGCGGTCAACCTACTGTGCTGCGTAGCTAGGTTCGAGAATTAGAATTGTAACTAATTTAATAACTAATTTTAGAATCAATTGCATGGTTGAAATTATTTGAATCGTCTAACAGTTAAATCAAGGGCTCATGAATGTACACGTAGGTTTAGAGGAGAGTTGATTTCAAAGGGGAATGCCTTACGGCATAAATATATATTATAAATAATTAAATTTTTTTTTACAGGAATATTCCTCCCAATGCCATGACTCGAGAGGTTTAAGTTTGAGCACATGTTAACACCTTCCATCATGGGGATGACATAATTAGAGGAGCTTTGAATTAAGTGTATGGGATAGGGGACTTTTATATAAGTTCAATTTAAAACAGGGGAAGGAGGTCCCAATCCCATGTGGGCCTCCTCCCACATCCTCATCCCTATAAATAAGACTTAATATATTTCATGAGATTGAAACTCAAGTCAACTTTAAAAAGCCTTTCGTTTTTTGTTAAATTTTGTTATAAATTTTAGTTATTCATTATTTTATATGTTTTTATCTAAATTTATTTCAATTCTTTTAATCTTAGATTTTATTATTATTTTTTAATTGATAAAAACAAAATTTTAATTAAAATAATGCTCATATTTTTGTAACACTCTGTAATCTCCCGTACATCGTTAATTTTGGAAGCTAGACTTTGGAAGACTTTATCTTATGTTTTACTTAGCCAAATAAGACCTAAGATGGTTTGTTGGAAATCTAATATCACAGAGAAAAATCTAATAGCATCAAATCAAGCAGATTAAGTCATTTAATATCCCAAAAATTTAGTAGAAGTCTAAGTAACGAATTTGTAACCAAATTTAGTTTTGCTGAATTTGGTTTAGAAAATTTCATTGGTCTGAAAGAACTATTGTCGCTAATTCATTCTCCATATTGTTCAAGTTCTAAACAAATGTCTATAGGAAGAAATCACAACATGAAACCTATTTTATTTTAATTTATCTAATTTCATTTTTATTTGAGCAATTTGTTGAGAGAATTAAGATTTTATTTAATATGCAAAGTTTGTTTGTTTTATTCTGGATTTTGATTGGTTTTGACAGGGAGCAGGTGGAAATATCAGCCCCAAAGCCTTTTGGAACAATAAGATTGATCCAACAAAGGAGAAAATGAGGATTCATAGCTCCAAAATTGATGGATTTGAACTGCTTTCAACAACTCTCCCTTTTTGGAGGTTTCTTGTAAATTACAAATAAGAGTTAGGAGAAAGGGAAGAGGGTTCCTCTTTTCTACAACTTTGATAATCTAAGCACTTTTGTAAAGGGAATTTTAGTTGTATGTGAAAAGGAAAACTCATATATGAGTTATTTGAGGGTTTTCTTTTTAAATTTTCATTTTTTGCATTTGAGGTAGAGCTTGCACTATTCTTTTCTCTAATAGCAAAGCTTATGATGTTGGAAAGATGGTTGGAGATCCATTGATAAACATAGCAAGGAGACAAGATTTATTAATTGTATTTCCAAGAATTTTTATTTGTTAATGAAAATTTAATTCTTTTCAATAGCATATATATGTTAATTGTTTCATATGTTGGACTTTTGTTAATATGAAAATGATTGTTCATTAGATCAACTATCTTATCTAATGGAATTATAGATTTGTTATTTATTTTTTCTTTTGTGTTTCTTTTGAGTAACTATTTACTCAGAAATTTGCCATTTAAAATTGATTTAACATTCATTAAATTGTATGAACAATTTTTTCATTTAAATGGATCAACATTTATTGTTTTAAAATCTCCAGATAAAGCATGTTGTGCACTTACTATATCAGTTGTTAGAACTTCTTTTGCACTCCTATATTAATCATTAAAAGAACATGTTAAATCTGTAATGGCCCTACAACTTTACAAATTTTTTGTGTGTTTATACAATAGTTACTACTTTAACGTCACCCATATCTAATAATATCCACAATTTTGACTTATGTACATTTTTTTTTAAAGAAACAACTAGCTAACCCCATTATATACAAAATGGAATTCTACTTCAGCGCCCATTTTCTTCTTTCAAATAACAAAGTTTTTGTTTTCAATAATAGCTAACACATAAAACTATGTTCATAAAAATCCACTACTAATAACATATTCCAACTCATGGGAGACTTTAATCACATGAATGGTGTATATCATACTTAAATCCTATACTTTTGTTACCAATAAATAATGGACCTTAAGTCACAACTATTAAAATACCATAACCTATTAATAAAATTCCTTTCCACTATTAAACTGTATTATCTTTACAATTGGGTCATATGCTCCTTTAAGGACAGAGGTGAAGTTTATCCATACATATTGATGATGATGTGAAGGTTTTATGTTTTGGTTAACACACATCTAATGTAATTCAACCATGTATATTATACCTTATGCACACCTTGGTAAGGGCTTATAATGTGTTAACTACATTGGTTTGTTTGTCGATGTGGGATCTTTTCCTTAGTAATTTTCTATGCTATATACGTATGTGGCTTCACTCTGGAACATTCCAGGCTTGGCTGGGAAGATTCCTATGTCTGCCACGTAGTTATTTCCTCCATATTCGAGCAACAACAGTTCGGATTTAATCGTATGCAACCAACAATTATCATTGTACTTAGGGTTTCTAAGAGTTTTTTATGAACTATCACAAATATCTTGATATTTTGCATTTTTTTCATTGTGAATGTCAAAATGTTGTCTCTAGTGGAGATGGTTTTTGAGCCAAACTTTTTTGCAACCTATCTACATCTCCTAAGAAGCATATAACAAATGTTTGTAGATTCCACCAATTCCACACCTGTCGTCATGTTGAAGAATCTAGGGCAAAGTAGTGTAGTGTGATTCTTCATTACTTGATAACAATTTGTGGAGATTTCTTACTTTTGTTTTTAGCTTCTTCTTCTTCTTCTTCTTCTTATTAGTGCATATATGTGTACTTCATCAAACTACTACCAAAACATAAAAACAAGAACACAAGATGTTGGCTCTATGCCAGGGCCAAAACCTATCTTCTCTTGAGAGGAAAACCCTATAGTGAATTTCTCTTATTGAAGCTTCTATTGATCAATGCCAAACCCTAGACCCCTGACAAGAGTATCCTCCAAGCACAAGTCAAGCCCTTCCTTCTTTCTGCACCCTATTCCCCGACACATTGTCCTCCTTCTTCCGACACTTCTTCTTCTTTCTATGATTCTTGTCTAGAGTTAGACCTTCCTTGAATGAGTCTTCCAAATGAAGTGTTACTCTTCTATCCCTTTCTCAAGTATATCTTTGACCAACCGAGATCCTCATTAAGTGTCTGACAACTCTGCTACCTTAGTTTCTTGCACGTGTGGAGATTATTTCTAGGTGGTGTATGCCCTTCTCCTTCGCTTGAGTGTCTTTCTTCCATGCTGGAGGAGGAGGCCTTGTAGGCCTAGTTTCGGCCCAAACGAAGGTAGGTAAGTGTCTATGGATTTCTGATGTCCTAGTTGTAGGGACAACCCTCAGATTTCCTCGCACGTGTGACTGTAGCAACCCCAAAACAGACTTCTAGCCCTCGGTGGTGTACCCTTTCTCTTCGCTGCCTTTGGAGACCTTCTTAATTAGTTCATTCTTGCCTTTTCCCTTTGTAGATTTCAGAGCACACTTGATGCGTTGTCTTTGGAGTGGACAACCTCTATAAATAGAGGAATGTCCCTCCATTTAGGCCGACTAGTCCTTTGTTTGTAGGCCAACTTTGAGGGTAGATTGTAGGCTGATTTGTTGAGCATACTTAGGATAGTTTTCATGGTGTTGTAATATGTGTGAAGGAGCTTCTTGAAAGTGTCATTGAATAGGAGTATATTTGAATTTGCTTGGAGGTTTTCCCTTTGACGTAATATATATTTGTACATGGTGTAACATGCCCTTAAGGCCTTCAATATTTTCTCTTGATTATTTGACTCACCTATAACACTTTGACATGTGCTAGACCTACTTCAATGAGCAAGAAACTCATTGACATATACTATAAAATAATATTTCTTTTCTTGAATAATTAAAAATATCAAAAGTACATTTATGAAGACCGAACCTAGTTACACTTCCTTCAACACTCCCTTTTAACTAGGGAGGTATTCATACGATATTACAAGGTGTTTGGCTATTATCAATATTGAAGAATTCACATAAGAGAAACCAAATTAGCAATTCATCTGTTATAGCATCATATCCATTAGCATTGTCATAGTGCAAGGCCTTTACTAACAACTCCATCTCTTTACGAGACCATGAGCTATAATGCTGATGAGACAAATGATTTATAAACTCCTTCATCATTGTCTCTCAAGGTACATACCCACCAGGGTGTTCTCCGAGTATGACCTTCTAGGACTATTCTTATCTTAGGTTCCCAGCCCTCAAAGAATATCGGTCCTCTTGCCTATTCTTGTCTTGGATGCCCTACACATCCTCAAGGAGTATCAGATGCCAGATGATTACCCAATCTTCCCATCCTTTCTTCTCAAGTGAAGATAATAATGTTGTGTCTACATTTCCATTCACGGCTTTCATCTAGACTTGTGGCTGTTAGTCTTGGTCTAGTGAATGACCCATGAAATTGAAAACACAATTGTCACTCCTTTGTAATCAGGGATGATCCAAAACTCCCTCTTGATCAGGGACATGTTAGAGCTCCCTCTTAACTGGGGACTCTTTCCTTCATCAACAACTTCTTCTTCGTGGGTCCTTCAGCTACTGGATCTCATTCCTTTCTTGATGTCATTAAGTCTTTGTTCAAAATTCTTCTAGGTAGGGCACCATCCATCGATCAATTTCATCCTTGGTTTGTCATGTCATTTCTTCCTTCGAGGAAAGTGGCTTTCATGCCATACATAAGGTTTTCTTATCATCTTGGCTACTCCTTTGTCATCTTGTCCATGATTTGGATATTCTTCTCATGGATGCTTTGTTGTACTTGCTTTTTTACATGCTTCGACCTAGTAGCCCATCATGACTTTATCCTGATATTGCTTCAACATTGATTTTCCTTTTTTTGGATGGATTTTTCATCACAAAATCTTTATAGAGTAGAATCAGTTGTTTGCAACTTTTATATCTCCAAGACCTTCATAGGTGTCAAGGGTCCTTTCTTCCTTTATCAGAGTTGTCTTGCCTTCTTTTAACAGATATCTTCAAAGCAATTTGTCAGATAGTGATTCTCGGGGATCATGGTGTTCTTCACATGCTTGATCTCTTTCTTTATTTTCTTTTTATTAGATGAATAGGTCAACCATCTAATGCTTCTTGTGAGAGAATTCCTTCATTTCTTGCTTTCTAAATTTGTCAACATTCCTTTTTGCTTCTTAGTCACCAATCTTATGCTTCTCATGTGAGCATATTCTTTTGTTGACCTTCATTGCATTGTGGTACATGCCTTCAATCATGTTCTTGCTGAAAGAGATTCTTTCATGCTTGATCATGTTATAGAACTATCCCATGAATCAATAATATACAAATGATAACATGACTTAAACTTTGATGCATGCATACCTCATCTTGATTCTCCTTTGGTCATCCTTTGGTGTTGCCCTTCTTGCTTCATCTTAGCTTGCTTGTGTATCATCCGTTTCTGGAATCCCATGAATGGGATTCCCAATGAGACATCTGCTTTGGTCCATGAACCTTCTTTTGAGGATTCCATCATAGGATCTTAAAGATCCTTTCCTTGCAAATGTTTCCTTTCTTTTGATGATGGAGGTCTTCTAAGATTCTTAATCATGATCAATTTTTCTTTTATCATGTATGAGGTCCTATACAAGGTATGCTCCTTCTATATGAATATCTTGAGCTATATCTATCATGCTCCTATATTCTAGAAGATGTTTCTGCCCATGCATTTTTATTTTGATTATTAAATGCTACATATTCATGAGTATCTAGAACTCTATATCATGCTGCTAGATTCTAGGGGATGTTGCATGCAATTTTAATTTATTCCTACATGCTCCTATCCTACTCAAAACTTTTAAAGAAGTCTAGAAGTAAAGATTTTGACCTAGTCATAGTAGAGATCTAGAGGATCTTCCTTCTTTTGCTTATTTCCTTCTTCTCTCACCTCGTGAGTCAAGTGAGCTTTTTCCCTCTTTCTTTTGTTGTTGTTGTCCTTCTTAAGCTTAGGGAAATTCCTTTTGTAATATCCATGTTCTTGGCATCCAAAGCATTGGATCTTGGACATGTATTTTTTGTTTCTTATTCGTGGACCAAATTTTCCAAAGTTTACCCTTTCTTTTGGCCATGGTAGCAAATGCTTGCTCCTTTGATCCCACGTCTTCTTTTGCCTTAAGTCTGGTTTCCTCTGTTTTGCATAGAGACCATATTTCACTCATAGTGGTTGCTTCCTTCTTGGCATATATGCTAGATGTGAAGTTTCCCCACTCCTCAGGTAGAGCATTGAGTACTACAATTGTCATCTCTCTATCAGACATGACTTCCCCAAGCTCTTGAAGTTGATATCTCATTTCATATATTTTCATGGAGTAGGGAGCTATTCCTTCCTTTTTTATCTTTGCCTTGTATAATTCATTCCTCAGAGATATTACTTCTCCGGTTGTGGATACTGAGAATAGTTCTACTAGCTTATCGTAAATTTCTTTTGATGTCTCAAACTTGGAGACATGAGGAATGAGAGAGTCTTTGATTGATTCTATTAGAGTCCTTTGAGCTCTTGCATCATTCTTATTGTACTTGGCTAAGGCTTGAGTGTGTTCCTTAGTAGGGATAGCGATATTCCCTTTGACATACTCTAGGAGTTCATTCTCCTTGAGTAGTAGACTGGTCCTCTTCTTCGATACAAGAAAATTATTGGTACCTGTTAGAGTCAGTCTAGTAGCCCTCCATCAGCGATCAAAACTCTTTGCATTTGCATAAGTAGGTGTCTCATCAGTGTCATTTCATTGCATTCCATTAGGCATGCCATAACCCTGATGGAGGAGCTGGTCTCTTTATTCCCCTCTTGGCACTGCTGGATCAAGTTGTTTCAGTCTATAAAGTCTTTCAAGGTTCCTTGTCTTGTCAAAGTCCTAGGTCTAGGGTTTAGGTCCAATTTGTCTTTGAGGTCATGTCTTTAAAGGTCAATAAATGCCCAGCAGGCCAGAGGGATGACTATCAAAGTTTTTCTTCAAAGATTTCTTCAAAGATTTCATCTTGTACAGCTAATTTTAACCTTGGATTTAAAAACCCTGTTTTTAAAGACAAGGTCTTTTTCTCATTTTTGTAAAAAATTGTAAAAATTCAAAAGTTTTCAAAAGACAGCATGCAACCCTGGTCCTCTTTGCCAAGATTCCTCAGAAGCTATCCCTACAAAAATTTTCAAGACAAAGTATCAGTTCAAACAATTTCAGGACAAAAGGAAACCATAAAGTCAACAATATTTAAATTTTGAAAAAGTGTCAAGTTAAAAACATTAGAAAGAGGGTTTGAGGAGAAATTAATTTAAATCAAGCCTATAAAGCCCCTCTCTCCTTCTATTTGAGCATCATTTGCCTCAAAGCAATAGTGAAGAGCGATTTGGGCGATTTGGAGAGAAATTGAGCAAACTTGGCAAGCTGAACCCGCGCGCGACCTGTCAACACTTGCGCGCGACCTATCGAGCGCGCGCGACCTATCAGGGGGGTTCATCCAGTTGAAAAATTACACTGGCACGACCTATCAAGCGCGCGTGACCTATCAGCACCTGCGCGCGACTTGTTGGGAAATTCATCTACAAAAACCGCCAGTAAACTCCAAAACGACCTCAAAATTCTTCAAGGTTGCAGGTAGGCCTCTGATCATCAAAGTATTTTGCTTGGAAAAGACAAATGAGCATGGGAAAGGTGTTTTAATGTCGTCAAATTGAAATAAGAGGTTCATGTATGTTTGCTTTAAAAATGTCAAAATGCTTGTAGAGCTATGGTTTGTTTTGTTGTTTCAAGATCATCCTTGTCACCCCACTTTTTCCCCACTCCTCTTTACCACCTCCTATATCATTTCTACCTAATCTCCCTACCAAAATATCAAAAGCCCTTAAAACCCTACCCCCTAAATCAAACCCTAAAAAAAATTAAACCCTAAACCCTACTTCCTATAAAATCCTTTGCAAATTATAATTGTGTGATGGGGTATATGTCATTATTCCTTCCCTTAATTCCCTTTTTCATGTATTTTCCCTAATTCCCCTTAGAAGTCTCCCTTCCCTAACATCTCCCTTGTGTTATTTGTCCCCTTGAAACAGCATTACAAACAGGGAAAAACAGCAGGTCATTTGAGCAAAAGCAGCAGTACATTTCAGCCACTTTGCTCCTGAAACCATGTCAGAAACCAAAACCGACTATGAGCAAAGTGATGACCATGAGTCAACACCAGAAATTGAGATACAAAGGAGGCCTCGCAGGAGTGGTAAGAGTGGTCACCGTAAGAGAGAGGAGCCCACCTCTTTGACCGATTTGCAGGCTTGTCCACTTGCGGTCACACGTTTCCGCTCCCTCTCATGTTATGAATTTTGCGAGAGGATTTCTCAAATTCAGCATCATAGGGAGTTGGCTCGCTTGCTTGTTTTGCATCTACATGATGGGCATGTAAATCTTGCAGGGGTGGATTTTATATTGTCATCTGAAAGCATTGCTCAAGCAACAGGAATACCAAATGTGGGAGAAGAGTGGAACAAAAGCAAAGTGTTGGACAGATTTTATTATGAGCCCTTCGTTAAACCTGTCCACATGAGGTCCATAACTGGTATGTTTCCTTTCAGATTTTTAAGGGATGACTATGCTCCCATGATGAGGCTCATCATGCTCTATTTCACCTGTGAGGGCAGGTTTGCATATGTGTATTCGTACCGTATTCGCTTGTTGATGCATTTCACACGGGTACGAATGATGAACATACCATGGTTCACGTGCCGGGATATTGAGAGGATGGTGCCCTTGGTGCAGAGAAGGAGCCCAACACAACAACACAGGAGCATTTATCATTATGGTTTGATTCAGCTTGTGGTCATGCATCAGTTGGCTCAGCAGGGTATCCCATGGGAGGAGTTTATCTCTGGTGAGTTGTTCACAGCACCACCACCACACCCTGAGGTTGTTCATGAGGAGGGAGGACCTTCACAGCAGCATGATAGTCCTGAGACCAGACATGTCAGCTCTCCTCCATTGGTCACTTATCAGAGAGGCCACAAAGCCTTATTTGCATCAGCTAGGCGAGTATTATCTCCACACCAGGTGGAAGGGGTCTCGCCTTCTTCATCAGCACCACGAGTGTTATCTCCACACCAGGTGGAAGGGGCCTCGTCGCCGACAGCAGCACAGGTATCAGAGAGGGGCAAACAGCCCAGGATTGATGAGGGGCCATCAGGTGTTCCAGACATAGAGATTGTTGACCTTGATATCAGTTCACCTAGCCTAGAGTCAAAGGAGATCATTCAGCACCTAAAAGCTGAAAATGATTCATTGCAGCGAAGATTGGTAGGAGCACAATGGACGATCACATATTTAGAGCAGCGCAACAAGCAGTTGGAGGATGAGCACACTCTTGATGAGTTGCGGAGGATTCATGAGGACCGCAACTTGGCTCGAAAGAGACCCGGTGATTTGGTACCCGTTGAGCGAGAGGCTATGCTCCTCCGGGTCAATGCTCATTTGGAGAGGCTGCTGGCTAAGGCCAACAAAGATAAGGACCTTCTCAGGAATATGAAAAACCACTATTGGGCCCGAATGCACATATGCAAGGCGAAAATGAGGGTGATTCAAGGGCGGTTGGCCAAGGCACTAAAACGACGGAGAAGGCCCGGTCCCCTCCACATCTTGGCTGAGGCTTCCTTGAGGGAGCATGATATTAAATGACCTCACTACAGCGCAAATTTCAAAAATTTTTGAGTATTTTTGGTCACTTATGAATTTTTGGGCAAAAAACAGGTTTTTCACATTGATAGGTCGCGCGCCGCGCGCGACCTATCCGATGGGCAACTTCATTTTGCAAAAACTCAGCATTTCTGGATTTGTCATGCAAAGATACACCTGCTCAGCAATTACCAAGAGATTTCATCAAGTTTTGAGCCTCCAGAAGGTCAAAAAACATGCAAAAATTGACTTTCTGCCACCTTTTTGACAAACAGGGAGCAGTCTTGGGAGATTGCAATTTTGGAGGGGCAAATGGCCACCAAATTCAGAAATTCCAGTTGGGTTGGAAATTAGACATCCAGACCTTTCCAAAAAGCCCACTTTTGCCTCATTTGGACACCTGGAAGTGCCTCAAACGGAGCTCCAAAGTAGCGCGACCTATCAGGATTAAGGGCGCGACCTATCAGGCAATTTTCATAATTTTTCACCTACAGCTCAGGAATTCGCCCAGCTTTGGCCAGTTTTGACTTGGGATGGGATTTTTCACCCTCTTTTATGTAATTAATGTATTTTCATGTTGATATGACACTTATTTACCTATTCTAGAAGATTCATTCATGAAATAGCAAACATTTAATGAATGAATTGGTTTCCTAGCTTATAGAGGCAAGTTGTTTTGACTGCCTAGATTTTAGTGCTCAATTTAGAATTAGTTGAAACAGCTCCTAGAAGGATGAGCTCGACCCCTAGAGGCAAGGAAAGATGTTAGATTGCCTATATTATGTACTTTCTTGGTCATTTTCATGGTTGGACTCTTGAGGGAGAAAGCTCTATTGTATTATTCATTGTATCTCTGCAATTTTGGCAAAGGAAGAAAGACCAGGGTTTTGCAGTCCTTTTTCGGATTCCTGTGGTTACATGTATTGATGGTGTGTTTCTCTTTGTACTTGTAAGTTTGTTATGTGAATCATCTTCTTACTTTTTCTTCTGCAAATTAGGCAAATGAAGTGTTAAGGTAGAATTCATGGTTGCTGTGCTCTGCCTTTAAGTTTGCTTAATATCAATGTTTTCAGCTGTTTAAGGAGAATTCAAGGTGATTGCTTGCTCTCCTTAGCTCCTCACCAGTCATTCTCATCCATCCAAATCTTTCAAAGGCATCAATACAGTCTCCTACCTTGCCCCAAAGAACCCCCTGCGAAAACTGTGTCCAATCCCCGCACCCAAAATTGCCTTTCCCCAATTTTCCACCAAAACCCTAAAAATCCCAAAACAAACTCTTTTTATCAGTTTACTAGCCTAAAATCAGTGTTTCCTTTTGGTTATCTCGCTCATTGAAGATCTTTACCGAGATAGACCGGAGAGAGCCCTCTCCTGCCCCGTAGGGATAGCTACGAGGCTAAGTGGTTTGATGTTGCCTTGGAGTTTACCTTTCTCAGCCTGAGGTGAAATTTCAAGTGCTAACATATTGGCGACCATACTGGGGAGAACAAATTTGTTTGTTGATTGATGTGTTGGTTTCATAAGTCTTAGACGGAGCCTGAAGTTATGCCAGGTAGCCTTCGAAACGCTTTTGCTTTGCATAAGTGGAAGTAGATAAACGCTGCTTCAGTCAATCTCCGTGAGCTTGTGAATACAACACTTCATTTGCATTTTACCCCAGTACATGTATCAAGTTCAGATCTGATTGTTGATAGTGGACAACGATCAGACACTGACAAGGCTGAAATCATTCACCTGGCGACTCTAAATCATTTTCGAGATCAGATCCAAAGACTCCACTGGAGGATGATCCCGACCAGCAAAAACATGAAAGGACAACATGGACAGATCAGGTACTCAAGTTGGAATTTCATCCAAGACATTTTGTTCTTTGTCATAAATTATTTCTTCTCTTTTCCCAAGAATGTCAAGAAGGCTTTGAAAAGTATACTATGCTTGAGAAAAGATCCTCGGCCTGTAGTTGATTCCTTCCCTTTGAAGATTGTAAATACCAAAGATTTGCATGCCTTCGAGCTTGATCAAGATCCTTTTTCCGAATTTTGTGATGACCATCTTCAACTTGATGAATCTTAAAAGATCAAGACTGATTCTATACCTGTTGTACATACCCCTACACCTTGTAAAATTCCAGATCGGTATAAACCTCTTGTTTTACCTTCTGTTCTCCATGCTTTCCCCAAAAACTATGATCTATACTTGCCGAGGTTTGACGGTGAAAGTAAGAGGGTCAACGCTGAGCAACATGTGCAGAATTTTGATAATTTTCTAGACCTTTTTGAAGTTGATGAAGAAGATGTCAGTATTAGGCTTTTTTCTCTTTCTTTGCAAGCCAAAGTGAAGAGTTGGTTCAAAGCCCTGCCTGATGCAAGCATTTCAGATTTCCAGCAGTTTGTCAAAGTTTTTCTCGATAGGTGGATGATCGGGCAGAAACTTTTCTTGATTGTAGAAGAGTATAACCAGCTGAAAAGATTGCCAGGGGAGACAGTACAACAATTTTCTGCCAGATTTAACCAAGTTTATTATTCAATGCCAGTTGATATAAGGCCTACTCCTAGATCTGCTCTCTTGCACTATCCGGGTGCCTTTGATCCAGAGATGGAGTTTCAGCTGAGAGAAAGGGATATTGCAACACTTCACGAGATGCAAAACAGTGCAGTAAATGTAGAGGCGCATCTGCTGATCCGACGGGCAAGGTTGAAGGAAGAAGAGATGAAAAACATAGATCCGGAAAAATCAACATCTCTAGAGGTAAAGCTTGACATTTTGGTAAGTGCAGTGGAAAAGATGATGGACAAGATCACCGCAAGAAATGATTATGATGTTCAAGCTCATGGCTTGCTGATTGAAGAAGAACAAGTTGCTGATCCAAAACATTTTGTTTCTTATCCTAGTTGTCATAGATCTGATAATGATTGTTTTGTAGATCACCTTGGCGAAGAAAGCACTGTTGATATGACCTGCATGCTTGATGATGTCTTTTATACCAATGACTTGCCTCGGTTTGATCAATATGATTATGATTATGTTCTCCAAACAGAAGCTAATCTTGCAATCACACAAGCAGCTAGTTTGTGGGAGGAAAAAGTTCATTTTCAGTAGCTTGAATACAATGTTCAGCCATCACATATCAGCTATGACATTGACGAGGAAAGTGCAGCAAAGTTTGAAGTAAGTGAAGGATCTTTGCCTTTTTGTTTTGATTCGTTTCAGTTCATCAGAGATAACTACCATGCAATCAGAAGTCAAATGTCAACAAGTCTTGGTTTGAATCATCTTGAGAGCAATGAAAATTTTGTTCAAGACTTCTCATATTCAGATTTGCAACCCCCGAAAGCCATTGATTGTCAAGTTGCAGCTGAAGACTTGAAAATGGACACACATGATTTAATGATTCAAGGTGACTCCGTACCATTCTGTTTTGAATCATTTCAGTTTTTGAAGGGTAGATTGCATAGTAAATCTTCAAATGAACAGCCTATAACAAAACAACAATCTCTTAGTGTTAATGTTGAGGATGAGACAGATAACAAAATTCTTGAGCAGCCTATAGCATCAGATTTGCAACCACCAAATGAAATTGAAGGGCAGATTACAGATGAAGTTGTGGAAGATAATTTGATGATGCCGGAAGATTCTATACCCTTTTGTTTCGAAGCATTTCAGTTTATAAGGCAGAATCTTCGTAAAATCTCTCAAGAAAAAGATGAACAGCTAGAAGGATGTCATGCATTTTCAATGGTTACATTACAACAGTCTTTTCAAGTTTTTCATGATCCAATAGCTGATGTTTTGGATGAGGTTTGCAGTCAAAGTCTTTCTCCATTGACTACATGTGAGCTTGAAACATGTGCTGACATGAATTTGATCCGGCAGCCGGTTTCTTTGTCATTTTCAGCAGAGGTCTCGTCACAAGGCTCAGATCAAAGTTTGCATTCATGGTATGAGGAAAAGAGAAGTAATCCATTGGATGAGCTAAGTTCCAGTGTATTTGAATTTCAAGATCCTTATGCAGTGTTTTTGGAGATGGATAGAGAATTCATATCATTCAACGGATCTGTTTCCAAGTTGTCATGGGAGTTGCCTTTCAGTAGTTCTCTCTTGTGGGTCATAAGTGAGCACTTGCGGAGAATTCGAACAGCAGATGGGATACTTACTTGGTTGCATTGGTTGTTTCATTTCACTTGATCAGGTGATGAATGAAACTATTAGAGTAGGTATTGATGAATAAGCTCCACTTTGAGCATCATTTCCAGTTGTCAGTTGTGTTTAAGTATTGAGTCAGTTTTTAGTTGAGTGAGAGTCAATTTGTGTTGTCAAGTCATCAGTTTTCAGTCATGCATTTCAGCTTGAGTTTTTGACTCCATCGCCCAATGGTTGAAAGCACTGGTCTGCTCTCCCAGTGGTCTGTTGTTCTTGGCACCACCAAGGAGCTACCATCCCCATTGGAGCCAATGTTAGAGTCGGTCTAGTAGCCCTCCATCAGCGATCAAAACTCTTTGCATTTGCATAAGTAGGTGTCTCATCAATGTCATTTCATTGCATTCCATTAGGCATGCCATAACCCTGATGGAGGAGCTGGTCTCTTTATTCCCCTCTTGGCACTGCTGGATCAAGTTGTTTCAGTCTATAAAGTCTTTCAAGGTTCCTTGTCTTGTCAAAGTCCTAGGTCTAGGGTTTAGGTCCAATTTGTCTTTGAGGTCATGTCTTTAAAGGTCAATAAATGCCCAATAGGCCAGAGGGATGACTATCAAAGTTTTTCTTCAAAGATTTCTTCAAATATTTCATCTTGTACAGCTAATTTTAACTTTGGATTTAAAAACCCTGTTTTTAAAGACAAGGTCTTTTTCTCATTTTTGTAAAAAATTGTAAAAATTTAAAAGTTTTCAAAAGACAGCATGCAGCCCTGGTCCTCTTTGCCAAGATTCCTCAGAAGCTATCCCTACAAAAATTTTCAAGACAAAGTATCAGTTCAAACAATTTCAGGACAAAAGGAAACCATAAAGTCAGCAGTATTTAAATTTTGAAAAAGTGTCAAGTTAAAAACATTAGAAAGAGGGTTTGAGGAGAAATTAATTTAAATCAAGCCTATAAAGCCCCTCTCTCCTTCTATTTGAGCATCATTTGCCTCAAAGCAATAGTGAAGAGCGATTTGGGCGATTTGGAGAGAAATTGAGCAAACTTGGCAAGCTGAACCCGCGCGCGACCTGTCAACACTTGCGCGCGACCTATCGAGCGCGCGCGACCTATCAGGGGGGTTCATCCAGTTGAAAAATTACACTGGCGCGACCTATCAAGCGCGCGCGACCTATCAGCACCTGCGCGCGACCTGTTGGGAAATTCATCTACAAAAACCGCCAGTAAACTCCAAAACGACCTCAAAATTCTTCAAGGTTGCAGGTAGGCCTCTGATCATCAAAGTATTTTGCTTGGAAAAGACAAATGAGCATGGGAAAGGTGTTTTAATGTCGTCAAATTGAAATAAGAGGTTCATGTATGTTTGCTTTAAAAATGTCAAAATGCTTGTAGAGCTATGGTTTGTTTTGTTGTTTCAAGGTCATCCTTGTCACCCCACTTTTTCCCCACTCCTCTTTACCACCTCCTATATGATTTCTACCTAATCTCCCTACCAAAATATCAAAAGCCCTTAAAACCCTACCCCCTAAATCAAACCCTAAAAAAAATTAAACCCTAAACCCTACTTCCTATAAAATCCTTTGCAAATTATAATTGTGTGATGGGGTATATGTCATTATTCCTTCCCTTAATTCCCTTTTTCATGTATTTTCCCTAATTCCCCTTAGAAGTCTCCCTTCCCTAACATCTCCCTTGTGTTATTTGTCCCCTTGAAACAGCATTACAAACAGGGAAAAACAGCTCGTCATTTGAGCAAAAGCAGCAGTACATTTCAGCCACTTTGCTCCTGAAACCATGTCAGAAACCGAAACCGACTATGAGCAAAGTGATGACCATGAGTCAACACCAGAAATTGAGATACAAAGGAGGCCTCGCAGTAGTGGTAAGAGTGGTCACCGTAAGAGAGAGGAGCCCACCTCTTTGACCGATTTGCAGGCTTGTCCACTTGCGGTCACACGTTTCCGCTCCCTCTCATGTTATGAATTTTGCAAGAGGATTTCTCAAATTCAGCATCATAGGGAGTTGGCTCGCTTGTTTGTTTTGCATCTGCATGATGGGCATGTAAATCTTGCAGGGGTGGATTTTATATTGTCATCTGAAAGCATTGCTCAAGCAACAGGAATACCAAATGTGGGAGAAGAGTGGAACAAACACAAAGTGTTGGACAGATTTTATTATGAGCCCTTCGTTAAACCTGTCCACATGAGGTCCATAACTGGTATGTTTCCTTTCAGATTTTTAAGGAATGAGTATGCTCCCATGATGAGGCTCATCATGCTCTATTTCACCTGTGAGGGCAGGTTTGCATATGTGTATTCGTACCATATTCGCTTGTTGATGCATTTCACACGGGTACGAATGATGAACATACCATGGTTCATGTGCCGGGATATTGAGAGGATGGTGCCCTTGGTGCAGAGAAGGAGCCCAACACAGCAACACAGGAGCATTTATCATTATGGTTTGATTCAGCTTGTGGTCATGCATCAGTTGGCTCAGCAGGGTATCCCATGGGAGGAGTTTATCTCTGGTGAGTTGTTCACAGCACCACCACCACACCCTGAGGTTGTTCATGAGGAGGGAGGACCTTCACAGCAGCATGATAGTCCTGAGACCAGACATGTCAGCTCTCCTCCATTGGTCACTTATCAGAGAGGCCACAGAACCTTATTTGCATCAGCTAGGCGAGTATTATCTCCACACCAGGTGGAAGGGGTCTCGCCTTCTTCATCAGCAACACGAGTGTTATCTCCACACCAGGTGGAAGGGACCTCGTCGCTGACAGCAGCACAGGTATCAGAGAGGGGCAAACAACCCAGGATTGATGAGGGGCCATCAAGTGTTCCAGACATAGAGATTGTTGACCTTGATATCAGTTCACCTAGCCTAGAGTCAAAGGAGATCATTCAGCACCTAAAAGCTGAAAATGATTCATTGCAGCGAAGATTGGCAGGAGCACAATGGACGATCACATATTTAGAGCAGCGCAACAAGCAGTTGGAGGATGAGCACACTCTTGATGAGTTGCGGAGGATTCATGAGGACCGCAACTTGGCTCGAAAGAGACCCGGTGATTTGGTACCCGTTGAGCGAGAGGCTATGCTCCTCCGGGTCAATGCTCATTTGGAGAGGCTGCTGGCTAAGGCCAACAAAGATAAGGACCTGCTCAGGAATATGAAAAACCACTATTGGGCCCGAATGCACGTATGCAAGGCGAAAATGAGGGTGATTCAAGGGCGGTTGGCCAAGGCACTAAAACGACGGAGAAGGCCCGGTCCCCTCCACATCTTGGCTGAGGCTTCCTTGAGGGAGCATGATATTAAATGACCTAACTACAGCGCAAATTTAAAATTTTTTTGAGTATTTTTGGTCACTTATGAATTTTTGGGCAAAAAACAGGTTTTTCACATTGATAGGTCGCGCGCCGCGCGCGACCTATCCGATGGGCAACTTCATTTTGCAAAAACTCAGCATTTCTGGATTTTTCATGCAAAGATACACCTTCTCAGCAATTACCAAGAGATTTCATCAAGTTTTGAGCCTCCAGAAGGTCAAAAAACATGCAAAAATTGACTTTCTACCACCTTTTTGACAAACAGGGAGCAGTCTTGGGAGATTGCAATTTTGGAGGGGCAAATGGCCACCAAATTCAGAAATTCCAGTTGGGTTGGAAAGTAGACATCCAGACCTTTCCAACAAGCCCACTTTTGCCTCATTTGGACACCTGGAAGTGCCTCAAACGGAGCTCCAAAGTAGCGCGACCTATCAGGATTAAGGGCGCGACCTATCAGGCAATTTTCATAATTTTTCACCTACAGCTCAGGAATTCGCCCAGATTTGGCCAGTTTTGACTTGGGATGGGATTTTTCACCCTCTTTGATGTAATTAATGTATTTTCATGTTGATATGACACTTATTTACCTATTCTAGAAGATTCATTCATGAAATAGCAAACATTTAATGAATGAATTGGTTTCCTAGCTTATAGAGGCAAGTTGTTTTGACTGCCTAGATTTTAGTGCTCAGTTTAGAATTAGTTGAAACAGCTCCTAGAAGGATGAGCTCGACCCCTAGAGGCAAGGAAAGATGTTAGATTGCCTATATTATGTACTTTCTTGGTCATTTTCATGGTTGGACTCTTGAGGGAGAAAGCTCTATTGTATTATTCATTGTATCTCTGCAATTTTGGCAAAGGAAGAAAGACCAGGGTTTTGCAATCCTTTTTGGGATTCCTGTGGTTACATGTATTGATGGTGTGTTTCTCTTTGTACTTGTAAGTTTGTTATGTGAATCATCTTCTTACTTTTTCTTCTGCAAATTAGGCAAATGAAGTGTTAAGGTAGAATTCATGGTTGCAATGCTCTGCCTTTAAGTTTGCTTAATATCAATGTTTTCAGCTGTTTAAGGAGAATTCAAGGTGATTGCTTGCTCTCCTTAGCTCCTCACCAGTCATTCTCATCCATCCAAATCTTTCAAAGGCATCAATACAGTCTCCTACCTTGCCCCAAAGAACCCCCTGCGAAAACTGTGTCCAATCCCCGCACCCAAAATTGCCTTTCCCCAATTTTCCACCAAAACCCTAAAAATCTCAAAACAAACTCTTTTTATCAGTTTACTAGCCTAAAATCAATGTTTCCTTTTGGTTATCTCGCTCATTGAAGATATTTACCGAGATAGACTGGAGAGAGCCCTCTCCTGCTCCGTAGGGCTAGCTACGAGGCTAAGTGGTTTGATGTTGCTTTGGAGTTTACCTTTCTCAGCCTGAGGTGAAATTTCAAGCGCTAACAGTACCTACCAATTTATTGCTTTCCTTGCAAAAAGACGTTGGTGCATATTCAGAAGGGGACATGTACTTACTTGATAGATTTTGAGATGTAATGGATTTGATTCCTCCTTGAAGGCTTGATGGCTTGTCTTCCCTAGATCTTGATGTTCTTCAAGTTGCCTTCTCCAAGTGGGCTTGATTGATGATTTGCTTGATGACTTGTGGCTTGATGTAGGTCTTGCTTCAATATGCTCTTATTTGTATATGCCTTTATGTAAGGCTCTTCTTCTAGCTTTGTAGACCTCCTTGATGAATGATTGATTGTATACCCTTCTTTTCCTTGAAGTGATTGCAACTTCTAGGTTTGATGCTTCAACTTTGTAGATGCTTCTTCTTGATGAGTGCTCTTGAGTTGCCCTCTCCTTGATGTGTCACCTTAGCTCCGATACCATGTTGAAGAATCTAGGGAAAAGTAGTGTAGTGTGATTCTTTGTTACTTGATAACAATTTGTGGAGTCTTTTTACTTTTCTTGTTATCTTATTATTCTTCTTCTTATTATTAGTGCATATGTGTGTACTTCATCAAACTGCTACCAAAACATAAAAACAAGAACACAAGATGTTGGCTCTCTGCCAGGGCCAAAACCTCTCTTCTCTTGAGAGGAAAACCCTTTAGTGAATTTATCTTATTGAAACTTCTATTGATCAATGCCAAACCCTAGATCCCTGATAAGAATATCCTCCAAGCACATTCAAGTCCTTCCTTCTTTCTGCACCCTATTCCCCGACACTTCTTCTGACACTTATTCTTCTTTCTATGGTTCTTGTCTAGAGTTAGACCTTCCTTGAATGAGTATTCTAAATGAAGTGTTACTCTTCTATCCCTTGATCAAGTATATCATTGACCAACAGATATCCTCCTTGAGTGTATGATAGTTCTATTGCCCTAGTTTCTTGCAGGTGTGGAGAGTATTACTAGGTGGTGTATGCCCTTCTCCTTCGCTTGAGTGTCTTTCTTCCACGCTCGAAGAGGGAGGCCTTGCAGGCCTAATTTCAACCCAAACAAAGGTAGGTAAGTGTCTATGGATTGATGTTGTCCTATCCACAGGGACAACCCTTAGATTTCCTCGCATGTATGACTGTAGCAGCCCCAAAATAGACTTCTAGCCCTAGGTTCTTCGCTGCCTTTGGAGACCTTCTTATTTCATTCATTGTTGCCTTTTCCCTTCACAGATTTTAGATCACACTTGATGCGTTGTCTTTGGAGTGGATAACCTCTATAAATAGAGGACTATCCTTCCATTTAGGCCGACTAGTCCTCTGTTTGTAGGCCGACTTTGAGGGAAGATTGTAGGCTGATTTGTTGAGCATACTTAGGATAGTTTTCATTGTGTTGTAGCATACTTGAAGGAGATTCTTGAAGGTGCCATTGGATAGGAGTAGACTTGAATTTTCTTGGAGGCTTTCCATTTGACTTAATATATATTTATACATGGTGTAACATGCCCTTAAGGCCTTCAATATTTTCTCTTGACTATTTGACTCACCTATAGCACTTTGACATGTGCTAGACCTACTTCAATGAGCAAGAAAATCATTGACATATATTATAAAATAATATCTCTTTTCTTGAATAATTACAAATATCAACAATACATTTATGAAGATTGAACCTAGTTACACTTCCTTCAACATGTTCCACCATCTGGTATTTCAAGGCAGACACTTTCACCTTCTGACCAGAGTGAAATGTTATTAATAGTTGACCCTCGAACTCTATTTGAAGGTAATCTCGTACTCTTGTAGAACTTTCTTGTTATAGTAGCATATATATTGTGCTTGTATGTTGTATTTGACATATCATTTTTTCTTTATTTGGCTTGTTAATCCTTTGAAATGACAATTGTAAGAAAAATGACCACTGTGTCAACTTCTCACAGGAAGGATTATGAACCACCACCAAGATTGAACACATAATTTTCCTCATTCCTCATTTACTGATGTTTCCAAAGAAATTATAGGGTTAACCTTCCTCTAATAAGGGTTTTCTGCTCTGTCCTAAAGAATTTTTCAATGGGTTATGTTTCCCTCTCACAAAGTTAATCTACAACACCATTTTTTTAGTGAGTAGGTTTTGTTTTATTTGAGTAAACCATAGATATTTTCTTTTCCAAGTCTAAATTTGCAGTTGACTATTTTTGGTCATAACCCTAAGGGTTTCATGGCATATCTGAAAGATTTTGAGCCACAAACATGGTCTAAAATTTGTTACCCTAAGGGTGCATTGCACAAATTTTGGTAGGTTTCTTTTGATCCTTCTAATTTCTCATTGGTTTGAATCTTCGAATTCGTAGATTGTTTTCCATAACTTTTTCATATTATTATAATCTCTTCGTTTATACAAACTACCATCTCCCTTAGGAACTTCAAGTCCTTTTTTTTTTCTGTGCTACAAAACCTCTTCTTGCCTTTGCTATTATATGAGTATAACATGTAAAACACTATAGTCTGTCAGTTTATATTGAATCCTCTCTATTCATGCATTATAGTCTTAACGTTTCTGTATATAATGAAGTTTGTTTCCCTTTTGTATGTTTCAATTGGAAAGTGGATGTATTTGCTTCTATATTAGCTGAAATGCTATCTTTTTTCGCCAAATTTTTTCTATTTACTTTCTTATTGATAACCATAACTTTGACATGTACAATTTTCTCATAAATCATCGTTTGTAAATTTTTGCAGGTACCCATTTCCATATTTGTTCTAAATATGATGTTGTTTATGGATAACATAGAGTATTCTATTTTCAATGACATATCATTTGTTTTCCTGCTCATGTTGGCAACATTTTATCCACCCGGTTCCTCTTATGGGTTGCTTCCAACAACATAGTTATATTCTTTAATAGAGACAACTTTCGTTGTCATAGTACATTTTTCTTTTCATATCGATTTTGTTTTAAAAATATTTACAAAGTATTAGATATACACAATTTGTTTATTGTGTTCTTCGAGGAGGTTCCTTACACAAGATTCGTTCTCATCAACACTTTCATGTTAATGTTTGACAAACAGTTAACTTCTAATAAATTTGTTCAATGGAAAGCACTAGGAAATTGATTATGATATTTATGATGTAATTTATAAGAGTGATTCAAAACTCATACATGTTTGTTATTCCCTTAAATTCCACATTACTATCTTCCACTGCTTACATTGTTATATTCACGCTTATTCCTTTACTCATTTAGTGTTAAAGCATTATTCTGATAATTGTCTTATTTTAAACACATGTAGGCTTTGTGACAAACAATAGTTATGAAGGCACTCTATTCATGTTCTCTTTTCACGATTGTTCTATAATTCAAAGTACTAGGTATATATGTAGTCGAATGTTCTTAGTTGAACAATCATCAAATTTCATTTAGAAAGTTAATCTTACTTTAAATTCCCCCGCTCATACTTGTTAGTTGTTGTTACATTTTTCATATTTTTACCACTTCCAACGCCAAAATGTATTTATATACTTGTAAACAAAATGATGTCCAATCTTACACCGAATATTTTTTTTTGGTTTAAAGGTCTTGTTCCTTTGATGCGGGTTTGCATAACTAAAATAGAAATTTCTGATACAATTTCTGCCTCTCATTTGACATCTACCAACAATAAAGGATTATAATTTTTTTGTTAAGAAAACTAGTCACTATGCAAAAAATTATTTTCCAATATTCATAACAATGTACATGAATTAAACTCGATAACTTTATACTCAACAAACACACATTCTTTTCTTTTAGTTTAGAATATTTTCAACCTCATACCACAAAGAAAAATACTACTCTTATCTTTTTTCATAATCAATTTAGTAAAAAATACCAACTTGAAGTAATTTCTGGAAATTGAATGGCTAGTACTTGGCTCCTCCTAGCCTTGACAAATCAAACACAACTTGTTCCCCTGAGAAAATTAGGCCTGCAACTTTTCTAGCTATTCTCCATGTTCTCTTTAGTTTATGCTATTCTTTTTTCTCAAAATAATCAGACTCAAAACATGATAATTCCCGGATAATATCCATCTGCCACTTCTTTAGGTGGTTATTAACTACCCCCACCTCACCAACATGTGGTAGGTAGTTAACTTCCCGTTATGAGCCTTTGTTTCACACTTTTGAATAAAATCTCCTGTCTGATAGGAAACATTTAAATGATCATTTAATATTTTTCAGAATTTAATCTAATCACCTAGATTAGATGCATAGGAATTTTTTTATTTTTTATTTTTATTTTTTATTTTTATGGATAATAATTATTTTCAAAATAAAATTGCAACTTTTTTCACTCTTTCAACCATTTGTCCCTAGCCATAGTTTCTATTTTTTCTTTATTCATAAAATAAAACATAAAGACAACTTTACAACAATAACTATACATCAACCATTATCACTAAGTCTATAATTAAATATTTGTCTATTTTTCTAATGCAACATACTTAACTTCAAAAACCAACTTATATACAATTGATTATACTAAAGTCTTTAAGCTAAGGGGTACCACATCCTCCCTTGCTTAAATTTTTCACCGTCTTGGTGTCTCAATCTTATCTTTATTTTGGAATCATTTTAGAATCTAACCGTAGAAGTATAAGCTTCCTTAAAAGCATCCTCTAGCTCCCAGGCTTCTTCTAAAGTGAAATGTTTCCACTGAACCTTTAGTTGTACCACTTCTCTATTTCGGAGGGTAACCAGTCTCTAGTCTAGAATACACAATGGTTCTTCTAAGAATTCTCCCTCTAGTTCCACCTATACAACATGCCAGTCAATTACATGAGAAGGATAATGTACATGTTTCTTTAATAATGAAACATGAAATACATATGAATCTTAATGTTGGTTGGTATGGCTAGTTGGTAATCAACATGCCCAACTCTGGTTAGCACTTCAAAAGGTCCACAATTTCTAGGAGATAACTTAGCACAACTGCAAAGTCTAAGTGTACTTCTCTTAGGTTTGACTTTTTGGTACACATGATCTCCCACATTAAATTATTTCCAAGTTCTCTTCAAATATGCATAACTCTTATGACAATCTTGGGCTCTTTTAAATTTCTGTTTGATTTGCTTGACTATCTCTTCCATTTCTTTTAAGATATCAGGTCCTAGTAGTAGTCTATCCTCAAGGTGATCCCATCTTAATGGCACCTTACATCTCCTCCCATACATAACTTCAAATGAACTCATTTTCAAAGAAGTCTAATATCCATTATTATAGGCAATTTCAGCTAGATGTAGGTAGTCTTCCCATTTGGTTTGTTTGTCTTTCACATGCATCCTTAACATATCCTCCAATATATCATTGGTATCCTTTGTTTGACCATCATTTTGAGGATGATAGGATGTGTTAAAGTTTAATTTGGTTCCCATGTTTTCAAACAATTCTTTCTAGAATTTGGAAGTAAACTTAGCATCTCTGTCTGAAATTACAACCTTAGGTACCCCATGAAGTCAGAAATTTCCTCCATAAATATTTCTGCAATATTTATAGCCTTAAAGGTGGATTTGACTGGAATTAAATGTGTTGACTTACTGAGTTTGTCAACTACAACCATGATAGCATAATGTGGTTTTCTGTTTCTAGGTAACCCAATAATAAAATCCATTGAAATAGTCTCCCATTTCCATTCAAGAATGGGCAATGGTTGTAATAAACCAGTAGGATGTTGATGAGATGCCTTAACCTGTTGGCATTCAAGACACCTTGCCACATATTTAACAGTTTCATTCTTCATATTTGGCCAGTAGAAATCTTTATTCAATGTTGTAATTTACTTTTTATAACCAGGATGGCTAGCCATTGGGATTTTATGCAATTCATCTAATACTAAAATTATCAGTCTTACCTCGTTTTTTATGTAAATTCTACCCCTAAACAACAGTAGTTCTTTGATGTTAATTGAGAAATAAACTTATTTATCTCCTAAATTTTCAGTTTCGTGCAATTTTTCTTTAATTTTTACATATTCTAGATTAGAAATTGCAGTTGTTTTGAATTCTTTAGCTAAATCTATTGACCAACTAATTGATGTTATTTTATTGATGTGGTAAAGTTTTCTTCTTAATGCATCAACTATCTTGTTTTCTTTCCCTTGGATGTGTAAAATTTCAAAGTCATACTCACTTATAAATGCTAGGCATCCTGCTTGCCTAGTATTTAGATTAGAATAGTCAAATCGATACTTAAGACTCACATTATCCATCTTTAGCTGAAATTTCCTCCCTATGAGGTAATGTCTCCGCATTTTAAATGCATGAATTATTGCTACTAGTTCCAGGTCATGTGTAGCATAATTATTTTCATGCTCTTTTAATTTTATGGATTCATAGAAAATAACATGGCCATCTTGCATTAAACTCCTCCCAATTTTTCTTTGCTTGAACCTGTGCACACCACAAATTCCTTATCAAGATCTGATAATTTTAAAATAGGAGTTGTTGTCAAGAGCTCTTTGAGCTTGTCAAAACTATCTTGACGCTTGGGGCTCCACCCAAACTTGATTCCCTTCTTTTGTAGATTAGTAATTAGATAATCAAGCCTAGAGAATCCTTCTATGAACCTTCTGTAATAACCTATGATGCCCAGACAAAATCTGACCTCTTCCACATTCTTGGGTGTAGGCCATTCCAAAATTTATTTTACCTTTCCAGGATCTACAATAATGCCCTCTTTTGATATCACATGCCCCAAATAATGTATTTGCTTCTTGTAGAATGAACATTTACTAAGTTTAGCATAAAGTTCATGATCTCTTAAAGTTAGGAGAACCATCTTCAAATGTTGATCATGTTCTTCCTTATTTTTTGAATATACCAGGATATTTTCTATGAAGACAATGGAAAATTTGTCTAAAAAGGGTCTTAACACACTATTCATAAGACACATGAATATAGCAAGTGTGTTGGTCAACCCAAATGGAAGTACTACAAATTCATAGTGTCCATAGCAGGTGCTGAATGTTGTCTTGTGTATATCTTCGTCCTTAATTCTGATTTGATGATATCCTAATATTAGATCAATCTTTGAAAATATAGAAGCTCTGCTAACTTGATCAAACAAGTCATCTATTCTTGGTAAGAGGTATTTATTTTTTATGGTCATTTTATTCAAGTGTCTATACTCTATACATAATCTCAATGTTCCATATTTCTTTTTCACAAATAACACAAGTTCTCCCCAATGAGACAGACTTGGCTTGATGTACTTCTTATCTAATAACTCTTGTAACTAAATTTTTAGCTCCATTATTTTAGGTACACTCATCCTATATGGGTCCTTGGAAACTGAAACAACACATAATATAAGATCAATTGCGAAATCAATGTCCCTTTTTGGAGTAAGCCTTGGAATTTCCTTTGGAGATACATCTTTAAACTCTTCTAACACAGGTTATTCAACCAATAATGCTTGCTAATCATTTTCAAACACTTCATGTACTTGAATAGAAAACAATTTACACCCTTTTATAACATATTCCTTTATTTGTACAACAAAGATTTGCCTCACAAAGATTTTTCTTGGAATTCCTTGTACCATACAAGCTTCTCCTTCATCATTTACAAAGGTAAAGGACTTGTCGAGACATTTTAATATCACTATGTTTTTCTAACTAGTCCATTCCTATAAGGACATCAGAGGATACTAATGGCAAAATGTTTAAGTTGAGAATAATTTGCATTCCATTAAGTTTTAGAGGGTAATATCTACTAATTTATGAAACTTTTCTTTTGGTTCTAGTAGCTAACTATACCAACCAAGGTCTATGCTATTTTTCTTTCTAATTTTACATTTTTCAACTACAACAAATGAAACATAACTTAAGATAGATCCTGGGTCTATAAGAACATATACTTCATTGTTATAAATCTTACCTTGTATTTCTACCATAGTTGATTGATGATCTGCCTCTCTTCCCTCTAGTGTTGCATTGATTCTTGGTATATTATGGGCTACATCATTTACTGTTGATGCTTCTTGAATTTGATTCAATACTCTTTTTTTCTTCAGGGAATTCTGTGAATAATCCCTCCGCAGGTGATCCTCACCACAACCCCAACACTTATTGAGAGGTCCCATAGATTCACTAGAATTTTTATTGTTTACAACAATTCTTCCTTTTTGTCTTATGTTTTTATGCTAATTAAAATTCCTATTATAATTTCCATCTTGCATGCTTTTTGAAAAATTGGGTTTCTTAAAATGATTTTTCTTACTGCTCATTCTTTTTGGTTTCTTGGACACCTTACCTTTGTAATTTTATCCTTTCTATCTATCTGATTGAAAAACGAATTTTCTTTTATGATATCCTCATCCATAGATTATCTGTTGTTGAATGTTAGTTTTGTTGTGCTAATTTCAACTTCAGAATTAAAAAACAATTTCTTATCATTTGCTTCATGTGCATAGGTTCCCTTATGGTGTTTGTGAATGTAACAGGTAAAATTGATCAAATTTTATGTTAAATTCATGAGCAAAATAACATGAAAGTAAAGTGCTGACAAAAACAAACAAATGTACAACAAAACATCAAAATGAGCACTTAACACAGTGTTTTGATGAAGGAGTTCACCCCTCTAGGGCTACATCTCCTTGATCAGGTGTCCATGGCTTAGGCCTCTATATTAGCTCAATAATGGAAAAAGTGTTGTTTACAATGCTCTACTACTCCTGAAACCTACTTCAATGTGCTCAGAACATCAAAATCATCTAGGAACACCTTTTTTTGATCCCAATTTGGCCGATTTTTGTAAAAGTTATGGCATAAACTGTTTTCCCTAGGAAAACTCCTCTAAAACTGGAGGAACTCCAGTTAACTCCACTAAAATTGGTGGAATCTCCGAATTTATCAGACTGCCAAAAGTCCGCTAACTTAATTCGCATTTAACTGTGCATTAATTAAGGGATAAGTGCGGATTAATTAAGGTTTAGTCTGTAGTTAATTCGGTGGTTAGCGCTAATCACGTGGTTACAATGATCGTTAGCTGGCGGTTAACGTGATGTGTTCACATGGGAGGGGGCTAGCTCCCTCCTCCCCCCAATCGCCAACATATTAAACAATAAATATAAACAGAGACCATTATTGGTTAAGATCCAAAGTGATGGTGTAACAATATGTCGTGGGCATTGTGTAGTGCAAGTTGCAGGTTCAACTCCACCGACCTACCATAAATTTTTGATAAAGCATGCCGATACCCAGCCTTTGGGGAGGGACACATGGTGGCCTCTAGGCTTTCCACTTGTCCCCTCCTCATTGGTCCATCCTTCATCCAATGAAAACAAGCCACGTCACCACACCATTACCCAACCACAATATGAAACTTGGCAAAACCTGATAGGTTGTTGACCACCTTTGACCCTGCCTAGTCACCTGCCACGTCAACAATACGAATTGCTGACTGTGAAGTGACTACCTTTTTTTCAAAATTTCCTCTGTTTGGCAAAGCAGATAGAATGCGATATCTTCCTCATACGAACTCGGTTTTGAGTGAAACGAGTTGCGTTGGGATTGTATCGCCAAGACGGACGTGGTCATTCAGGTTTTGAGAAATTCTAAGAACTTTTATTTTTGAGCTAAATACTGAGCACCTGATCATTTCTCCCCACTGGAAGCCTTTTGGACCCCAAAATATACTATCAATTGTTCAGCAGGCAAGGGTACAACTCCCTCACCTTCTCGAACTGCAACCATTTGGCCTTAGAAGGATTTTTTCCCTTTAGTCCCACTCAAAGGTATTCGACATTCCCTCTCTTCGATGTTCTAGTTCTTCTGTCAAGTATGATATCTTGCTAAAGTTCATCAAGATATTCTGGTGAGAAATCATCTATTGATGGCAACTGAACATGATCTCCTTGATCATCAATCAAAGGAGGCTCAAACAATCTTAAATTCTCAACATTAACAACATAGTATATTTGCATATAAGGAGGCAAATATAGCTTAAATACATTGTTACCAATCTCTTCCAGAATTTTAAAAGGACCATGATGGATTGGCTTAAGCTTTTTACCTTCTCCTTGAAGTCAATCTTTTCTAATATATAACCAAACTTCATCTCCAACTTGAAATTTATGATCGACATGGTGTTTGTCATGCCTTTCCTTGTAGTTTCTCTAACTCTTTTCAAGCTGTTCTTGCATTGTGTGATGTATCAACTGAATTTTCTCAATGAACTTCCTTGCCTTGTCGATGTCGCTATGATCATCGATGGTGACATATTTCTCAAAGATTAAGTCCAATGGAGATCTTGGCAAGTATTCAAAACATGCCTCAAATGGTGATGTGTTTGTGGAAGAATGCTTTGCCCTATTGTATTCATGTTGTATGTAATGCAACTGTTCATCCCACAACTTGGGATGTTTGCTGCAATATCCTCTAAGAAGATGAATGACTGTCTTGTTGACCACCTTGGTTTGTCCATCTGTTTGTGGATGAAACATTGTACTCTTCTTCAACTTAGTGTCCATCATGTCCCACAAATTTGACAAAAAAATTCCCAAAAAATCGAGAATCTCGATCACTTACAATGAATTTAGGAAGACCAAAATGAACCAGAATATTTTGAAAGAAAAGATGAGCTGTTTGTTCAACTGCAATTTTCTTTTTACATGGTGTTAGAATACACATATTTCTGAACCTGTCTACAACTATATACAAGTAATCATGACCTTTCCTTGACAATGGAAGACCTCCTACAAAATCCATTGAGATACTCTCCCATGGACGTGAAGGTACCGGAAGTGGAGTATACAATCCTAGTTTCCTACTGCTAGGCTTACTTGTTGCACACAAATAACATCCTCTAATGAAATGAGATACATTGTCAAACATGCGTGGCCAATAAAAATACCTTTGGAGATTCGTTATTGTCTTGCCTACACCAAAGTGTCCAACAATCAATGAAGTGTGCACTTCCCTTATGATACTATTTCTTTCTCCCTGTGGAATACATAAATTGCCCAAGTGATACAAAAAATTGTTATGTACATGGTAATCTAACTCTTCAATTTGGTTTCCTTGCCTCAAGCTTGCATACACATCTTGAAAGTTGTTATCATATGCATATTGCTCAATGTAACTTTCATGTAAAACATAATTATGCTTGAGTAAAATAGATGAATTTACAATAGGCCTAGAAAGCATATCAACTACCTTATTGTAGATTCCTTTTTGTACTTGATAACCAAATGAAATTGTTGTAGAAAACCCATCCATTGTCGTGATTGCTGCAACTTTGACCGTGACTGTAAGTACTGCAATGGTTGATGGTCGATATGGATAATGGTCTCCTTCCCCATCAAGTAGTGTTTCCATTTTTTGACAGTTTATACCAATGCGTAAAGTTCTTTGTCATAAGTGGGATAGTTAGTCACAACTCCACTAAAAATTTCAGAATGAAATGAAATGGGCTTACCATGTTGCATAAGAACTGCTCCCATGGTGTAATCACTAGCATCCATTTGAATCTCAAATGGCTGTCTAAGATCCGGAAGAGCCAATACCGATGCTGAACTGATCTTTTGTTTTAAAGCATCAAATGCTTTTTGCTGTACATCTCTCAATGTAAGACTTTCTTGACACTAGTTAATGCATGTAGTGGAACTGCAATGGAAGAAAAATTAGCAATACATTTCCTCCAATATTGTGCTGCCCCAAGAAAGCTTCTTACCTCTTTAACTGTATTGGGCTTGGGCCAATTCAGAATGACCTCGACGTTAGAGGGGTCTATCTTCAGCTCACCTCCTCCAATAATGTGTCCCAAATACACTAAAGAAGTATTTCCAAATTCACACTTTGACATCTTTAAAAACAACCGTTCTTTTCTCAAGACATCAAGTACTTTGTTCACATGCATGACATGTTCATCTCTGAATTTGCTAAATATGAGAATATCATCTACGAAAAAAATGGCAAAGTCATCTAGAAATGGTCTCAATACATCATTCGTAACTCTCATGAAAGTAGTTGGATAATTTGTAAGACCGAAAGACATAACAAGCCACTCAAACAATCCTTGTTTAGTTTTAAATGCGGTTTTCCAAATGTCCACTTCAACTATTCTAACTTGATGATAACCAATTCGTAAGTCTAACTTAGTGAAATAATTTTCATACCTCAATTAATCAAGCAAATAATCAATTCTTCAGAGTGGATAACGATTCTTTGCCGTTATTTTGTTCTGTGCACGGAAATCCACACACATGTGCCAAGTCTTGTCCTTCTTTGGAACAAATATAATAGGTGAACCACATGGCGAAGTAGATGGGCGTATGATACCTTTATTCAGAAATTCTTGAATTTTCTTCTTGATTTCCATGCTATCCATAATCGACATGCGATGCATGCCAATGTTTGGAAGTGGAACATCCTGTTGCAGCTGTATTTAATGCTGAATTCCCCTCTTGGGAGGTAACCCCTTTGGTTCCTAAACATCTCGCCATGCTTTCTTATCACATCAAACAAATCAGATTTTAACTTATCATCACAACCTTCAAAATATTCATAATCAATATCATTCTTTTTCTTGATCATGAGAAGCACAAAATTGTTACTTACATTTACTAGTCTCTTTATCTGCCCAGCATTAACCAAATAAATGTTTAACTTTTTGCGATGGGCTCTCACAATATACTCCACTCCATCCTTGAGAAATAGGTATTTATTCTCATGATGATAAAATATTGCTTTCCTATCATACAAATAAGGACTTCCCAAAATGATTCTTGAGATGTCAAGTGGAACTACATCTAACTCAACTTCATCAATGAATTTTCCAGTAATGGAAAATTTGAATAAGCATTTCCTTGTAACTTGTAAATTTGCATTATTGACTATCCAACCCAAGGGATATGGTTGTGATGAGGTATAGTTTCAAGGTTAATATTTTTGACCAAGTCTTTTGAAATTAAGTTTGATCATGACCCACTATCAAATAATGCATCAATCTTTGTATGATTTGAAATTACCCTTACATGGAACAATTCTATCCTTGATTCTTCATTTGGAGTGTTGTTATGACTATGTGAGGAATTAGTGCTTGCAATAGCTTCTTTTCCTTTTGTGACCATGGCTGAAATCTTGGTCTCATCACTAGAATCTAATCCAAGATCATGTTGTGTGGTAGCTGTCGTCTTTTGTTTCCCCTGATTGTTTGGTTTCTTAGGCCTTAGTTCGAGATGCAATTTCCAACAGTGGGTTTCATCATTCCCCACTTTCAAACAATGTTGGCATATAGTTTTCTCCCTTTCTTTCTTCACACTTGCATTCTTCTTTCCCTTCCATTTTCCACCCTTCTCTTTCTCCTTACCCTTGAATGGCTTCTTTTTACTACCCTCTTCTTGAATGTTCTCTCCTCTTGCTTCAAGGTGTGTGGCTTGCACACATACCTCATCCAAATTGTTTGGATTGAACATAAGGATAGTATGCTTTAAGTAGGAATGTAAACCCCCAATATATTTCAACAGTGTATCTTGGGAATTCAATTTTACTCCTAATAACAAAGCCCTCTTTCTAAACTTCTAGGTATAGTCTTGAATTGTTTGACCCTTGAGTTGCCTAAAATTTTTCCAACTCATAATGGATTTTTGCATATAGGCTAAAGGATAAAACTGTATTTTAATTGCAAAAAAAAATTCAACCCAAGAAATGGATATCTTACCATGAATTCACATTTCCTCTTGAGTCTTTGCTTCCCACCAAACTAGTGCTGCTCCTTCTAGCCTCAATGAAGCCAACTGGATTTTTATCTCGTCTTCCTGAAGGTTATGAATTCTGAAATAACCTCCAATTGTCTAACTTTTCTACATTCACCTCACCATTATACATGGGAAGTTCAAACTTAATGTACAATTTGAGTAAGGGAGTTTTTTCCTTTGGGGTTTTGGAATGAGTATGAACAATTTTTGAGGCGGAAGTGGAAGATGATGCTGTTTGAGATGATGAGGAAGATGATGAAGATGGTGGACATGGAGGAGGATTTCCTCCATTACCCTTTGAATCCTTCTTTTCATCTTTTTTATCTCCCGAGCTTCCCTCTCCATGTGGGTTCTTAGAACTCTCCCTAGCCATTCTAGTATTCCTCTCTTCATAGAGGACTCTAACCATGTTAGTTAAGTCATAGAAAGCTTTCTTGAATGCTTCCTCTTCTGAAAGACCTCCAGTCTCTCCTGCTCCAGACATGATGGCTTTGGATTCAAGCTCATCTTCTGGTATTGCTTGTACCTCCTCAATCTCAGTTGAAGGTAAAACTTGAGGTGTCTCAAGTGCATCTTGGATTGGAAATTTGGGTGGATATTGTGGCCTTGTGGCTCCCCTTCTTCTGGGAATTACCTCAGGATTTGAAACCAACAATTTCCCTTCTCCTCTCTACAAATTTAACCTTGTAAGCATCACAAATTTGCAACCATCAAAACCCTACTTTCACAAAACTAAAGCAATCAAGAAAATAACCTTTGCTATGATAACAACTTGATCTATTGTTGAATGTTAGTTTTGCTGTGCTATTTTCAACTTTAGAATTAAAAAACAACTGCTTATCATTTGCTTCATGTGCATAGGTTCCCTTATGGTGTTTGTGAATGTAATAGGTAAATTTTATCAAGTTTTATGTTAAATTCATGAGAAAAATAACATAAAAGTAAAGTGTTGAACAACAACAAACAAATGTACAACAAACCATCAAAATGAACACTTAACACAATGTTTTGATGAAGGAGTTCCCCCCTCTTGGGCTACATCTCCTTGGTCTAGATTCCATGGCTTGGGCCTCTATATTAGCTCAATAATGGAAAAATTTCTATTTACAATGCTCTGCTTCTCCTGGAACCTACTTCAATGTGCTCAGAACATCAAAATCATCTAGGAACACCTTTTCCTGATCCCAATTTGGTCGAATTTTGCAAAATTTATGGCAGAAACTATTTTCCCTAGGAAAACACCTCTAAAACTGGAGGAACTCTAGTTAACTCTGCTAAAACTGGTGGAATATTCGAATTTATTGGACCACCAAAAGTCCACCAACTTAATCTGCAGTTAACTGTGCATTAATTAAGGGATAAGTGCGGATTAATTAAGGTTTAATATACAGTTAATTTGGTGGTTAGCACTAATCACGCGGTTACACTGACTGTTAGCTGGCGGTTAATGTGGTGTGTTCACATGGGAGGGGGCTGGCCTGCGGGCTGGCTCCCTCCTCCCCCCAACCGCCAGCATATTAAACAACAAATATAAATAGAGACCATAGTTGGTTAAGATCCAAAGTTGTGGTGTAATGGTATGTTGTGGGCATTGTGTAGTGCAGGTCGCGGGTTCGACTCTGCTAACCTGCCTTAAATTTTTGATAAAGTGCGCCGATACCCAACCTTTGGGGAGAGACACATGGCGGCCTTCGGGCTTGCCACTTGTCCCCTCTTCATTGGTCCATCCTTCATCCAACGAAAACAAGCCATATCACCACACCATTACCCAACCACAATATGACACTTGGCGAAACTTGATAGGTTGTTGACCACCTTTGACCCTACCTAGTCACCTGCCACGTTAGCTGTACGGATTGCTGACTATGAAGTGACTGTACTTTTTTTCTTCAAAATTTCCTCTATTTGGCAAAGTGGATAGAATGCAATATTTTCCTCATACGAACTCAATTTTGAGTGAAACGAGTTGCGTTGGGATCGTATGGCCGAGACGGACGCGACCATTCAGGTTTTAAGAAATCCTGAGAACTTTGATTTTTGAGATAAATATTGAACACCTGATAGATTTTGTCTAATCAAATTCTATTCTTTCTCTATATGATAAAGGTAGACAACTCACAAATCTATGGATTTTTGCTATTTGTTCCTTCAATAAGGAATATACCTCATCAAACTCATAAATTTGTTGACAAAATCATCCATGGTGAGTTTTCCTAATTTCAACTCATGAAATTCTCTAGCCTTTTCGTCAAAATACCTTTCATTCAAGTACTTTTTCTTAAATTCCTTCTTGAACAACTTCTAAGTCAAATTCTTACCCCTTATTTGCTTAACAACTTTATTTCCTTCCCACCATAAAGTTATCTTACCTATCAATTGGTATGTAGCCAACCTTGCTTGGATTACTTTGAGATTACTTGGATAATTGTATACTTCAAAGTATTTGGACATGCCGAGAAGCCATGTTTTTGCTCCCTCCTCAGTTTCGCCATCGAAATTGGGAGGTTTGATCTTCTTAAATTCTCCCTATAACTAAGAAGACGATTTTCTTTTTCTGGATGAAGAGATACTATTGTTCGATTTTTATTCATCTTGACTGCCAGGTTTATCAATTTCATTGTTAGTAGAGTTTTTTGTATCACTCAAACTTGTAGTACTAACAAATCTACTTATATATCTCTTTTTATGAGTATTTTTACCAACCTTTTGGTTCTCCAACTTTCTTAACAAATACCCATTAATTTCTTCATGTTCTTCCCTTGCCTTGACCATCATTTACTAATTTGATTTAATGTCTTCTAAATCAGTTTTTAGATTTCTTATTACTTGCAACAATTCAAGATTTGGATCTTCTGTGTGACTAGTTCCTCTGCCAACCATTCCCATTTTAGTATCACACTCTGCTTCCCTTCTCTCTGATGCCATAAATGTTTTACCATTAAGCTCCTTTGTTATTTTCGATCTTTTTTTATTTCTTCAATCCAATTTGTTCATAACATGTGTAGCATTTTCAATTTTACTGGACACAAGGGAGGCCCAATGTTGTAACTACAACTCTGATACCACTTTGTAATGACCCTACAATGTTACAATTTTTGTGTGTATTTATATAGTAGTTACTACTTTAATGTCACCCATGTCTAATAATATCCACAATTTTGACTTATGTACATTATTACAATTTTTTAAAGAAACAACTAGCTAACCCTATTATAGACAAAAATGAATTCTACTTCATCTCCCATTTTCTTCTTTCAGGGCTTTTGTTTTCAATAATAACTAACACATACAACTATGTTCATAAAAATCCACTACTAATAACATGATTCAACTCATTGGTGACTCTAATCACATGAATGGTGCATATCATACATAAATCCATACGTTTGTTACCAATAAATATGGACCTTTTAAATAATTCACAACTATTAAAATACCATAACCTATTAATAAAATTTTTTTCCCACGATTAAACTGTATTATCTTTGGAATCAAGCCCTGTGCTCCTCTAAGGACCGAGGTGAAGATTATCCATACATATTGATAATGCTGCGAAGGTTTTATGTTTTGGTTAGTGCACATCTAATGTAATTCAACCATGGATATCATACCCTATGCGCAGCTTGGTAAGGGCTTATAATGTTTTAACTACATTGGTTTGTCTGTTGATGTGGGATCTTTTCCTTTGTAATTTTATATGCTATATACGTATGTGGCGTTACTCAGGAACATTCCAGGCTTGGGCGGGAATCTTCCTATGTTTCCCACGTAGTTCTTTCCTCTGTATTCAGATTTAATAGTATGAAATCAACTATTATCATTATACTTTTTGATGAACTATCACAAAAATCTATGAACTATCATTATAGAACCATCTTTTTTCACTAAAAGTTTTCTATTTACTTTCTTATTGATAACCCTAACTCCGGCGTGTACAATTTTCTCACAAATCGTTGTTTGTAAATTTTTGCTTCAACAATATTTACATAGTATTTCCTATACACAATTTCTCTACTGTGTTCTTCGAGGAGGTTCCTTACAGAGGATCTGTTCTCAACAACACTTTTGTGTTAATGTTTGACAAACATTTAACTTATAATAAATTTGTTCAATGGCAAGTGCTAGGAAGTTGATTATGATATTTATGATGTAATTTATAAGGGTGATTCAACACTCATATATGTTTGTTAGTACCTTATTTTCCACATTACTATCTTCCATTTCTTACATTATTATATTCAAGCTTGTTTCTTTACTCATTTTGTGTTAGAGCATTATTATGAGAATTGTCTTATTTTAAACACATGTAGGCTTTATGACAAATAATAGTTATGTGTTAGAAAATTATATATTACAGAGCAATGGAACACATAAAATATATTGTAGAAATATAAACACAGAAAACACATAAAACAAGAGAGACACAGATATACGTGGTTCACCCAATTTGGGCTACGTCCACGGAGAAACAACTAGTCCTTCCTTTTATATTATCCAGTAAATTGAAGAGATACAACCTACAACAGATCTGCTGTAATTCCCTCTTCGCTCTCACACAATCTCCTCTCTCTTTCTCACTCAGAATACAGATCTACATAGACACAATAAAATTCCCTCATATATAGCGAGGGGTTGCCTTCTAGGGAAAATAACCCTAAATTAAACATAATTTCTACCGTCAGATCTCTGCCTAATGAACGGCCCAGATTGACTACAAAATTACAACATTTTACAAGGCAATTTTACATCTATTTTTAGCTTCGGGGTGCTGCCCCCAATCCCCTGCCAGGGGGGGCTCCCCTTGGACCCCCTTGGCGATGAACATTTTATGGGTGTTGTTGCCGCCACATTACGAATTGGGGTCCAATGCGGTGATACCTCTGAATAAAGAAGATAATCAGGCTCCACACCCAACATTATGAAGGTGCTTTATTCATGTTCTATTTTCATGGTTATTCTAGAATTCTTAGTACTAGGTATATATGTAGTCTAAGGTTCTTAATTGAACAATCATCGGATTTCATTTAGAAAGTTATTCTTACTTTAAATTTCCTTGCTCGTATATGATAACTGCTATTACACTTTTCATATTTTACTATCCAAAGCTGAATAATATGTATTTATATGTTGGTAAAGAAAATGATGTCCAATATTATACATAATATTTCGTTTTGGTTTAAAGGTCTTGTTCCTTTGATGCTAGTTTTCATAACTAAAATAATAATTTCTGATACAACTTCTGCCTCTCGTTTGACATCTACCAATAGTAAAAGATTATAATTTTTTTCTTAAAGAAAACTAATCATTATGCAAAAACTTCTTTTCTAATATTCGTAACAATGTACAAGAATTAAACTCGACAACTTTATACTCAACAAACAAACATTCTTTTCTTTTCATTCAAAAGACTTTCAACCTCATACCACAAAGAAAAATACCACTCTTATCTTTTTGCATAATAAATTTATTCAGAAACACTGACTTGAAGTATTTTCTAGAAATTGAATGGCTAGTACTTGGCTCCTCCCAGCATTAACAAACTAGACACAGCTTGTCCCCCCGAGCAAATTAGGCCTGCAACTTTTCTGTCTATTCTTCCTATTCTCTTGAGTTTCCGCTATTCTTTTTTCTTAGAATAATCAGGTTCAAAATATGAGAATTCTCAGATAATATCCATGTAGCACTTCTTTGGGTGGTAATTAAATGCCTTCACCTCACCAATAGGTGGTAGGCAATTAACTGCTCATTTATGAGTCTTTGTTTCCCACTTTTGAAGACAACATCCTGTCTTCTAGGAAAAATTTAAATGGCCATTTAATAATTTTTAGAATTAAATCTAAACACTCAGATTAGATGCTAGGGACTTTTTGATGGATAATAATTATTTTCAAAATACAATTGTAGCCTTTTTTCTTCTTTCAACCTTTGTCCCTAGCCATAATTTCCATTTTTTCTTCATTCATAAAATAAAACATAAAGGAAACTTTACAACAATAACTATACATCAACCATTATTAGTAAGACTTATGATAAATAAATATTTGTTTGTTTTTCTAATGTAGCATACTTAACTTCAAAAACCAACTTATATACAAGTGATTATACTAGTCTTCAAGCTGAGGGGTATCACAAAATATCCACTCTTTTAATCACTTTTATCTTGATTTAGGTAAGATCTATATCTTGTCCTAATCGAGATAAGATATATTAGATTTCCTTTTGATGTTTGCATTCTAGATTAGTTTTCATTTTCATTTAAAAAACATTATTAGAAGTATCCTTACACAAGAGCAACCTTAGGTGTGGCTTGGTTGAGCCATTAAATCAACTTAAGGACTTCTTTCTTGCATGTGCATTGTAGGAAGGTAAGTTCAATTTCCTCTTCTTGTTGATTGTAAATTAGAGGCATCATAAGTTAGCATGGAGAGTGCAGGGGTAACTAGACCAAATAGAACCAGTTGGAACTGCCAAATCAAATGGATAAGAACTGAGTTGGGACTCTAATCGGGTGTTCTTCTCAAATGTTGATGAGGTCATTTTTGACCATCAACATATTTGGCCCTAGAAGGAGGGCCAACATTAAGTTGTAATTTTCAAATTTTTGTGTTTTAAAAGTTTTATCTCTTTGCAATGGATCCTTCTAAACTACATATTTGGAGTCGCTTCACTGGAATTCCACTTGCCACTAATCCATTAAAGGTAGTAAAGCACTTATCGAAAACAACATTTAATGGTAAGGATATTTTTTTTTGCTTTTGATCATGTTCTTCAATTTATTTTAAATTGTAACAATTTTGATATTTATGAAGGTGTGATGTGCGAGATGTTTAATCTCACTTTGGAAAACTTAGGAAAAGACTGGTGTAGATCATTGTCATTTTCTTCTATACACACTTGTGATGAGTTTACAAAAAAAATTGTTCATGCTTTTCAAGATTACGATTATTAATTTTTTTTTCGATCAAATTGAAGTACTTCGTTGATTTGAAGGTGGGTCTTTGGATGATTTTATCATTAGATTTAAATTCATTTATTTTAAGTTTTAATTCGAAGATTTACCTCTAGATTTTCAGTTAATAGGATGGTTTAGAGATTTAGTTTCTCTTGTCTGTATCCCAAATCCATACAATGAAAAATTTTCAAGCTTTGATGAGTCACATTCTATTTCTATTAACATGACTAAAAATTCACATATGAAAGATGCGCATGTCAATCATGATGGAATTGCATCAACCATGTATGATAAATTCCCACAACTTGTACAGACTTCCTATAGTGTTAATGAAGATTGTGATGCTCTCTCTCATGTTATTAGTCTACAATCACAAAGCTTGGAAGAGCCTAACAATCAACTTAAGGAAAATATGTACAACATACTTGAAGAATCAACTGCTAATAAATCTGAAAATCAACAAGCAAAAAATTTAGCAAACAATATTCAACAGGAAAGTTAACAAAAAAAATTACAAATTGAAAATTCCAACATTGTGCAATTTGCCACATTTTTTTTTGAATTTTCTCATGTTGAAAATGATGATCACTCACAAAGATTTGGGAAACCATGTATTAATCTTCATGAATAGCTCGAAAGATGATCCAAAATATGAAATTTGCAATATGAAAAGCGAGCAATCTCCTCGAAGTTGAGAATTATTTAGGTTTATTTCTTCAAATAGTCACTTTTCTCTTTATCTTGATCATTTTGCTAATTTTAATTCATTCTTTAATAATCCAACAATTCCTCTTTACACAAATTATAATTTTGAAATTGGAGGAGTTGCTATAAATTCTATAAATAATGAATTGCCAATTAGTTTTCATTTCAATAAAGAGACATTTAATGACCATTCTTTCAATTCATTTAATCTTTCTTCTTGTTCTGATACGTCTTGTGGAAAGGAAGGAAATATTGATGAATTTTTTCAAGTCATTTATGATGGTTATTTAGAGTTGGAGAACAGTGGGCCATCTCAATCATTATCATTCCTCAATCTCTTGATAGCTCTCACATGTTTCAAAATGAAGACTCTCCTTTTACCAATTTTTCTATTAAAGAGTTTCATTTTGCAACTTCATCAAGTCATGATGACCTTTCCATTCCTATTTATGATTCTAACAATCTTCATGTTCCCATTCCTTGTCATAGTCATGAGACTCTTCCTCATTCACAAGTAGTTGTCGATAATTCTTCTGATTACATTATTATTACCAATACTTGTGAGAAGGTAATTATTTCAAACAAATCCCAAATTTCTTGTAACATTATATGTAACAATAATATAAATAGTGATGTCATTTTATTGTTTTTGCTTCACTTATTTATTTTCATATTTTTATACTTCTATTATTCTTCGATTCTTGGATATTCTATGCTGGCATATTGAGCAATTGAACATTGAACACTCACATAGTGCATTAATGGTCAAATGAGAAGATGAAATTCAAAGCATTAGTCATGAGAAAGAACTTTGAATCTTTCAATTTCATTTGATGTTCATGTCTTATCAACTTACTCTTTCTTCTAGAATGCATTTTCCAAATGAATCATCACTTGAGAGTGTAACTTCACAATATGACCAACCATCTAATTCAACTAAAGATCTTTTGGATTATTCATTAATTTTCCATCCTTTCTTCCAAGATCCATTTGAAAGTTGCTTGGAAAATTCAATTCAACAAAATATTTCTAATGGTTTGCCTCATGTACATAATACTAACAGTTTTATGCAGTCTCCAACACTTAAAGATATATTATTCAAATCTGACCTACTATCCTCTTCCCCGAACCTGTTCTAATCATTAATAGAGGTTCATCCATATTTCTATGATCATATTGGAAAATATTGGAGAACTACTTTCAAAAGAGGTATTCTATAAATAAATTCATTTTGTTAAATTTATAAAAAATATTGTACATATTTTTATTATAATTTCTTTTAGTAGTTTAGTTGTACCTTTATTCCTATTACTAAATCTTGACATTTACATTTGGGCAGAAATAACACTGATGGAATGGATTCATTGGAAGTATGATTCCACTTTGTTTTGATCTATGCTATTAGACTAGAGTAGGAGTAGTAATAGTTTAGTTAGATTGCTTTTTTTTTTTTCTTTAATAATGCATGTAGAGGAATAAGTGAGCATCAAGTCTTTTTTATTTTTCTAGAGGAAAATGATTCAACATTATTGCAATAAAATTTGCTCACAAACATGTTTAGGGAAGTATTTGTTTTCTCCTCAAAATTTTTGTGCTTTGTATAGCCGCTTTGATTTATACCTCCTTTATTTTGCAAATTTATTAGATCAATCATAATCTTGCTTTGCTTGTTATTTTGATGCAACCCAATCTATTAGCATCACTCACAACATAATTAATCATAGAGATGAAGCCACTATTCATGATCTATCAGTGGGAAAAAATGATTCTTGTTCATTACCATGTTCTTGTGATTTTTTGAGACCGTGCCGAGTCAAAACCCCTTTTCTGCAATGCTCATCCTATGCTTTTCCTTTTTAGTTGTGCTCTGTTTTCTAAGGCCTTGGATGACTTAGCACCTACATAATCATCCACTTTTCACCTCGTATGCACATGGGTTCCTCTTCCTGTGTTTTCATTGGTCATCCATTTCTTACTTTCCACATGCTCCCAAAGCCATGTCACCCCAATTATTATTTATAGCCACTCTTTGTTTCTTTTAGGATTTCATCCTTTGGGGATGATGTGGACATATGGGTCCTTTCCTTCACATTACTTTCTTTTCATCTCCTCTTTCCCTATTCTGTTATGTGATGTAGGGGATTTATCCTTGTCTTTCCAAGTTTTCATCCTTATGTCACTTTAGGGATCTCTCCCGAGGAATGATGTGTCATATCTTTGCACATATCAGAGCCAATAAATCCTTAACTGGTCCCCATGCTTTATTCATAATGTGTCATCCCTCTTGAACCTACCCTGAAAGATTCATATCAATAACTTTATGTAAACACCGAGAGAGCAACAATAAGACATCTCATCATTCATGGCCCACTTCCACCTTTTTATCTTCACTTTCTTATAAGATGCTTGGCCTTTTCCTTTTCCACATCCACCTACTATATTCATCGTGATTATTCCTTGAGTGTGCACCCTTTATTCTTTTTAGGCTTGAGCTCTCAAGCTAACGAAAACACCCACTACACCTGCCAACACGTTGCTTGTTCAAATCGTATTACAACACTTGTCACCCCGGAGCATTGTTACATTAACGTAGCAAATCAGTAAGCATGCACAGGTAAGTTGGATTGGTGGTTAATTTATTTTGTTTGGGGATTCTATTGTATTTTGATTATGCTTATATCACTCCACTCTAATGCTTATCACGCAAAGGTCCAAGTCCTCTTCATATTTATATAAACTGTTGCATAGGTTGAGACTTTGGATTGATTTCATGGGATTTTAAGAAAACTTTGGAGCTGATATAAAATCACAAGAAGCAAAGAGAATATTGTAGCGACAATACAAAGAGAAGCACATTTTCATTTTTATTTCTGATTATTTTTATTTACTGTTGATTCCTTGAACATGAGTTATTATTTTTTTAGCTTAATGCTCACTCAGGTTTAGATTCAATAAGTTGATGATCTTGGGCACATGAAACCTTCATTAAAATGAAACTCCTTCATACTTTTAATCTCAATCAAAAGAAGAAGTTACCTCCTTTTGGAGAAAATTGGTACCTTTCAGGTAAATCTTAACAAAATTCTTTAAGGTGAGTCTCATATGCTCATTTTCATTTGTTACCATTTTCTTTATATGTTTTGTTTCAACCTTGTTTTAGTAGTTTCTGATCTTAGCTCTGTTTTTACAGATCATCATTAGTCCCATTAAAGGTTTGATGTTACTATAAAGATTGCTTAAAAACTCCTTCATCTTACTTTGCATCCCTCTTGGCTTAGAGAAGTAGTTGTGATGATGATTAAATGACAAGCACGTGACATCAGGAAGTCTCTTTACTTTATCTTATTTTCATTTAATATCTTGTTCTAGTATCTTGTTCGTCATTTTTCAAAACTTATTTTGAAACAAGATATTCACTAAGCAAGAGACATCTGATGCAACTTCATCTCTTATCCATTGTTTCCCTCTAGTTCCAAAACCACTTCTTAATAAAAAGCCTAATCAAGTTCAAATTTGCAAGAAAAATTTAACAAGATCTCAACTTAAGTAAAACAAACATGCTTTCCTCATATTTGCTTTTTACTGAGACATTTCAATAAGTAATCTCGTTGGATTTTCTTTCAATTATGGCTTTTCATTTACTTGTTTCTTTCTTCATTTGCAATTTTTGAAGTGCGTTGATTTCATTTTTGCGTATGAGTTGGATTTTGTAATATGCCCAAAGTCTACATGGGGGAATTTTTCTTACCTAACATTGGTCGAAAAGCATGAGAAATCATTACTCTCTCTTTACAATAGCATTTTATTTACCCAAACGTCATCCATATTAAGTTTTCGATTCTCTTGTGCATTTACCATCAACCATGGGGAACATTGAGATTTTATTGAAATACTATAGGCTCATCTTTATAAAGGAACAAGTTGTCTCCATTCTTTTCTTTGAATCCCTCCCATAACCCTCCACACATAAACTTTCTATTTGGGCAAATGAAGAAAATACTAGTGGGGTCAAACATAACTAATATCACATCTATTGTCTTGGCAAAAAAACCTCTTGTACCACCTCTCTCTCTTCGACAAATTGCTAAAATAAATTCTCAAAATAAACTAATCTAAAGGGCAGGAAAAGAGAGTTGAAAGCACATATCCGTGGGAAGTGTGTGCAAACCCGTTGGAGTACTGAACAAGCTCGTTGGCAGTGGGTCCATGCATACGTGGTATCGAGATATCTTCGTTGATGCACTGAACAAGCCTGCAGGCAACAAATCGTTGTCGGGAGAAAATATGTAATTTCATATCTAAAAGATGCATGCTAATCTTTAACACCCCCTAGCTATCTTTAGTATTCAATGATGCAGATTACCTAAGGAAATGAATATTCCCAATCTTTGGAATTGGAACATTCGAGTACTTTCATCTTTAAGAGCTTATTTGCTTTGATTATTACGTGGGACCCTTGAGAATGGTGTTGTGTAAGAAAATTTTGGAAAGCTATCTTTTCAATCTTTTGGTAAATTTTGTCTTGTTATTTTTAACTAGAGATAACTGCCTCTTCCTTATGTATGGCCATTGTTGTGGCCACACCCGCGCTAAATTTGTACAAACAATATGGGGACCCTCCATGTAGATTTTGGTCAAAATTTCTTCTTTGATGCTTTATTTGCCTGATTTTCACTTTTCTCAGTTTTCGACTTTGATTTTTTCATTGTACGCAGTTTCTCGCTAGCTTTCCAATGACTCAAATTTCGCTGAATTTGAACTTAGGGTTTGAAAATTATGCTTCTTTAAAGTTTGGTTGAATTTAACCGCCTCAACTTAAATATGTATAGAATGTATTTTACTCTTACTTTGTTAATTTAAATAATTTCAATATGTAAACAAAGTTATTTTTATTAATTCGTTTAATTAATTTAAATCAATTAAGTTAATTGTAAATCATTGAATGAATGTGTAAATATTATTTTTTAGTTATTTAATTAATTATTAATTATTTAAATTTTATTTAACTAATCTACAGAACCACTGCAATCAAGAACCTGTATATAACCATATAAAAAAACTATATAATGAAAATTCTTATTGTAAATAATATAATATATATTATAATTTTTTAAAAAATTAAAAAATATCACCTAGGAATGTTCCTCTCGATGCCATGACCCTGGAGGTTTAAGTTTGAACACATGTTAACACCTCCCAGGATCTTCTCACTGGGATGCCATAATCATAGGAGCTTTGAATTAAATATATGGAATAGGGGGCTTTTATATAAGTTAAATTTAAAACATGGGAAGGAGGTCCCACTCCTACAAGGTCCTCCTCCCACATCGTCATCCCTATATATAAGAATTAATATATTTCATGTGATTGAAACTCATGAGAAATTTAAAAAGCCTTTTCTTTTTTTGTTCATTTTTGTTATAAAATTTATTTATTCATTATTTTGTATATATATATTTTTTTGTTGTAAGCCAATCTTCTATGAATTTCGGAGAAAGGAGTACATAGAGATGTCGTCAAAACAAGTGGTTTCACCTCGACCGGGTTTGTTGACGAAAAATTTCACCATATGAAAAAAATAAAAAAGGGCCTGTTGGGCATGGAATCCCCCTACAACATGTTTTGGGGCTCAAAGCCCAAGTTTTGGTCAAATGTATTGTAAGACTTCGCGAAATACGGGCATGGAGTGCGAAGTATAGGTTGAGTCATAGGGTTGTCCACCATAAGTATTGTAAAGTAATGTAATGACATGTCGGCCTACCCATGGTCCGTGGACCATGTGATTGTATAAATACATCGAGGCTCTAAGTTGTAAAAATAGCTAATTAGAATAGAAGAGATAGATGAATACACATGGTTTGAGCATAGAGTAAGAGTCTAAGGGTATTGGGCCATAGTAGTAGGAAGAGGCTCTGCAGCTGAGTGCACAGAGGCCTAGTAGAGTCCGTAGCTGAGTGCACGGACCCCTGCAGCTAAGTGTGCAGGGCGATGTCGAGTTTGTAATCTTGATCGAAGAATAATAAAGAGAAGTTGATTCCAATTTCTGTGTATCTGCTTGTGTATTGCCTTCTTTACATTTATACTATTTTGTTTATCGCGCGCACTGATATGATTGCTGGATATGCTGTTAATTATCACTAGTCTTACACAAATAAGTTGAGTAATCAGGTAATAACAGATTAAATAGCAAGGAACTGGGGTATAATATGGGTCGCGCCCCGAGTAGGGCTGCGTGGAAGCAGCATCACAGGTTGCGAGGGACTAACAGGTGCACGTAGCGACGTGCGCGTAGGGTCAAACCACAGACCTCCAGAAGCTCATCAGACATCCCCAGGGTGCAGAAACCTGGTTCTAGCACCCTCCCATACTACTTCGGGTGAGACCTCAGTCCGCACTCCATGGACTGTTGCTGAAAGGGCCAGTAGTACTGGGATTTGCTTGGCTAAATCACCTCTGAACCTGGGTTAGGCCCATACAAGCTAGCAGGGCCTCTAAAGGTATAAACCAGAACCGATTAGGCCATAGGCATAAGAACACAACTAAAACAAAAAATACTCCAGAAAGCATACTAGTCACCAGAAGTAATGGATGCAGGGTTATCTTGGGCAGTTTCAGGAGGTGGTGGAGGGCGAAAGTCACACTAGACGTGCCCTTCGAAGTGCACCATCCAAGTTTCCATATTTTCAACTTTCTTTTAGAGAATATTCTGACCTCTCCACACCACAACTACACGCTCCCTGAGTTGACTCTGGAAGTAGTGAATCCTCTCCAAGGTTTCCATTTGCAACGCATGTTCTTCTCTCCGGATGTGTTCAACAACATCCATTCAATTCATTAGATTAACAATGAGGTCTCGATAGTTTTCCCCACAACACTAGTGGTGGACTTGACCTTCTCGAGCTTAAGATGCTCCCCGGCCACTTTTCACTCCACCTCAATGTCCACCACCTTAGCTCCTCTGTCCGCAACTGTTCTCTGCATCCCCCCAACTCATCCCCTGTTTTCCACCTCTCCTAACACCTCCCCCTCGGCAAAACCCCAGCCGTCATCCACCTCTACCATCGCGTGACCCGCCAACACCTCGTTGTGAGATCCCAGCCATTTTTCCACCACGATGAAGCGGAGCTGGAACCAAGGCTTGGGCGGGACGATTCCTTAGTAGCAAGAGTACTAGAGGAGGAAGCCTTCCGCAATGAAATCTTCATGGCAACCAACGCAGATAGGGAATTGCACAGAGATTCCAGCTCCAAATTGAACCCCACTGACCCACACTCCCACCAAATGAAAATTACCCAAAACATAATCCACCGAATGTCACCATCTTTCGAGCTTTCTCTAGGAAATTGGCATCTTCCAGAGTTAAGTGGATTATTACCGAATTAGAACATAAATTTGAATACCTTCCACCCGCAGAATTTGAAAAACCAAACTCGGTAGCAGGCCCTCCTGGTTTTCCGATACGGATGAATAGGGAAGCCACGAGGGTAGGTCGGTTGCTGCTGCGCAAAGAATGAAGGCTGGTCCAGTGACTGCCACCACCCTATCCCATTGCTACACTACCAATTAAACACTGGAGTTGAAGTAGGGACTCTCCATACCTGAATATGCTAAACACACTAAAGAACACAACTCCACAAGCAATGGAAGCCTCCCTCTTCCCTGTGCCTGGTACCCTCCCCAACACACTGCCAGAGCTCTCTACCCACAAAAACTAGGTTTACCAGCTCGCCATGCCTTTTTGACCACTAGCCCATCACCTTCCTCCAAACGCGAATGCAAACACAGATGAAAATACCTGGGATCGCCATCGCTCTATCGTATTTCACCCCACCACCCTCGACAACATTCTCAAGAATGCTCATCGCACGCTTAACCACCCACTCCACTGTACCACTCCCCATGGCTATTAATGCCTAAAAGGATCGCGAGGCCCATACACCACACCTCAAACATTTGGATTTAGTCATGTGGTGATGTAACCATGTGTTGCCGGCTCCGCACCCCCATCGAGGAAGAGATATCCTTCTCCATGATTCTGTGCAGGTCTTCCATAAACTAATTCTGGATTGGGGGTGGCCATGCATGGATGACACCCTGGTCCTGCAACTCACATCCTAAATTAGCAAGTTTTTCCACTGCTCTATTACCTTCTCTAAGAACATGTTCTGTGATTATGTAATCAAAGGAGGATATTCGTTGTAAGATGCGCTCCATGATGGATTCTAGTCGCCGACTTTTGATTACTTTTGATAGGGGAGATCCATTGATGAGGTGTTGGAGCATGGTTATTGCAATATGTGAGTCTCCCGTGACTTGAAGCTTTTTGATGCCCATGTCTTCTGCCATCTGGAGGCCTCGATCCAGAGCGAGATATTCTGCCACGTTATTTGTGGTGTGTCCATAGGGCATGGTAAAGAATTTTCCTGCTCGACCTCTGTCATCGCGGATGATCCCCCCACAAACAATTGTCCCTAGGTTCCCCTTGGAGGCCCCATCAAAATTTAGCTTAAAGAAGCCCTATGGAGGGCACATGATTTTTTCCTACAGGCACTTGGCCGATGCGAAGGGCACCTGGAGGGGTCGAGAACAGAGTCCTTGGTCAGAAAAATTACTGAAAAAATATCCAGCTCTCGTCCCTCTGCCTTACAGGCCTCCTTAGACCATGGGTTGATTAAAAGGGTCTCCTTTAGGTTTTAGAGGGCCTTTTCCCAGGCCTGCTCCAGTCTAAACTCTTCTGAGTGAAAAAATACCCTGTTTCTACCCTTCCATATATTCCATAGAATGAATCCTTGGGACAAGAAACACGCGCGATTGACTATGGTATTCTTAAATAAGTTCCATGTCCACATGTCCAAGGAGTCCCACAGACTTATGGCTGATTTGTCAATAATGCTAAAGACTGCAATATGAGATTTCCAGACTTCCAAAGATTTAGAGCAGGAGTTTAACAAGTGGTCTATTGTTTCTTCCTCCATGCAGCATAACGGGCATCGAGAGGGGCCAACAAAGCCCTTCTTTCAAATCTTGTCCCATGTGAGGAGTTTTTTGTGCCCTATAAGCCATAAGAAAAAGGAGACTTTCAACCATAGGCATGAGTACCAAATTCGTTTCCATAAGGGATCTGGTTCCAGGTCTTCAACTGTGATTTTGAGTGAATACACCTCCTTGAGGGTGAATCCACCTTGTTGTTGATAACCCCATCTAAGCTTGTTAGGCTCCTCATTAATTAGGATAGGTGTTGATGGAGGATATCTTGAAGGGCCTCCCAGTTTAAGGGGGGCTCATGAGGAGGCCAATTTTCAGAGGATTTCCATTTGCGTCACTACGAGACTGGCCCTGAGGAATGCCAGAAATCATGAACCTTAAGAGCACCATTCTAGGAAGAAAAGGCCTGAAGATAAACAAGCTTAGGGATTTGGTTTAAACTTGGAAACTGCATCCATCGATCCTTCCAGAAATTATCTATGGATCCATTCCGAACTTCCCAGAAACCATGCTTTCGGATAAAATCTTGATGTGCCTTTGCTTTGTTCCATATCGATGAGCCTTCCGAGAGGTCAAGACTTAGGTGCAGGGGGTTTTTCCATCCTTCTATACCATACTTAGCTGCTCAAAGTTTCTTCCATAGCTCCTGGCCTCCTTGAACATGTTGGGTTGTGTTATATTCTTTCCATGACTAGTCGCCCTAGTTAACCCGGGGGGGGGGGACCCCCCCTTCGTTGTGCAGTGGGGGGGTCACAGGGTGTTTGAGGGGGGTGGGTAGGTCCCCTCTACGGGGTCTGGGGCAGCGCCCTGGGGAATTTTTTTTGGACCCTATATTAGGTGGGGCGAACCTACCTATGGTTTTGTGCATGGTTTTTGCACATGGTTTTGGGTACGATGGTTTTCAGTCCATGGTATTGGATGCTTCGACATGTATATATATGTATTGTAACATTGAAAGGAACAAAATGAAAAATCAAGCTGGTAGTTTCGGTTTTGGGATCTAGGGGAAAATCTCTGTGTATATTTGTTTTATGTGTCATGCTGTCACCTTTGTTTATTTTCTATTTTTTAGAATTTGTATGCAGGTAATTTCTATACGAGATTAAAACCTATAGAATCTACCACCACCATATCTTAGCACTAAGGGCCTATGATAGAATCCCTGGGTCTTTGAGGCCCAAAACTCCATGGAGTTTGGGTTTGCAGAGCTTCTCCCAAGCCACCAGGGCCCATTTGTGACCAGATTGGGTTCTAGACCATAGAAACCGACGAAATTTTGCAGTAAACTCCTGATACCTGCTACTCAGCGCTGGGAGAGATGAAAGTTGGTACAAGGGAATGGGTTGAAGGACGACCTTAAGCAAAACTAGTCTCCCAGCTGAGTTTAGCGTTCGAAAGGCCCAACTGGATAACTTCTTATTGATGCGGGACAAGAATTCCTTCTAGATGGAGGTCTTCAAGGAATTAGGGACTAGGGGGACCCCAAGGTAGGTGCTGGGTAGCTTCCCTATCCTAAACCCCATAGTTCTAGCCAGGTGGGCTTGGATTTGAGGGTGGGTATTGAAGAAGAAGACATCTGACTTGTCGCCATTTATTTGGGTTTCGAAGGCCTGTTGAAAAAGGTTGAGGATTTTCCATATTTGCTTAGCTTCCTTCATGGTTTTCTTCACAAATAACATATTGTCATCAACAAACTGGTGGTGGGTTGCAGGCAGGGCTGCCTGAGTGATTCTAATACCCTAAAGGGCTTGGGAACTGACAATAGCTCTAATAAGACGGCTCAACCCCTCAACGGAAATGATGAACAAGAAGGGGGAAATGGGATCACCTTACCTTGTTCCTCTGGAGCCTCTGAGGGGGCAAGATGGGGCATCATTTACAAGAATGGAATAGAAGGGGTGGAGATTAGGGATATGATCCACCCAATGCTATAGAGAAACCAAAAGCATCCAAGATAGACCATAAAACATCCCAACTCAACCGATCATATGCCTTTGAGAGGTCGAGTTTGATGATCATACCTGGCACGTGAGAAGAAGAGAGGGAATGAACCATTTAATGAGCTACCAGGATGCCATCCATGATCTGTTTGCCTTACACAAAGATGGATTGCTCCAAGCTAATAATTCTATGAAGAAGGGGCTTTATTCGATGGACTAGGATCTCCGAGAGGATTTTGTAGATAACATTACACAAATCTATGGGTCAGACTCCACTTGGTTCCAGGGCAGCACCTTTTTTTGGAATAAGCGCTAAGAAAGTTGCAGTCAACCCCACCCAAAGCCATTGAGATCTACAGGAATAGTCCACTATTTCTCTGATTTCTTCTCCCAAAAATTTCCATCCCGCTTTCAAAAAATCCGAAGTGAAGCCATCTGGGCTAGGGGCCTTGTTGGGTAGAAGAGCCCGCACCACTTCTTCAACCTCGGCCAAGGAGAATTCTCACATGAGAGCTTCACTTTGATATGGTATGATTAAGCGCGGAACATGCTGGCAGATCTGGGAGATGGCTTCCTGTCTGTCCACTTCTGTTTCACTTAGGAGAGACCTGAAGTGATCTATTAGGAACTCATAAATCTCCTCGTGTTGCACCAGCTGACGCCCTTCAGGGCCATTGAGAGAAAATATACGATTTTGATGTCGATGCTACACAAAAGTTTTGTGGAAGAATTTTTCATTACTGTTTTGGAGAATTTGGTATCTATTGATAAATACTAATTCCCTAGATAAGTAGTTGTATCTAGAACAATAGTTTAAAGTGTTCTAGTATTTTCCTGTAAGAAATAGATAAGATGAGAAGACGAGAAGACCTACTTATAGTTTCGCTTTCCTCTCGTCTCCCTTGTATCGATCTTGTCGCTCCTTCCATACTTAATACGCTTGAGCAGTACCCGTAAACACAACAGAAAACAAAGAATCGATCCAAGCAAACGATCTATTGAATATAAGTGAAAGGAATCAGATACAATTCACACATATAAGCATTATGAAACAATACAAACATATGGGAGAAAGGTTCAAACACTTTATTGAATAGAAGAAGGAATTACAACCATTGGTGTCTGATTCAAAGCCATTCCTCCAGCTTGGATCCCATCCACATCACATCAAAAGCATGACAAACTTGTAGCATTACAATACTTGCTTCAAAGCCAAATATCATAGCAACATTATCTCCTTACAATTCAACATAATCTAGCCCCTAATCACTTAGATGAGTGGTCAATTTATAGGAAGATGAAGGAGGTTTTGTCATAAATGGTGGCATTGAATGGCCTTCCATACTTAGAATTAGTTCCATGGAGGAAAGGATGAGAGGATAGGATGCACCTTAACTCATTCCTCATCCATTTTCGAGTTCATAGGAGTTGATAAGTGAGGGAACCTTCTAGATGACTCCAAAAGATAAGAATATTCCCCAAACCCTATGTGAATTTCGCTCAATCTTGCCCAATGCAGGTGAAAGGAAGCCTAAGTGCTCTACAGAGCACCCTGGCATGGACTCAACTGCTCTGCAGTGCACCCTTACAAGGGCTTACCTACACTGGTCCCTCTAGAGACTATTTCTGGATGTCTTCAAGTCATGAAACTGTCTAGGAAGGAGGCATTCAAAGGGGTGACTTGTTTAGGGCATGTAGCAACTGAAATTAGGGTTTGATGAGCCCTAAAACACTGATCTGAATGATGGGATTGATGTGCCCAAATGGATCTTTAACAACTTCCCCCTAAAGCATGAAGTCAGAAAAAATTCCAATGTCGAATGAAATGATTTACGATGTGATGAGGAGGTATCGAAGTAGAAGGTGACCTGCATCAATTACAATACATATATCATGATATTTGATTTTACATGAATTGCTGAGGGAAAGCATACCCATGATCAGCTTATAAACTTTCATTACATGTACATAAACAGTCGTCTACAGATATAGACCCATGATTGGAATGACCATCAATGTAAAGCCATTGTACATATGATTTAGTACTCTTGAAATTGCAACCCAGATGGATGAAACTAGATCCGGGGTCTTCTATCTTGTTCAATTGTTCTCTCAAGTACGAGTCTAACCATGTGAATATGTGATTTGAAGTCGAACATGGAAAGACACCATCTGATTACCAGCCAATGATGTAAGCTGTTAACAGATGCGAGAGAAATCACCGATAATGATAATGATCCTCAAGGTACTGCAGTACATTCTGCATGGTGTGAATGGATGATTTGATGTCGAACACCATACAAAGTCTTTCAGTCGAAGGCCATTGATGTATGCCTATTGTTGGGAGTGAGAAACCTGCCATTGATGTATGCAAGCCGCAAGATACTGGAAGGGTGTTTCTAAGTCAAATTATTGGATAATTTGTTGATGTCGACAAGAAGCGACTCGTCGCAGGAGGGCCTTGATGTATCCCACATCAATGACACGAAATGAGTGTAATGATTTTGGAGATGGAATTTGACTGATGACACAAGGTTCAGGAATGGCGGTCATGAAAATGAAGGTTTATGGTATTGCAAAGGATGAATTTTGACTGAATGACTTCTCTTGAACATGTCAGTGACACTGAAATGAATTGGTAGCATTGACCCAAAACAAAGTGATGGATGGTATGATAGACCAACGGTGTGATAACCATCAAGCTAATAACCCAACCCAAATAGTCATGGTGATGGAGTGAAAGTGTCATGTTCAAGAGCAACCTGCTACCATAAAGTGGTTTTCCCCTTTTTCCCATTTTCCCTAGTCATTGCTGACCAATACCTCTTTATTTTTATCAAGATTGAGGAGGATAACATATGCTTGTTGTATAATTTCACCCTTCGGGTGAATCCATCGCTATTTGATGTTTTAACGAGTCTAGTGAAGGTGAAACTCGGTCTTGTCTAGATGGACAAGTTTGTTGCTATTTGATGTTTTAATGAGTTTAACAACAAAGATAACTCGGTCCTTTTCATGTTTAGAGAGTTTGAAAAGGGACGAAAAGAAAAACTCACAAGTTCTTTTTCGTAAATTAATCTCTCAAGCCCAAGAAAGTGTAAAATAATACAAGAGAGATGTTGTTTCCAATCCATTAATGAGCTAGAAAGGACTGTTGAAAATGGCAACAAGAAATGCTAAAAATAGAAATGCTAAAAATAACATTGCTATAAATAACATTTCAGGATATACTCCAACTCTGTTGGAAATAGCAAAAAATAGAAATGCTAAAAATAACATTGCTATAAATAGTGTTTCGGGATAGATTCCAATTTTAATTAGTCCCTGAATTAAAATTCAAATTTAGTCTCACTAGCCGTTTAAAAAATAATTAATTAATTCATCTTGAGTTAGTTGGAGAAAATAAAACATGAAGTCTATGTGAGGACATGTAACAGTTATCCCTTTGATTAAGGAAGTTATCCCTTAATTAAGGAGATAAGGAAGAGTTGTATTTGAGTTGTAATTAGTCTGTTTAGTTAACTGAGTTAAGTCCAGTCAAATTAGTTCCAAACAGTTTGAGGAACTAATTGTGAGTTCAATCAGTTAATGCATGCATGCATGCAACTAGTTTTCTCCAGACAACTGAATATTCTCTCATAAATAACTCATGCATGTAAGTTCAGAGAAAGACCCAGTTGAGATTAAAGGAAGGGACATTGTACTATCAGTTGGAGGAATTTTCCTATAAAGGAAACTCATCCATGTAGAAGGAATTATCTTCTTTAGGATTGCACAGTTATTTCAGAGGTCAGTGTTGTGTGTGAGGTGAGAATCACACAGGTTGCAACTAGAGGACCCAGGAGAAACTATACAAGGAAATAGGAGGCTTGGAGGACTAAAGGAAGGCATATGTGTTGTCTATTCTATCTATGAGCAGTAGTGAGGGATTGTACTAAGAGCTGGATAACTTGTGAGCTAAAGCTATGTGCAACCATGAGATATTTCCACTTGTATGATAATACATATAGCGGGGTTTTTAGCTGAGGATTTCCCCATAGTATTCTTCTGTGTTTCATGTGTGATTGATTTCTTCTTCATCTGTTATATTTGATCTTGCTCAAAATCGATTAAGCTTCCACAAGTTTGTTTGTAGAAGTAGATCAAGTATTTTGCTTTAGTTACATTGCATTATCAGGTGATCTACAGTGAGAATTTCTACATGGTATCAAAGCAGAGAACAATATACAAAGAAGGGAGAAGATCGAAATTTGAAGTTCTTGATTGTAGTTACATAATCGATTTCTTATCACATCTCAAAGTTCACCAATGGCATTCAATGGCTTGAGACTTGAGTATGCCCTAGATGGCAGCTCGAATTACATAGCCTGGAAGGATCACATGGAAGTGGTATTAGAGGAAAATGGTTTGAAGGACTTCATTGATTAAGAAGTCCCCAAGCCAGCAACAATTAATGCCCAAGAATTGGCGGAATGAAAGAAATGTGTGGCGAGAGCGAGGATGATTCTTCTGGAGGGAGTTCGAGACCATATTGTCTCAAGTCTCCATGGGAAGGAGACTCCATTTTCAATGTGGAAGAGATTGAAGGATCTATATCAAAACAGCAGTGACCAGAGGAAGCTGGCGCTGAAAGACAAGCTTTGAAAAATCAAGTGTGAAAAGGGCGACACGATCTCTACATATCTGAACAAGCTAACGACCTGCAGAGATGAGCTTGGAAGTGTAGGAATCACGACAGCTAATGATGATATGGTGCGTCTTGCTCTCCTCAGTCTTCCTAAGAGCTGGCATAGCTACCAGGACTTAGTGAATGGAAGAGAGAAACTACCAGATTGGGAACGACTGTGGTCATATTTGATGCAAGAGGAGATCAGGAGAAACACCAGAGATGGTTCTTCATCCAAGGAAGATGAAGAAAATTGTGCCTTAGCAAGTAAGGAAAGGAAAGGGAAGGAGAATAATTCTCATCCCAATTCAAGTTCTTCTCATGGAGGGAAGAAGATTAACAAATCTAAAGTTAGATGCTTTAAAAGTCATGAGGTGGGCCATTATGCAACTAATTGTCCATTGAAGAAATCCAAGAAGCGATCCTCGGAAGGATCTGAAGGTGAGGCATTGCCCTCTTAGTTCGAATTGGATTTTACCCTCATTGCATGCATGGTTTCATCGATGATGGGTTGTGGTTGGTTTCTTGATAGTGGAGTCTCATTCCACATGACCGACGATAAGAGTTTTTTCAGTACCTTGGAGGAGAAAGACCTCAAGATACTCATAGAGATGGGTGACGATGAAAGGTACCATGTTTCAGGTGAAGGTACAATTTCTTTTCAGAGCGAGCATGGAGCTCACATTACCTTGACAGATGTGAAGTATCTTCTAGGCTAAAGAAGAACTTGGTATCAATCACGATGCTGGAGGACAAAGGTTATGATGTAGTCTTTAGTAAGGGAAAGGTTTTCCTTAGACACATCACCACGAGACAAGTGAAGTAGATCGGTTCACGAATCAAGAACCTGTATGCTCTTGAGGTTCAAGATGCATGCAAAGTCTTGAGGAGCAAGGAAATTGTTGGAGACTTGGTGGTTGAGAAGGAGAGTACATTAACTCTCAACATGCAGTGCCAGAAGAAGTCTTAGACAATTTTGGATGAGCCACAATTGGTGAAGCAACTTCAGGAGGTTATGGAGTAGCCACAACTGGAGAAGCCGAGAGGAGATCGAGTGGAGGCATCCACTCATGTCGAGACCTCTAGTAGGGGGAAATTTCAAGCCAAGTGGGCAGAGGGATCACATGAATCCATACCTCCAGGTGTGAGGTGGGGCGATGTTAAGTGATAGTCCCAAGAAGGCTGAAATAGGAGTAGGATCTTTGAAGTACCCAACCTCTTTGATTAGAACTTACTACGAGAGCCCCGAAGAGGAGTAGCAGGACTGGATAAGTGGGTAGAGACAGATGGGGATGGAGTGACAGATGAAGCTTCAACATTAGAGGGTGTTTCTAGCCCAACATGGAGGTCAGTTGGGAGATCAGTTATTTCTCAGTAACTGAGCTGCAGTGCAGTAGTGGGCAGCACGATGCAACATGATGAGAGGAGGTGCAGTGCTGGGAGATAGGACCAGCAATAGCACACATGTAGCAGGAGGACTCAGTGGGATTGATGTAGTCAAAGATCAAAGTGACAGAGGCTAGAGTAGTCAGATACTAAAGGGCACAGAGGTGCAGAGCTTTCAGTCGACAGAAGCAATAGCAGTCAAAGACTTTGATGACAGAGGCATCATTCTGATTCATGTTGGATATTTCTTGTTTCAGGATCGGGTTCAAGTTGAATTCCTTTCTTGTTGAGAGGGAGTGTTGAAAATGGCAACAAGAAATGCTAAAAATAACATTGCTATAAATAGCATTTCAGGATATACTCCAACTCTGTTGGAAATAGAAAAAAATGGAAATGCTAAAAATAACATTGCTATAAATAGCATTTCGAGATAGATTCCAATTTTATTAGTCCCAGAATTAAAATTGAGAATTAAATTTGAATTTAGTCTCACTAGCTGTTTGAAAAATAATTAATTAATTCATCTTGATTTAATTAGTTGGAGAAAATCAAACATGAAGTCTATGTGAGGACATGCAACAATTATCCCTTTGATTGAGGAAGTTATCCCTTAATTAAGGAGATAAGGATGAGTTGTATTTGAGTTTTAATTAGTTAGCTCAGTTAACTGATTTAAGTCCAGTTAAATTAGTTTCAAACAGTTTGAGGAACTAATTGTGAGTTCAATCAGTTAATGCATGCATGCATGCAACTAGTGTTCTCCAGATAACTGAATATTCTCTCATAAATAACTCATGCATGTCAATTCAGAGAAAGACCTAGTTGAGATTAAAGGAAGGGACATTGTACTATCAGTTGGAGGAATTTTCCTATAAATAAAACTCATCCATGTAGAAGGAATTATTTTCTTCAGGATTGCGTAGTTATTTTAGAGGTCAGTGTTGTGTGTGAGGTGAGAATCACACAGGTTGCAACTGGAGGACCCAGGAGAAACTGCGCAAGGAAATAGGAGGCTTGGAGGACTGAAGGAAGGCATATGTGTTATCTATTCTATCTATGAGAAATATTGAGGGATTGTATTGAGAGCTGGATAGATTGTGAGCTAAAGCTTTGTGTAATCCTGAGATATTTCCACTTGTATGATAATACAGATAGCGAGGTTTTTAGTTGAGGCTTTCCCCAGAGTATTCTTCTGTGTTTCATGTGTGATTGATTTCTTCTTCATCTGTTATATGTGTTCTATTTGATCTTGCTCAAAATCGATTAAGCTTCCGCAAGTTTGTTTGTAGAAGTAGATCAAGTATTTTGCTTTAGTTACATTGCATTATCAGGTGATCTACAGTGAGAATTTCTACATGGTATCAGAGCTAGCTGATCCATAGAGAAATTTCTACAAGGGCAAGCGCTCGACAATCTTTTCATGTTTAGAGAGTCTGAAAAGAGCTTAAAGAGGACTCCAAGGGGGTTCCTTTTTTGTTTTTAATAGAGCTCGAAAAAGAGATAAAAGTGTGCTTTGTGGTCAAAGGTACAATTTACAATCGAGCACGTCAAATTCTATAAGTCAATTGCAAAACCTGCTCAAAACACCACCAAATGGATTAAAAATACCTATTTCATAGGCAAAAATAGGTAAATACTAATGTTTACTCAATTAATGAACATGAAATAAACATAAAACAAGTTTTTACCATGACATTTTTACCATTTGGAACTTACCATTCAATTTTGTGCTCTGAGCTAGTTTTTTACCTCGATCTTCATCAGCTGATTGCGAGAGATTCTGCGGACCATTTCTCGAGCCATCTGGACCAGGTAGGAGCTAAACCTCTCTTCTTTCTTTTCAGGTCATTCTTTTGTCATTTCATGCAAGTTTTATGGTTTTTTGGGGCCCCTGGGGTTTCATTTTTTCACTCTGGGATTAGCGCAGGCTTTCACATCAAAAATTGCACTGAAGAGTACCCAGATAGAAGGTTGCATGCTCTGCAGTGCACTATCTCTGTGCCTGGACTGTGCTGGGCAAGTTTCCCAAGTTTAATTTAGCTGTTTGCTCCAAAATATGTCCTGTTTGTTGAATGGAAAGGATCTTAATTAAGCTTTTGATTGTGTTTCAGGCTTTCATCAGATCAGAATGTCGATTACATGGCGAGAAAGAGAGAACGAAGAAAAAGACATGGTTTCCCTAAGCAATCCGGGTACAGTTGAGTCCCTCAAAAATTGCGGGTTACTCAAATACTTCAAGTTGTCCGGAATGAGGCAACAAATAGAACTACTGCAGTTCCTTGTTCATGCAAGGGATCCAACAGATCAGACTTTTCACATTAGGGACAATGATCCAAAATGGATCCAAAACACCCTCTAAGTCTTCAAACATTCAAAACTATCGCCTGAGAAGAACCTTTTAAAAAGGCGGATTACACTATCGGGAGGCAAAAACATGAAGAAAACAGTGAAATAAGGCCTATCGGAGGCTTAAAACAACTTTCCACAGGAGCAGTTGGATCTAGCCGTTCAACGGTCCAGATTTGATCGGCATATCGCAATCGGTGAAGGCAGGCAGAGGCTATCAGAGGCGGCTCTATGGGAAATGCGATAGCGATCAGTGCGATTAAACGAGAGCCGTTGATCTATGCATGCAGATCAACGGTCTAGATTAACTCGTGATATCACAATCAGCGATTACAAAGGAGCGCTTACAAATGGCCCGAAGGATCAACGATATGCGATTGTGATATTACAATATCACATCGGAGTTATGAAAAGGAGAGAGAAAAACACCCTTTTCGGGTGGTTAACCCCTGTACGCATGAGCTGCCCAAAATGAACCTCAGCCATTGGTTCTAGATCTCTAAGATCAATGGTGGAGATGTGATAAGCAATATAAAGGTGGACCTAATAGGAGTTATAAGGTGGAATTTATAGTATTTCAAATCTGATAAACGATAGATTAGCAGATTTTCATAGTTTTATGTGTATTTCTCTGTGTAAACAGAGAACGACCATTTTTGGGATTTCAAAGGCATCGATGGTCCATTCCATTATGGAACAGGTGGCCACCATCCCTGTAGCATAAAAACTATGCTGAAGCACACAACTGATAGCTTGTAGACTTGAATGTAAAAATACACACAGGTATTTAATAATAATAATTTATTAATATATATAAAATGTATAAGATGATATAAGATGATTTGAATGTTACAATGAGGCCCTGCTTTTATACCTCAGCAGGTGACCTTTTGTGAATGGGCATGTCTTTTAGAGATGCCTTTTCACCTAACTTAATGACGGTTTAACCTAATTAATATTTAATTATTTACTATTTATTTTTATTTTATTTATTTAATTGTTATGAATTATATTCATAACATAGCCTCTTCCTTCAGAAGCTTTGTCCTCAAAGCTATATTGCTGGCAATTGTCTTTGCGGTGGTTGTCGTCTCGGCATATGGGAGGCGGAAGGTCTTTGGTGGCTCAGCGTCTATAATTCGCTAATAACTCTATTTTTGAGTCCAAGGCTGTCTTCTTTTGTTCCTGTCTCTCTGATATATATATATATATATATATATATATATATATCTATATATATATATATATATATATATATATCTATATATATATATATATATATATATATATATTTTTTTTTTTTTAAACTCTAATAAGTGTTTTTTTTAATTAACTATATATATATATATATATATAATTAAAATGACAATTTATATAATATAGTTGTTATATAGCTATATAACACACACACACACACACATATATATATTAATCATATATAACAACAACTATATATTATATAGTTTTAATTGAATTAACGTTGTTTGAATTGATTTTGGCCAGTGCTGATGTCGTGACGGTTGACGGTTGACCAATACCGTGACTCCCCATATCTTCTGCGTGTTAATACCAAGGCTTTTGCTATGTTAAACCGTGGCTCACTGGCTCCTGCTCGACGTATGCATGATAACTGGCCACGCTGTTGACTAGATACTTACCCTTCTCCACACACGCATGGTGATCGGACCACACCAATTGGCTGGCTGGGCCACACCTACTGACTGAGCATTACGTCCCTTGCCGTAGATAAACAAGGAATCAGAAGATTGATTGCCGACGGGCTACCAGATTGCAGACGGACGGTGAAATCCTTTTCAACATTCACATCTTCGGGCCTTGCCATGTAGTTTCCGCCCAGGCTATCATACATGTGTTTAGCCATTAGCAATGCATACAACAGGTGTTTTCCTTTAAATGATTGGGCACTTGACCACGGATGCAAGAGGGCATGTTTTAAAATCTTTCTGATTTGCACCAGCATGCCACACTCGACTCGACTCATATAGAAAATAGTGTTGGCTCCATATTTCACACAGAGACGACACAGAACTTTCATAACATTTTCCAGGACTGCGCATTGATAGCGATATTCTTCATTAACCCTATTATTCTCACCGTCATTACAAATCTGAGAGACCAGTGTGCCTAGTGTTTTACAAAGAGGATATGCGGTCCATGGTGGATTGTTGATCCCTGCCAACATTAACCGATTCGTAACATCTGCGCAAAGGGAGGGCTCAATACTGAGCATTAATGGATTCTGTAAGTGGTGATAGATGAAGTCATAGTAGTTATTGAATGAAGGTAACATCATGTCATAAAGCATAGCGTGTGTGAGGGGTACGAACCTGGATAGGTCTTTCATGTCTTGGCTCTCAAAGTAAATAATGTGCATGATGCCACACAAGGTCTCAGAAAGGGATGGTGTGTCTGTGCCAAACCCTAAAATCTCCAGGAGCTTAACTACCTCGCGACACAAATTTAGGGTTTCCTTTATTTCAAGGCTGTACTGCATCAGGAAATGATTCATGTAATCTAGATCTCCACGAGGAAAATGAGTCATCTGTGGCAGTGAATTATATTGTTGTCCAAGTTTTCCCATATTGCAAAATCTCATTTGTAAGACTGCATGAAAGTCCCCTCCATATCTGTGCACCTCCAGTTTTGTGTCTTGGACACCATTTGAATGGATAGTATGCTTCATAAGTTGGCAAGAATGGCAATGTGTATTAGGCTGTAGTATCACCCAATCCATCATATTTTTTGCAAACAACTGCAAATTGAATTCAGAAGAGGCCGAGAAACCTTGCCGAAGGCTAGCCACAATTGTTTTCCCTTCCAAACCATGTGGGAAACTAACAGTTAGAGGGTAAGGTTGATTTTGATCCGATGCAGGATGGTCTAAAGGCGTGTCACTCGTCAAAAAATTATTTGAATCCCCGTCATTCAAAGGATGCAATGTTCCCAAATCCACAGATGTCTGGTTCTGAGTTTTAACCCATGAAGAATTGGGATTGTTAGGATTATCAATGGCAAGGGATCCCTCATCAAAATCGATAGAGAATGGATCGCAAGGACTAAGAGTTCCAATTTCAGGATTGCCATCGAAATTGAGCTTTGGTTCAATGATGATTTTGTCCCAATCTATTTTACTGTCCTCAGCTGTTGTCTCTACATCAGATTGCAACGTTTCCTTCTCAGAGATCACTTTTTTGGATCTTTCCTGATCTGAAAATGGGGCTCTTAGGCTTCTTGTCTAACTTACAAGAACCTCTCCCACTTCCAAAGATTTAAATTTTCCCAAGTCTTAATGATTAACCAATGTGGAATTAAGAAATGCTTGAAAATATAGGTGTATGCTTGTATTTGTTTTTGACTGTTGAGTGCTTATGTTCATTTGCTTATGCTGATGTGAAACACAAATAACAGTAAATAAAGCAGCAATTCAACAAACCCATAAGACAACAATATAATATGGAGTTCACCCTGATATCTTGGGCTACGTCTCCTTGAGCTCTAATCAACTCGATTAGGCTCTCTGGGATTATGGCTTCAATTCTTTTACAAGTGCTACACTTAACTCCATTGGTTTACAACTGAACCAATGGGCTTAGAATGCCATCTTACCCCTGGTTGTCCTTGTTCTGCAGACAGGTCTAGGCTTCTTTGGACTTGACTCCTTCAGTCAATGCTATGAGCTTCTCGAGCTCCTAGCTTCTCTGACTCCCTAAGAATTCTGCATTTGTCTCTGGAACTCCTTCTCCTGTCTTCGACACACCTCAGACAACTAGCCATAGCTCGATCATTCGATCTCCTTCTATGCTGCAACTTCACTGCAACTTCGTGGCTCTTTAGAAGTCTATTAGAGCTCTCTGGCTTTGTGGCTCTGCCTCCAACCTCTTGTGGCTCTACTTACTACAGTGAGCTCAATTTGAGTCTCACACAATAGCTACAATCAATAGGATTGTGCTTGGATCCCCCAAGTCTCTTTGGAGTACACAGACTCTCCTACTCTGTTGATTATAATGGTATGAGTCCAATATGAGACTCAACACTTGACAAGCAATGCAGAGGAATTCGCTTGAACCTCTCAAGCTTCCTCTAGAGTACACAGACTGTCTGACTCTCTTTGTCTTTGTCTTAACCCTAGCTCACTTGCTTCCTTTGGTTCTTCAGGTCAGCTCGGCTTTGGTTTCTCTGCTTCCAGGTCTGCTTATTGCTTCCTGGGCTACCCTCTCTCCTCTCTGTCAGTTTATGGCTTTAAAGCCAATCTGCTTCCTGACTGTTCGTTTCTGCTTCTCGGCTTTCTGGTTCCCTGCCTCTGTCCGTTTGAATCCCTTCTTTCGGCAGTTACAGTAACTGCATAACGCCTTATAGGGAGGTGGCCACCTATTCCTTTAACGGATGAGTGTGCTAGGCTCACCGGAAACACTCGATCGTTTAAAATGGCTGTTATTTCCATTTACTCCAAGAATGTTCGCGAAACACGAATCTCTGCCAACTCATCGTCCATGTCGGACTTCAAAATCCCACACAATCTGCTTTATAACTTTGTCAAATCCGGTCATACATCAAGTTGCATCTTCGCCGTTGATCTAGACCCTCCAAATCCTATGGTCATCGCACATATCGGGCGGATAACTTGCTCGACGTTTACCCGTCCGATGTGAGCGGTTTTCTCTCTCTTTCGCTGGACGCGTATCACTTGCTGTGTGGCATCAGGTGGGACTCGGTCTAAACCGCTTACTGCTCGAAGCCCTTCCAATATCCTGCCAGTTTCTATGGAATCCTGCCTCGGATGGAACCGAAACACTTTCCACTGCATTTCATGATTTTTCGGGTTCGGGCGCATGTGGCTCTCCTTCTTCGAGGGGTTTGCCCTGCAATATGTGATTAGTCACTAATCACATATCAAATTCCTCCCTTGTTGACTCAAACCATTGCTAACTTTGCTAATAAGTGATAGGGTGCATTACCATGGTCTGCCGCTCTACGCGCTTAATCGATGGCCCTCGTTGATCCACGCTGATCGCAGTTAGCAACTGTCATGAGAATTCCTCTGATAAGCTTGATTTTCACAATATTTTTAATCTTTGGCATAAATTATAGAGAGTTCATGAAGACTTAGAGAGTTTCAGGATCCATTTTGGATCATGCCTTCCCACTAAAAGAACTTTTGGTCCACCAAAAGACTGATATACTGATCTGAGCAGTAAATGAGAGTAACAACACCCTCTTCTTTCAACCTCCCTACACTTGCCTTTGCATAGTGCCTCTGAACCAAAATATCTGACCACTTCCCTTCTTGGATGGGTTGGTCGTCTCGGGAAGAACTATTTTCCTCCTTGACTTCATGCAAAACTTCTGCTGTGAAGTTTACAGAAGGTAGTTTGAACTTCTTTGCCTTGATCCTTGATCCAAGGTGGCTCAAACGAATGTGAAGTACATCTGCTCCACAAAACTTTCATTTGTACCTGTTTGAAAAGCTGCCAACAACAACTGTTAACAACAACAGGCATACAAACAACAACTAGATGGACTAACTCCTGCTTCAACAAAGAAACAGATTTCACATCTTGTGAACCCTTCCATGTCTTATATCTGCATACAAATGATTGACTAGATAACAAGCCAATAAAACATGCCTTTACAACAAATGACTCTTCAAGTCAAGCATGTAGGAAAAATACCTTTAGGACTCTTTTCCAAAAGATGAAACACTTCATCATTATCTCCATTTTGGAGACCAAGTTAACTTCTCCCAAGCCAACATCACATGCATCTCATGCTCATGCATGCATTCCATCTTTCAGCTTTTGCTTAAGTACACTGTACTTTCGAAGCTGAAATGAACATACTGTTGCAGTAATAAAGTGAGTTTCCTACTCATCTTCTTTCCATTTAACATTTTGGTAAGATCCTGCAACTTGCATTTATTCCACAAAGAAATTCAAACGATGCATCAATAGACATGTAGTCTTAATTGGATAAGAATTCTAACCATTTCTTACTAATCCATTTCAAAGGTGTCTCCTTTGTTTGCACATCTGTTTCTGGGAAAACTAGTGTCTTGTCGAACGACTAGCCCTCTAGGTTTGGCAGCTACCCTAGAAACAACAGTTTAAAGCAATTCAACAATTTCTTCTATGTGTAACAGATAAGAGAAAGATAATGGAACCAACTTGGAACTTTCGCTTAATCCCTTGCTTGATCTCTCTCCCCCTTGACAGAGCTTGCAACTCCTTCCTGTACTTAACCTGTTTGGAGAGTACTTTCACAAGTACAGCAACAAAGAACCGTCAAAGCATTTTGATCTATTACAACATAAACATTACAGAATTAGATATATAATGAACAAATGATAGCATTCACAAATGATAACATTCACAATTGCACAATCATATGGAAGAAAAATTGAAGAACTTTATTAATAGAAGGGAGAATTACAACCTAGTTGTTTGATCCAGCATCATCCTCCCAGCTTCAATCCCTCTTCACCTCATGAAATAGCAAGATCACACCAACAATACAATGCTCTTTCCTCAATTACAAACTATCAACACTTCCTTGCAATTCACAATATTCCAGCCTCCAGATCTCGTAGATGAGGGATCCAATTATAGATGTGTGTAAGGGTGTGAGTTATCCATGGGGTTTTGATTAGTGTCATTCCACTTGTTACAATTAGTTCCACTTGGATATTTCTTGGATCTCTTACTCATCCCTGGGCGAATTCAGAGAGGCAAGTGGCATAGGAAAAGTTTCTAGAAGATTCCATGAGCAACCACCTAGCAAACTGTCTCAGACATTTGTCCATCCTCGCCCATCACACCCTATAGAAGGCCTAATCAGTATGCATCACACCCTGGCAATGTACCATTTAGTATGCATCGCACTTTGCTAGTGGAGCAGTCAGTATGGTTTAATTTAGGCCATTTCTGGATGGTTTCTTAGATGGAACCTTTTGGGGAATGATGTAATCAGATGACTATGTTCTTTTAAGGTATGAAACAAATTTTTTAGGGGTTGATGAGCCCTAGTTTATCGACATATAAGTTTGGGGTTGATGTGCCCAAATATGTCTATAACAGTTGCCCCCTAAAGCATGAAGTTGGAAATATTGATGTCAGGTGAAATGCTTTATCATGAGGATCGGAGGTTTCGAACTGGAAGGTGACCTGCATAAGTTACAATAAAATATATCATCATAATATAAATTTCATGATCTAGCTGAGGTAGGCATTCCCATGCTCAGCTTTATAAATTCATTTCATGTACATAGATCAGATATTCGTCTGTAGACGCAGACTGGTGATTCTTTAGATGTAGAGTCATCATCCATGGTTAGGATGACCATCTGTGTAGAGCCTTTGTACATTTGATGTCTTTATATCCTTGAATATATCACAACCCGGATGGATGAAATTAGATCTGGGGTCTTCAAACTCGTTTAAGCTTCACTCGATGTACAAGTCAATCCATGTGAAGAGATGTTTTGAATTCGAACATGGAAAGACATTGCCTGATTACCAGCCAATAATGTGAGCTGTTAACAGGCATGATAGGAATCACCGATAATGATAATGACCCTTAAGTTACTACAATACAATTCATGTGGTGTGAATATATGATCCGATGTCGAACACCACGCAAAATCTTTCGGTCGAAGGCCATTGATATCAACTTGTCGTCGGAAGTGAGAAACTTGCCATTGATGTATGCAAGCTTCAAAGCACTGAAAGGGGTGTTTCTAAGTCAACTTCTTGGATAATGAGTTGATGTCGACAAGAAGCGACTCGTGGTAGGAGGGATTTAATGTATCCCACATCTACGACACGAAACGAAGCAAATTATTTTTGGAGGTGGAAATGGATTGACGACACAAGGTTCAGGAATGGCGGTCATGAAAAAATGAAGGTTGGAGGTATTGCAGTGGATGAGACATTAATTGGATTGTGATTTCTCGACTGAATGACTTCTCTTGAACATGTCAGTGACACTGAGATGAATTGGTAGTGTTAACCCCAAAAGATGGATGGTATGAAAGACCAATGGTGAGATGACCGGTGAACGGAATAACCCAACCCAACTCAATCATGGTGATGAAGTGAAAGTGTCATGTTCAAGAGCGACTTGCTACCATAAATTCTCCAAGTTTTCTTCCCTTTTCCTGAGTCATTGTTGACCAGTACCTCTTTATTTTTGTCAAGCTTGAGGAGGATAACATATACTTGTTCTATAATTTTCCCTTCGGGTAAACCTGTTGCTATGTTTTAACGAGTCTAGCGATAGTGAAACTCAGTCTTTTCTAGAATGGACAAGTTTGTCGCTATTGTTTTAATGAGTTTAATGAAAAGGATAACTCGGTCCTTTTCATGTTTAGAGAGTTTGAAAAGGGACGAAAAGGAAACTCCATAAGTTCTTTTTTCGTAAAATAATCCCTCAAGTCCGAAAAAGGATAAAATAATACAAAAGGGATGACTTTTCCGATCACTTTAACAAGCCGAAAAAGACAAGTGCTTGACTTTTTCGTAAGATAATCCCTTGGGTCTGAAAAAGTATAAAATCATACAGGAGGGATGACATTTCCAATCACTTTAACGAGCTGGAAAGGCCGGTGCTCGACAATCTTTTCATATTTAACGAGTTTGAAAAGGGTTTAAAGGAGACTCGATTTTGAGGAACGAGTGGTGTCTAGGGTAGCAACTGGTTCCGGTGAATTTGGAACTTCTCAAAACATGCTGAATTCTGTGAAGAGGTTGGCTAATAAGATCACTCATCACAATTGTTCCTCAAAAAGGGTAAAACAACCAAGTGAGAGTGTATGATCGGCCGAAGGGATGGTGGCGATGGGATGTACACAACCAAGGTTCAAAAGGCTAATAGAATGGCAATCACAAAGGTTAATTACTTGTAAATGGGTTAATTTTTGACAAGCTTGAACCATGGGGGAACTATGCTTGGATTCGGTTTCATTTTTACACAAGCTCGAAACGAAAAACTATGCTTGATTCGGTGGTCGAAGATGTTCAATTCACTGTTTAGCACATCAGATTATTTCATCAGTCGTTCAACCTGCTCAAAACTCCATCAAATTGTTTAGAAATACATATATATGGATGAAAAATGAACTAAAACTAACATTTTACTTGAAGTACATGAATAGTAAACATAAAAAGTAGTTTTACCTTTCACTTTCATCATTTTATTTCAAATTTGGGATTTTGGAGCTCTGGAGCAGTTTTCCCCCTCAAATTTCACTAGTCGGTTTTGGGAGATCTTGTCGACCATTTTCCACGCTGTCAGGACTTGGTAGGAGCTATCCTTGAGCTCTTCATTTTCATGCCATCTTTTCTTGATTATGAGCTAGTTTTTCCACTTTTCTAGGCCCCTGGGGTTTGAATATTTCGTTCCCCAATCATCGCATCTAGATTATATCGAAAGGTGCGATGCATACTGAGCTGTACACTGGCCAGTCAGTATGCATCTCACCTTGCCCAAAGGTAGGGTGTGATGGGCACAGAAAGGCAACTTTACATAGTGTTTTTCATCAAATTTTTTCCTATTTTTGCTCAAATTTGGATCCTAACTCATCTTTTGTCTACATTTCAGATATTTGTTGGATCAACTAGATGGTTATCACATGGCGTGAACGAGAACACGAAGAGGAGGATATGATTGCTTTACATGACCAGGGCATAGTGGATGCATTAAGAAACTGTGGCTTACAGAAGTTTTTCCACATATCTAGCATGAGGCAACAAATAAGTTTGTTGTAGTATTTTCTCAATGCTTGGGATCCTATTGACTAGGTATTCCATATTAGAGGTAAATCTATTCCTTTCATGGTCAAGGATATTTACTTTCTGATGGGTTTTTCGAGGCGTGGTGCCCTTCTTTCACTATCAGGATTTGCTCATGGGCGCGAATCCGTGAAAGATTACATCCGTTAGTTTTGTAGGGATGGATCTCAACCCAGTAGAGATGGTAAGATTAATATCTGGGATGTTATAGATCGACCTTTGAGGACCATTTTATTTACCTTTTCTAGATTGGCTGGTAGTGCGGCCTTACATTTAGCGAACAGATCTTACATGCAGTATCCCCTGGAATGCCTGGAACTGAAGGTGTTCAATTGGTGTGAGGCGATACGTCCTGTCATAAAAGAACAACTGTCCAAAGTAAAGAATGGAAGAACCACGAAGTTTGGTTATGGATCCATATTGACTACTTTTGCTTTGGAGAGAATTCCACTGATGCAACCTTAAAACATTTCACTGGGATTGCCAACACCGAGGGAACACAGATGCAGAGGTGGGTGGATCTTATGGCCAAACATGCCGGCCAGTCAAAGATCTCCTTCTTTGATGCCTTTTTTGAGTGGTTCGACCACCAGGAGATGGTATTTGCGGAGTATCCATATGTCGGGATGGATTTACGAGGTGATCCGGACTTGGCTTTACCAGCTGGTGAGCAGTGGAGTGCTATAGGAAAAATGATTTGACCATATCTTTGTTTTTTAGTTTTATAATGTTTTTGTGTTTTTGATGTTACCAAGACTAAACAAACTCATATGTGTGTGCAGATATTGGACCAGTGTGACCAGTGGCATGCCCACGGGTGGCAGATGACGCTCCAGCAGGAGAGGCTGTAGGGAGGGCCATCCTTCAGGATCTGGACATATCGGAGACCCTAGCAGTGTTGTAGGATCAGATCGAGGGCCTCACTCTCGGCATTCAGGATGTCAGGACTGATGAGTTACCTTTGAGGTTACAGCACCATACTACTGGCGTACCGAGTCGTTGGACTAGGCTCCTGCACATGATAGCACAGGCGGTGACATGTTATCACCAGCATCACTAGTCTAGGATGTTTTTCTGCATTCATTTTGAGTTTCTTGGTCAGATGACCGATTTTGTCTTGGACACAAAACATTTTGTAAAAACTATAAACAACTATCTACTTTGATTTTTGGAGTTTTATTTTGGCTAAGTGATGCAATCTTGATGCAAATGTTGATGTGAAATGCTTTCTTTACAAATGCTGCAAATGTCTATTTAACACATAGTTTGCTAATGAATCAGTCAATGTGTTTAAGTTTCTGGAAATGTGTTGATATTGAATGGAATCAAAATGTCTTTCCAAAATCCTAACTCTTAGGAACATGCGATAAATAGCTGGGTTCTGAACGGAATAAATTCCAGTAAGCTATAGAATGACGAGTTGTGAATCTATCCTGACAATGAGTCGGCGTATGCCATGTGAAATGGCATCAGAGAGAAGTTCAATCAATACGCTATACTCAATGATGTTGTTCGTCAATCGACCAATACATATCCCCCTGAAACTCACTAACTCACCGCTTGGAGCGAAAATGACCCAGGCCACAGAAGATAGGTTCTGCGTACTATGACTAGCTTCGTCAGCATACCCAACAAACGGTTTCAAAAAGTCTGACATCTGCAACAAATGTGAAGTGGATTACCTAACCAAAATGACAACTCTAAAAAGAAAACACTAAAAAATGCAATAAAAGCATATATACAATGAGTTTACTACACTTAATCAAGCATAGTAACATTTAAGATACAACCCGTTTCAGGGCTGCGACAGTGGAATCCCATCATAGTCAACTAGCTCGTAGGCTCCTTTTGTCAATACTCGTTTAACAATGTAAGGGCCCATCCATAATGGTTCGAATTTACCTGCTCCTAATTTGTTAGAATCCTGATCGTAAAGTAAGACCAGGTCACCTTCTGAGAAGACATGAGGCTTGACATTTTTGTCATATTGCACCTTGATGCATTTCTTATGTGCTTCATTAGCCAACGCAGCATCACAACGGGTTTCATCCAGATGGATTAATTCCAAGAAACGAGCCTCTTCTTCAGAAGTTTCAGGAAGCAGATCGATCGCAAGCTTGAGGGATGAGATTTCGCACTGAATTGGTAAGACTACTTCCAGACCATACACCAACTGAAAGGGTGTAAATACGGTCGCATTTCTCACCGAAGTCCTATATGCCCACAGAGTTGAGTACAGGATTAAATGCCAATTCCATTTGTGGACTCCAATCGTTCTTTGCAGCATGCACTTAAGGACTTTGTTGATTGCCTCAACTTGTTCGTTAGCTTGCGGATAATATGGAGTAGAACTATCATGGGACAATCCTAATTTGGCGGTTAATTTGATCATCATGAGATTGTGAAAATGTGACCCATGATCTGTGACTATAACCTATGGTACACCAAATCTAGAAACTACATGATTAAAGAAGAAAAGGGCAGCCATTTCACCGCTGTTGTTCAATGTAGTTATCGCCTCGGCCCACTTTGTAAAATAGTTGACAGCGATTATAATATACCCATGCCCCCGGGTCGAGGTGGGGTTACATGTCATGAAATCAATGCCCCATTTAGTGAATGGGCCAACAACAACGACTGGATGTAGTGGTGCAGGTGGTAATCTGGTTTTGCGATAAAAAATCTGACAAGCATGGCAACTTTTGACTGCAATTATGCAATCTTTGAATATGGTGGGCCAGAAGTAACCAGCTCGTAAGATATTTTGTGCAGTAGCGTAACCAGATAGATGCCCCCCACAAGCACCTGAATGAAAATCATTCAAAACTTTTTCGGCCTCCTCATGCGTGAGGCACCTTCGTAGAACTGTATCGACACCATGACGGTAAAGTGTATCACCAACGATTAGATAGTCTTTGGCTTGGTATCAAGTACGCCACTGTTCAGAGCGAGAGGTGTTAGGCCTAAAAGTTTGGGTCTAGAGATAGACTAGTATATCTCCGTACCACAGATCACTTGACGATATCAGAAACAGAGTCTCATCCACGATTGATGCTTTGGATGTTAAATCGTTGGATGACGAGGGAAGGTCACAAAGTAACTCTGCAAAGACGAGAGATTTATTTGATTTGGATTTGGTGAATTCCAGATCAAACTCCTGCAAAATGGCTATCCATTTGGAATATTTTCCCCCCAGTAATTGATGCAACAGAATGTAGGTCATAGGGTTGTAATCTGACACAATGGTAGTTTTGCGAAAGAGTACATAGTGTCGAAATCTTTGTACTGCTTGAACGGCTGCTAAAGCCAAATTTTCAACATAAGAGTACTTTCTTTCTATATCATTAAGATTGTGACTTAAATAATATATAGGATGTTCAATTCCGTTATCTTCTTGCACTAAAACCATAGCGATGGTTGTATCTGCAGCGACGAGATACAGGTTGAAGTATTTTTGATAGTCAGGAGCGTACATTAATGATGCTTTTATCAGGGAATCTTTTAAAGCATCAAAGGAAGCTTGCGCAACCTGATCCCAGTGGAAGGGTACTCATTTTTTCAAAAGACATGTATAACCTTTAGCGAGCTCAGCATAATGTGGAATGAACCTCCTTAGAAAGTTAGCTTTCCCTTGGAGTCTCTGAATCTGAAGCAAATTTGAAGGTGGAGGCATGTCAAGGATTGCCTGAACCTTAAATGGGTCGAGTCAAATTCCATCCTTAGAAACTACAAAACCAAGCAATCGACCAGAACCAACACAAAACACACACTTGTGCGGATTGAGTCATATCTTGTAGTGTCAGCAACGTAAAAATATGGCTCTCAAATGCTGCGGATGGTCAGTCCGTTTTCGCGAATGAGCAGGAAGATCATCGAGATATGGTTGAATGATGTGTTTGATGTCATGGAAGGCATAATTCATTGCCCTTTGAAAATTTTCCCCTACGTTCTTCAAACTGGAAGGTAATTTACGATATGCGAATTGCCCCACGGACATATAAATGCAGTCTTTGACTAGTCCTGTGGGTGGATGTTGATTTGATTGTATCTGGAAAATCCCTCCATGAATGAAAAGATTTCACATCTGGCACATTCATCATTATCTGGTCGATGAAGGGTGTAGGATAGTTTTCCTTTGGACACGCTTGATTTACATCCTCTAATCGTTCCTCATTTTTTCATTACAGGAATAATATTCGATACCCAATCAGTGAGAGGAACACAGTAAATGAAGCCAACACGCAAAAGTTTTTCAACCTCTACTTTAATGGCAACGGCTTTCTTCGAATGGACAGGTCGAAGCCATTGTCGTACTGGTTTGACATCTGGATACATCTTGATTTCATGTTCAATAATTCTCAAGTCAATGCCTAGCATTTCTTCATATGACCATGCAAAGACATCTCTGAATTCACGAAAAAGAGCATAGTAAATTTCTAGTTCTGATGGAGAACAAGATTTGCCAACGTGAATATTCTCTACAACATTAGGTTTGGTCGAAATATTAATGGCGATAGTTTCTTCAATGTTGGACAGATTTCGCTTGGAATCTACTGTATTTACAAAATTTAATAAAAAATAAAAAATTGAAGGATGATTGAGGTCGTTTGAATAATCTTCATTGTCATCTTGAAGGTGGGAACGATGGTGGTAATCTTCCCATGACGTCTCTCCTATCATCATTGATTGGATGATTCCTTCGTCTGTAGAATGTATACGAGACCAAGGATTAGAAGAGGTACCATATTCTAAAGACCTATCTACCCAAACACTCGTCGAGTGCTGATTCGGGTTTGCCGCCCAAGCCCAGAAAATTGATTGCTACAAAGATTCGATGGGGCTTGGTGGCAACGCCTCGCGATGATCCTCACTATCAAAATGGTCGGAACTCTTCTTAAACTCAGATGATGTAGAAGAGATCATTTGACAGGTTTCCACTGTGGCCACTTCCGCGAAACCAGATGGAGGTGGGAGGGAAAAAGTACCCATTAAGGAAGGGTCTTTTAGGAGACCTACTCCAACATTTTGAAGCGATTGTGAACTTCCATGGATCAATGGAATGCTTCCAGTAGCTTGTGAACTGTTAGGAAAAAAGGCTAGTTGGTCAATGATTGTTATTCCACCTTGGAAGGGAAATGCAATCTTTCTAAAATATGTAGACACAACGGTAGCCATAGCATAAATCCAGGGCCTTCCCAGTAAGATATTGTAATCAAGGTTTCCATCAATGACCTCGACTTCAATTTCTATTGTCTTGTCCCCCAGTTCAACTTGAAAGTTACTTAAAATCCCATGTGGAGTGTACGTTCTTCCATCGAATGCTTTTAATGTTGTTGATGATCATCACAAGGGTGGTGAACCAAGAGTTTTCCAGCAACTCATTGACATAATACAGGTAGATGCCCCCTCGTCAATGATGGTTCGATGAACATTTTTATTGAGGGATTTTACCTGTATAAGGAAAGCGAGTTGGGCTGGTAACTGAGGTGTATATCCTTTATGATTAAAGGCCACAAGATTGGAATTCGTTGGATCGATCCCACCTATTGCTGATAACAAAGCCTGCTTTTAGGAGGGACAATTTTGCAATACCTCAAGTGTCGACATAGTGGATGGCGATTGAGCCAGATCCTCCACTATATTATAATTCTGAGCAACTCGAGCATGAGGATTAAATGTTGATTTATGTATGACTCCCTTTGGTGACTTTATAGTTAATTCAGGAATAATGGGTGGAACAACTTCGGGTGAAGTCGTCGTCGAACCACTAGGTTGATTTGTAGCCTGGTTGTTCGATGATGATGGATTCCCATAATCTTTATTCCTTGTCGATATCAAAACATCATTTTTCTTATTTGTGATGGATAACATAAGCCCTTGGGATGTGGAAGCATTATCAATAGCAACCAGATTAGTTTTTGGGTTTGGAAATGGATCAGTCAACACCGCTGAGGTACTCGAAGCTTTCAAAAGTTTTGAAACCTCAGCTCTATGTGGACATTTCCTCGTATAATGCTCCTCGTTACATATCAAACATGGAAAATGAGGAGGTTTCTTTGGCCCAGTAGGGTTCTTAGATGATTTTTTAGGAGTGGAATTCTCCTGTTTCTTCTTATTATTTTTCCCTTTCTTCTTGCCCCCTGGTTGCTTTGGATTTTTTCCTTTGTCAGATGACACGACATTAATCCTTGAGACAAGAGTTTTGTCATTTTCATTCTAACTAGAAACAACAAGAGCTTGACCAGATGGACCCCTTGCAGTTTGCGTGCTTGAGGCACCGATCACACCATCACTGGCATGAGAGTCCCTATTCGATTTAGGAGGAGGTGGAATGGAAAATTCTGGTCTAGGAGCGTCAGGAATTTTGTCGTAGAGTGTGCCAGACTGAGTATAGATCAAGTCTAAATATTAGGCATGAGAAATGACTTGCTCTTCAGTGACAACTCCTCCTTTCGCCACGTCCTCAGTGATAGATGACAATAAGGACTTAATAAACCACTCAGCTAAAAGTTGATCAGGAACATACGTTTTTACCATTTGACGACGACGCCACCACTCATGAATATGATCAGATATGTGAGTGGCCGTGGTCTGTTTAAAATTGGTAAGGAGTTCTGTTCCCATTTCATACCTGATGGGTAACTGAAAGTGGGTTAGAAAAGTAGTGGCAAGGATGTTGAAGTTATCAAACGAAGCTCTAGGCAATTCAATATACCATTTCGTTGCTGGACCAGTAAGCGTTCTCTGAAAAAGGCGAAGCCTAATCGAATCATCATTCAGGGTGTTAGATGAGCACCACAAATGAAAAGTCATTACATGATTTGATGGATCTTCACCTATATTTCCATTGAACTTAGGAATATCAGAGGGGAGTTTATGAGGAATCGCTGACCACCAAGGGTTGTATGCAATTGGATCATTCGTCAGCCGGTTCGTAATTCTAGAGTTGCTACAAAAGGAAATTACTAATTCAGGTTAGGTGGAGCATACCCAGGATAAGACGAAATCGCTTAAGTAGTAGGTCTTTGCATACCAGCATAATGTATCTGTTGCTGGTAACTTTGATAAAGTTGTTGGACATAACCAGTGTAGGGTGGTTGTTGATAACCATTTTGAAAATGCGGCTGTCTATAACCTACAAAGCCTTGTTGCTTAGGTCCTCGGTAGGCTTGATATGACCATATCTAGTCTGAGCTTGTAAACCAAGTCGAAACTGAGGTTGGGTTTGCTGGAATTGTGGTTGTTGGTATTGCACCAGCCACGGTTGTTGGACCATTTGTTGTTGCCCAATACTGGAAGATTGACCAAGATGCAGATTGAGAATACCCGTTTGTACCTGAGTCACTCCAGATAAGGAAGCACTAACTTGAGGTTGTGATTGAGCCGTAGAGACAAGTGGCTGTTGTATCGCAACCTAAGAGACTTGAGGTTGAGACACAACAGGCTGTGCTTGTGTTTGCGACACAGTCATAATAGCAGGTGTAGTGGGAATATTCGACACAGGTTGGATTGGTTGCGTTAAATATACAACCCTTGGTTGTTCTGGCAGTATTGGTATCCAGCCACTAGATGTAATTCCAGTTTGACCTGAATTTTGTTGGAAACTCTCATATGGTTGTTCCCCAGGAGGAAACAGTGAAAAGGCATATTGCCCTCCATATGGCGGCAATCCAGTGTTCAAAGGATATATCAGTCTTTGAAGACTGGTTTTCCCAAATTGATACTGGCGTGCAAGATCAAATTGCTGAGTTTCTACATAAGAAATACCAGATGGGATTCCAGATGAATAAATAGTAGCAGACCATGGTGCCGAAGCAGCCCCTGAGTGGACTCCAGCTAGTGATTGATAACCAGCTGGAATACATGGTATACCAGCAAACATTGTAGGAATAGTAGTAGGAAGTTCTACCGCAGTTGCATCAGATGTCACATTCCTAGATGTTGATGGTTGCTCAGACATGTTTAGTCTATCCAAAAGATTTCCAAGCGATTCGATAGGAACTTGCGATGAAAGAGGATTAAAAGAACCAAACTTAGGAGTAGAAAGATACAAATGAATCCTAGTTCCAAAATGTAACGGGGTACTAGATGGAGGATCCTCTACTATCTCCTCTATAGCAATCAGACCAGGTGGAAGGGGTAGACCACCAGGTCCGTAAAAGATTTCTGGAGTCGAAGAAGGTATAGCTTCTGTAGTGACAAATACTGCAGGGGTGACACCTTCTGAATTCTGAAACTCAACTTCCAGATGTTCAGGTAAATGAACTTCAGTCTCAAAGGGAGGTTCTTGAACAACTACTGGTTCAAATGTAGCCTCGATTTGAACTGAGATGGGTTCTGGATCAACTCTAGATGGAGTTGTTTCAGGTATAGAAGTGTTTACTGTTACACTAGGATCAGTTCTAATGTCCTCTTGTAACTGCGGAACTTCTTCTCTTAAGGCAGATGTACCATAAATAATCGGAGTAACTGTAGTCTCTAACGATGTTGAAACAAAAGTTTCAAATAAACCAGATGAATTGGACTCAGTTAAACGAGACCACTTTGTCCCGATTGGCTTCGCTTCCAGAGTAAAAAACTGTTGACTCGCCAGTCTCCGTGAACGACAGGGTTTTGATTGACTTTCTTCCACGACTGCGGATTACTTGATCAACTCAAAATTAAGGGGAAAAATGATGTTATTCTGAATTCAATTAATTTTAAAGATGCTTTGACACAACTTTGCTTTTTCAGTTTTTAAGAGTTGAGAAAAAGCTAAAGATGACTCTAGTCTCCTTTGATTTTTAATGAGCCTGAAAGGACAAGTGCTCAGATGGACCTTTTCTTTTAAAGAGTCGAAAAAGAATGAAAGTGAATCTAATGAATCTAACAACGCATTGGAACCTAACGCACAACATCTAGAAGTCTAGGCTAGAGACGTATTCTGGCGTCGTAAAGCCTGGTAACTGTTGTTCTCACTGTTGGTTGGGTGATTCCTCCACTTTGAGACAATAAGTGCCAGTACGGACTTGTGCTCCCACATACCGTCGAGTATATTTTGGGAGACCACAATAGGCTTAATCCTTTATCCATAGGAAGCCGTGTCTGCCGCCCTATCGATCGCAATGCACTGAACACAACATTCGGGAAGATTGACTGCCGTACTGTAAAAAGTATTCTGCAGTTTTGCGATTGGTTTGGTAATCCCTCTACCTAGATTTCCAGAGCAGTCCCTTTCGTTCCTTTTCAGACTCCTTAACGGAAAAGGTCCATCTGAGCACTTGTCACTTCAGGCTCATTAAAAATCGAAGGCCACTAGAGTCATCTTTTGTTTTTTCTAGACTCTTTAAAATTGAAAAAACAAGTTGTGTCAAAGCGTCTAAAATTTATTTTAAATGGAATAATCGTCACCTTTCCTACATTGGTCTTAGGTTGAAGAAAATGGAGTCCACCAACCAAGGAGTTCCCCTTGGAGGAAATCCTAGTCCCTTCTCCTCTTGGGGAGATGTTGGTGCACCCCACATGGCCACATTGTCGTTTCCAGGATTGACAATCGGCTTGCCCGTATGGCTCTTCTCAACCTCCGTCGTTCAGAACACCGCAATTCCTGAACAATCGAGTCAGCAACTAGACAATTCTGGAGTTACCCCCCAACCCTCTACTTCCTCCAATTCTTCCTCTCCTCCTTCCTCTTCGCTTGATGAGGCTGGTAAAGCCAAAAATCAAGTACCAGAGAAGAAGAAGGAAAAGAAGAAGAAAGAGAAGAAGAAGAAGGAGCCAAAGGCGAAAAGGGGCAATCAAGCGTCGTCTAGCGAAAATCCACACACTGCACCGACCAGGCTTAAATCGCCATGTGTCATTTGCAAAGGAGACCACCTTCATCGAGATTGTCCCTGCATCCCTCGGATCTTAAGGGACTGGTCTCCTCGCTTGCACAATCTGGTGTCGTCAACCTCTGATGATCATGTTGAAAGCACACCATCAACCAGTGAAAGTGAAGCCCTAGGACAAAAAGGAAAATATAGATTTCCTTGTAAAATGTGCGAAGGCGATCATGCCATCCACCGTTGTCCCTTCTTAGATGAGGCTAAAAGAGTTTTGGACGATCGTTTGGTTTCACCGTTACGACTTCCTCCTGGATATAAAAAACTCTTGCCGAGTCCGTCACTAGTTGAAAATCCGGCTGACCTGCCCAGGTGGTCGACCGAAGCGTCTATCATTGAAGATAAACCATCTGAACCCATACCTGACAAAAGTCAAAAGGTCGAGGCGGCAGTTGACCCGGTCTTGCCTTCAGAGGTTCCGTCTTCAGATGATACAGTCACCAAAGAGAACAAGGATGACACCGTCCAAATTCTTTTTGTAAGCACAGACTCCGATGAACATGGGGGCAATTTACCCATTCCTTTACCGCAGGAAGGAAGTTCGTCAGAGTCGTACCCGGCCGTCTATTCGGTCCCACCTCCAAGCAACCTAGTTGTTTCCTTCGACTGGAATCAGCTAGGCAGACCTCGTTTACCAGCTAGTGTACCATTCCGAATTATTAATCAAATATATAGAATGGTCATGGCCGGTACCATCATAGATGAGGGGCTTCTGTGAGTATCCTTTCCTCGACTTCTTGGAAAGCGCTTGGTTCGCCATCGCTTTTGCCTGAAACGAGAAATCTAACAGGCTTTGACAAAGGAACCAGTCGACCGTTAGGGATCCTTCCCAATGTGCCCATAACATTGAGAGGGAAAACCATTCAAATGAACGTGATGGTAGTCCAAGGACCCCTGGATTATAATCTACTCCTTGGACGAGACTATATTTATTGTATGGGAGCGATTGTCTCCTCACTCTTTAGAGTAATGTGTTTTCCGCACGAAGGAAGAGTGGTCAAGCTCGTAGACCAGCTTTCATTTCCCGGTTCACACATAGCAAATAGTCATATACCAATCCCGAATGGTCTTTTCACGCAAGGAATGTCTCATCAATCCCCAGTCCATCTGCCCGATGAGCGGGAGTGATTCGGGGGCGTGACTGAAACCCAGGGGGCATGCACCCTGGTCTGCTTCGGCAGGAAAACTTCGGGTATAGGGTAGGTTTCCGCGAGAGACATATGACTAGTCTGTACTCCCATCCGTGATTGGAAAAGGGGGTTAGACTGGAATAAGATTCCCTCGTCAAAGTTATGTGAGTGGATTTTCTCACCTTTTTCTATTTCGGTAGACATCGCTGAAGAAGTGTTTTGTTTGCGGTGTGAATAGAACAATCTTTGGTAACCTGAAAGAGGTAGACCTTTCCTGATAAAACAAATGTTTTGTCGGTAGAATAAAAGGTGACCTTGAAACTCTGTTTTGTGCCTGGGGGCATGCAAACCTTTTGGCATGCAAGCGAAGAGCAACCATTTATTTTTAAAATTTTTAGGACCTCTAACCCTCTAAACTCGTAGGATTGGTCGTTTCCTAACTTGCATAAAGAAAGGATGTGGGGCAAAACTCTAAAAATTGCCATTTTCATATATGAGACATTCTGATTATACAACTGGATTAATCGAGCAGTTTTAGCACATAGTTCAAGCTCGTTAAAAAATAAACATAAGTCATGAGCAAATGTTTCCCCCAGTGTTTAAGCTCAATAAAAAAAAATGAACCGATTTCCGGTAAATAACCATCGTGAATGTAGTACTTCAGCCTTTAAAGCCTTGGTCGTGTTCTCACCATCACCTCCACTCTGTATTGGCTGATCATTCACCTCCATTTGATTGTTTACCCCTTTTTGAGGAACAGTTGTGAAGTGTGATCCTATTAGCCATCCTTGTAACACTGCCGTGATTGGAAAATTCCAAGCTTTACCTGGAATCAGCTGCTACCCAATTTTATCACTCGTTCCTCAAAGACGAGTCTCCTTTAAGCTCTTTTCAACTGACTCGTAAAATATGAAAAGATTGCCAAGCCATTGGCCTCTCCAGCTCGTTAAAGGGACCGGAAGTGCTATCCCTCCTTTAGATTTTAATCTTTTTGGACCTGAGGGATTATTACACAAAAAGATCGAGCGCTTGTTTTGTTCGGCTCGTTAAAAGTATCGAAAATTCATCCCTTCTGTATTGTTTTATACTTTTTCGGACTTAAGGGATTAGATGACGAAAAAGGATTTTTGGATTTTCCTTTACGTCCCTTTTCAGACTCTCTAAAATTGAAAAGGACCGAGTTATCTTTGTCGTTAAAATCATTAAAACCTAATAGCGACAAACTTGTCCATAGCAGACAAGAACGAGTTTCACTATCGCTAGGCTCGTTAAAACATAGCGATGGGTTTGCCCGAAGGGCGAATTATAGAACAAGCATATGTTATCCTCCTCAAGCTTGACAAAAATAAAGAGGTACTGGTCAGCAATGACTGGGGAAAAATTGGGAAGAAAATTTGAAGAAACTTTGTTGGTAGCAAGTCGCTCTTGAACATGACACTTTTGCTCTGCATCCAAGTCGGGTTGGGTTGTTTCATTCACCGGTCACATCACCATGGTCACATCACACCATCCACATTTGGGGTTAATGCTACTGATCCATCATGTCAGTGTCGCCGATATGTTCAAGAGAAGTCATTCAGAGAATTCACCTGTGTCTCACCCACTATAATACATCTTCTTTCATGACCGCCACCCTGAACCTTATATCACTAGATCGTTTTCACCTCCATTAAAATCATTTGCTCCGTTCCGTGTCATTGATGTGGGATTCACTAAGGCCCTCCTATGACGGATCGCTTCTTGTTGACATCAGTTCATTATCCAAGAAGTCGATCTAGGGACAACCCTTTTAGTACTTTGAAGCTTGCATGCCTCAATGGAAAGTTTCTCACTTCCGGCGACAGGTTTACATCATTGGCCTTCGACTGAAAGATTTTGCGTGGTGTTCGACGCCAAGTCCCTTATTCACACCACGTGAATTGTACTGTAGTACCTTGAGGGTCATCATCATTATCGGTGATTCCTCTCGCGCCTGTTAACAGCTTACATCATTGGCTGGTAATTAGGTGATGTCTTTCCATGTTCGACTCCAGAACATCTCTCACATGGATCGACTTGTACTTTGAGTAAAGATCGAACGAGATTGAAGACCCCAGATCTAGTTTCATCCATCCAGGCTGCGATATATATTCAGGAAAATAAAGACATCAAATGTACATCATTGCTGCACAGATAATCATCCAATCAAAGGGATGATGGCTCTACCAGAATCATCAGTCTACACTTAGACGATTGTCTGTCCTATGTACATGAAAATGAATTTATAAAGCTGAGCATGGGGATGCCCGCCTCAGCTAGATCATGAAAATATTATGAAGATAATGTATTATATTGTATCTTATTACAGGTCTCCTCCCAGCTTGAAAGAACTTTGGATCCTCATGATAAAGCATTTCACCCGACATCAAAAAGATTAACGACCTCACGCTTTAGGGGGCAACTGTTATAGACATTTTTGGGCACTGCAACCCCAAGCATAAAATGTCCATAAACCAAGGGCTCCTAAGTCCCTTAAAGTGTTGTTCCAACCCCTAAAGGAACAAGGTCAACTGATTACAGCTTCTCCCAGAAGTTCTCCATGAAAAACCACTCAGAACTGGTCAAAACAGGATCATTTCACCTGCTCCATAGGCAAAGTGCGTTGCATCTCACCTAAGTACACTCAGTGGGTGCATTGAATTTCAAAAAGCCCTTCTATGGGGTGCGATGGGCGAGAAGAGACAAATGGCAGTGTCATTCCGCGAGGTGGAAAAGCATGGAATCTTCCAGAAGCTTCTCCTGTGACACTTGCCTCTCTGAATTCGACCAGGGATGAGTAAGAGATCATCAATCTCCAAGTGGAAGCAAGAACTATCAGAGGGAAGACACTAATCAAATTACAAGCTGACTCATCTCCCTTACAGATATCTATATATGGATCCCTCATCTCAGAGATCCAGAGGCTGGAATTTTGCATCTTGTAAGGAATTGCTGTTGGTTTCTTGAGGCAACATCATAGTGTTGGGTGATCTAAGCTTTGTATGAGGTGAAGAAGGGCTTACTTGCTGAGAGGATGATGCTGGGTCAGAACAACTGGTTGTAACTCTCTTGGCTCTTTCTTGATTATCAATAAAGCTATTCAAGTTTTCCTCCATACTCTTGTGTAATCTATGTTTTGTGCATTTGTATGGTCAATTTACATCTGACCCTAGATTGTTTATGATAATAGATCCATGTTCTTGTATAGTGTTATGCTGCTTTGATTCTACAGGTACTCTGTGAAGCTGGGTATACGAGAGAGCAAGTAGCAAAGGACTATCAGAAGAGAGAGGGATCGAGTAAGGAACCAAGCGCAAGACAGAGGTTGGTCTCCTTTATTCTTCTCTCATCTATCTTTCATAAAGGGAAACAAAAGTAGTTTTACTTTGTTTGTTTCTAAGGTAGCTACCACACCTTAGTGGGATCAGCAGTTCTGCATAGACACTTTTCCCTGTAACACTATGGATAAAGGATATAAGCCCAATGTGGTCTCCCAATATATACGTGACGGTACGGGGAGCACAAGTTCGTGCTAGCATTTGTCATATCAAGGAGGAGGAATCACCCAACTTTCAATGAAAACGATAGTTACTAGTTTTAACGACGCCGGAACACGTCTCTAGCCTAGACGTCTAGATATGTTGCGTTAAGCTCCAAAGCGTTGTTAGGTTCATTGAAATTTATTTTAAAGTTGATCTTGTTTAGAGTTTTCCTTTCAATGGTTCACCACGTGATGATGATTTGAAATTCCTAAGATGCAATCTATAATGATAAACAATCTTTGTTTATTTTTGAGCAATGAAAATCCTAGCTACAAGAAGATTAGAATTCTTTCAAACAAAGAGCAAAGAGCACACACTAGTGCATTTTCCTAAATCATTTTTTCGCACACAAACTAAAAAATGCTAAATGCAAATGCATGTATTTTTTTTCGTTCTCCTTAATGCGAAAAATGCCAAAATGGGAAACTAAATGCAACAAAGATCTAAAATATTTTACTCAAAATGACATTTTCGACAATTTCTTCTTCAAAATACAAAGAAATACTCCATGGAACTTTTCAATTTTGAATTAAAAAAATGCTTTTTACACTTTGAATATAAACAAATAAAACCAAATACATGAAGAAAAGTTCAATCAATTGTCAAAGGAAGGAACAATTCTCGACACTTCTCTTTTCGACACAAAATGACAACTACAACACTTTTTGTACCAAAGCGACAAATCAATTTAAACAAATTTTCGACAAAGGATTGTAAATGATGAACAAATACATAAAAAAATTCACTAATGCTAATCTAATGGAGGCTGATCCATGTGATGCAAGTAGGCTTCAATAAGGAGGCACTGTTCATAAGCAGCAAAACAACTAAATAAAATTGAAAACAAGGTAAAAAACCCCCAATTTCTAGAATGGAAAAAGGGTTCAGTTAGTCATCACACCTGGGCTTCACAGAAACAGGGATGCATCACACTTACTACACTTGGGAGGTGCGATGCATACTAGGTTACAATGACAGACAATGCGATGGGCCAGTGAGTGCAATTGAAATGGGTTTTGGCTCAGATGTGCAGCTGTTTTCAATGAGTTAAGCTGAGTGTTGATGAACAGTAAAGAGAAAAGTATGAAGGAATGTATTGAGAGGTTACTAAGCTACCAAAAGGGGATCTAGATGTGCTTACAAGTCAAATGTTTAACTCATAGACTAAACCAGAGATTGACTGAAGTGGCATTCATCTACTATGCAATTGCAGAGCAAGAGCAGTTCGAAGGCTACCTAGCTGACTTCAAGCTCTGTCTATAGTTTATAAAACAAACAACAACAACAAACAAACATCTATTTGTTCCCCAGTGGAGTCACCAATTTGTTTATGGGAAAACTAGTGTCTTGTCGAACGACTAGCCCTCTAGGTTTGGCAGCTACCCTAGAAACAACAGGTTAAAACAATTCAATGATTTCTTCTATGTGTAACAGATAAGAGAAAGATAATGGAACCAACCTGGAACTTCTGCTTAATCCCTTACTTGATCTCTCTCCCCCTTGACAGAGCTTGCAACTCCTCCCCATACTTAACCCGCTTGGAGAGTACCTGCACAAGTACAACAACAAAGAACCGTCAAAGCATTGTGATCTATTACAACATAAACATTACAGAATCAGATATATATAATGAACAAATGATAGCATTCACAAATGATAACATTCACAATTGCACAATCATATGGAAGAAAACTTGAAGAACTTTATTAATAGAAGGGAGAATTACAACCCAGTTGTTTGATCTAGCATCATCCTCCCAGCTTCAATCCCTCTTCACCTCATGAAATAGCAAGATCACACCAACAATACAATGCTCTTTCCTCAATTACAAACTATCAACACTTCCTTGCAATTAACAATATTCCAGCCTCCAGATCTCTTGGATGAGGGATCCATTTATAGATGTGTGCAAGGGTGTGAGTCATCCATGGGGTTTTGATTAGTGTCATTCCACTTGGATATTTCTTGGATCTCTTACTCATCCCTGGACGAATTCAGAGAGGCAAGTGGCATAGGAAAAGTTTCTAGAAGATTCCATGAGCAACTACCTAGCAAACTGTCTTGGACATTTGTCCATCCTCGCCCATCGCACCCTATAGAAGGCCTAATCAGTATGCAGTACACCCTAGCAGTGTACCATTTAGTATGCATTGCACTTTGCCAGTGGAGCAGTCAATATGGTTTAATTTAGGCCATTTTTGGATGGTTTATCAGATGGAACCTTTTGGGCAATGATTTAATCAGATGACTATGTTCTTTTAGGGTATGGAACAACTCTTTTAGGGGTTGATGAGCCCTAGTTTATCGACATATAAGTTTGAGGTTGATGTGCCCAAATATGTCTATAACAACATCAGCATCAATATGTGAATCATCCCAAAACACATCAATCATGGAATCTTTATTTCCATCCCTGCCATTTTCTTTTTCCACCTTCTCCTTAAGCTTTGGTGGAAGCAGTGTTGAGTTCAAAGTCCAACACCTTTCAGCAAGATGCCCTTGCTTATGGCAGTAAGTGAAACACATGTGCATCCTTTTGACAACATGATTTGCCTTGTCCTATGGACCTTTGGTTGCTTACTTCTTTTCCTTCAAAAGTTTGCTGTATGTGGCCATCCTCTTCCAACATCTAGAAACATAATGGTTATCCAAACCACAAAAAGAACATGCAATTCTTTTTCCATGCTTTACAAAATCAAAAGGAATGTGTTTAGAACCAGATTTATACCTGCCTCTTTCACCTTTATTTCCTTCATGAGGAGGTGAAGCAAATGAAGAAGTGGATCCCTTTGGAACACCATCACTTTCTTCAAGGCTGTTATAGTTTCCACAACTCTCTGGTTCAAGTGTGTGCTTCTGAACACCTGCATCCTACGAATGATGTTTCGAGCTATTGCATTCCTCCTGAATACAATCCTCACACTTTTGAGGTAGAGGACCTGCAATGAAACTCCTTTTTGGAACTATTTCAATGGCATTCATGGCAGCTTTGGAACTGTCTCCATAAGACTGTCCATATCCAAGACCCAAATACTTAGGCCTTTCCTCAACCATTATTGGCTCAACAATACCTTGCCTTTCCTCAACCATTATTGGCTCAACAATACCTTGTGCATGTTTTCCCAATCCTTTTCCTTCATAGCCTATCTTAGACATTAGCTTGGAACCTATGCCTCTGGTATGTTTTTCAAAATTACCAATATAAGCATTCTTAGAAGAATTTGAAGACAAACAGGAATGGTTTACCTCTTCTTCAAGCTGATACTTGGCCAAGGCTTCTTTTGCAACAAAGAGTTGTGACTCCAGCTCATGCATGCTTTTCAAGTTCATATTTGCAATATGAAGATGCCTCTATTTCCTGCAATTTTCCAGAAAGCATCTGCTTCTCTTCCTCCATGGAATTCAACTGCTCTCTAAGTATGCTGCTCTTCCTTCCATCCTCATACATTTCTCTCACCATATCCATCATGGTGGACAAGTCTTGCTTCATTTCTCCATCAAAGGAACTTGGGGAGCAAGAAGAATTTGTGAACTGTCTTGTAGAAGTTGTTATTTTCAAAATGCACAAAAGAACTTCAAACAAGATTATTAAAGAGCTTATTCAGTAACCTCTCGCAACAACCTTTTGTGCTTCAAGGATTGCCTTGAGGTCCTTTGGGATAGAAGAATGCCTTCAGCCCTTCTTCCTTCTCGTTCTTCCTGGACTGAGCTATCAATAGCTTTCCCTTCACCTCTACAAACTCAAACAATAGTCAGTCTGCAACCAAGCATACAATCAATGAGGCAATCAATCCTTGACTGTCCAAACACCTTTCAGACAAGCAATCTTTGCCCTATCAATCAAGCATTCTGATACAACCTTCTTTGAAGGTGGGGTTAATTAATCTTAAGCTCTGATACCACCTGATATGAAAATGGGGCTCTTAGGCTGCTTGTCTAACCTCTCCCACTTCCAAAGCTTTAAATTTTCCCAAGTCTTAATGATTAACCAATGCGGAATAAGAAATGCATGAAAATATAGGTGTATGCTTGTATTTGTTTTTAACTATTGAGTGCTTATGTTCATTTTCTTATGCTGATGTGAAACACAAATAACAGTAAATAAAGCAGCGATTCAACAAACCCATAAGACAACAATATAATATGGAGTTCACCCTGATATCTTGGGCTACGTCTCCTTGAGCTCTAATAAACTCTATTAAGCTCTCTGGGATTATGGCTTCAATTCTTTTACAAGTGCTTCACTTAACTCTATTGGTTTACAGTTGAACCAATGGGCTTAGAATGCCATCTTACCCTTGGCTGTCCTTGTTCTGCAGATAGGTCTAGGCTTCTCTGGACTTGACTCCTTCAGTCAGTGCTCTGAGCTTCTCAAGCTCCTGGCTTCTCTGACTCCCTCAAAATTCTGCATTTGTCTTTGGAACTCCTTCTCCTGTCTTCGACACACCTCAGACAACTAGCCACATCTTGATCATTCGATCTCCTACTGCGCTGCAACTTCGCTGTAGCCTTGTGGCTCTTTAGAAGTCTATTAGAGCTCTCTGGCTCTGCCTCCAACCTTTAGTGGTTCTACCTATTACAGTGAGCTCAATTTGAGTCTCACACAACAGATACAATCAATAAGACTGTGCTTGGATCCCCCAAGTCTCTCTGGAGTACACAGAATCTCTAGAGTACTCAGACTCTCCTACTCTATTGATTATAATGGTATGAGTCCAATCTAAGACTCAATACCTAACAGGAAATGCAGAGGAGTTCGCTTGAACCTCTCAAGCTTCCTCTGGAAGACACATACTCTCTGACTCTCTCTATCTCTGTCTTAACCCTGGCTCACTTGTTGCCTTTGCTTCTTCAGGTTAGCTCGGCTCTAGTTTCTCTGCTTCCAGGTTTTCTTACTGCTTCCTGGGCTGCCCTCTCTCCTCTCTGTCAGTCTGTGGCTTTAAAGCCAATCTGCTTCCTTACTGTTCGTTTCCGCTTCTCGGCCTTTTAGTTCCCTGCCTCTGTCTGTTCAAATCCCTTCTTTCGGTAGTTATAGTAACTGCATAACGCCTTATAGGGAGGTGGCCATCTATTCCTTTAATGGATGAGTGTGTCAGGCTCACCAAAAAAACTCGATCGTTTGAAATGGTCGTTATTTCCGTTTACTTCAAGAATGTCCGCGAAACACGAATCTCTGCCAATTCATTGTCCATGTCAGCCTTCAAAATCCCACACAATTTTCTTTATAACTTCGTCAAATCCGGTCATCCATTGGGTCGCATCTCTGCCATTGATCTGGACCCTCCAGATCCTATGGTTATCGCACATATCGGGCGGATAACTTGCTCGATGTTTACCCATCTGATGTGAGTGGTTTTCTCTCTCTTCCGTCAGACGTGTGTCACTCGCTGTGTGGCATCGAGGGGACTTAGTCTAAACCGATTATGGCTCGAAGCCCTTCCGATATCCTTCCAGTTTCTATGGAATCCCGCCTCGGATGGAACCAAAATACTTTCCGCTGCATTTCATGATTTTTCGGGTCCGGGCCCATGTGGCTCTCCTTTTTCGAGGGGTTTGCCCTGCGATATACGATTAGCAACTTGTCACTAATTGCATATCAGATTCCTCCCTCGTTGACTCAAACTATCGCTGACTTTGCTAATTCGTGACAACGCGCGTTACCATGGTTCGCCGCTCTGCGCGCTTGATCAACGACCCTCGTTGATCCGCTCTGATCGCAGTTAGCAACTGCCATGAGGATTCCTCTGATAAGCTTGATCTTCACATTAATCTTTGGCATACATTATAGAGAGTTCATGAAGACTTAGAGAGTTTCAGGATCCATTTTGGATCATTTCCTTGGCTTCCGCTAAATCTTCTGAAGCATGAGAAATGGAATCCTCGAACTCCCCTTCTTTCTTTGCAAGCTCTTCTGTGACCTTTTCAATACCTTCAGGTTTTTTATTGTCTGTTGTGCACTCAGATATTAATTTTTCATTTTCTTTGTTCTCACGGAAAATTCTTTGGCTCGAGATGACTTTCTCCCTATCCTCATCTAGCTCATCTTCCTTATTATTGATTTCCTTTCGACATTCTTTAACTTCTGCAAATGATTTTTCTAATTGCTGAAACTTGAATACTAAATTGTTCAACGTAATCAAGATGTGAACATAATGGCACATTGTGCGGCAAACTACGTTCAAAGGCCTGCATGATTATATCATGTGTCATGGCTCTGACACCATAGTAGCATAAAAACTATGCTGAAGCACAAAACTGATAGCTTGTAGACTTGAATGTAAAAATACACACAGGTATTTAATAATAATAATTTATTAATATATATAAAATGTATAAGATGATATAAGATGATTTGAATGTTACAATGAGGCCCTGCTTTTATACCTTAGCAGGTGACCTTTCGTGAATGGGCATGTCTTTTAGACATGCCTTTTCACCTAACTTAATGACTATTTAAACTAATTAATATTTAATTATTTACTATTTATTTTTATTTTATTTAGTTAATTGTTATGAATTATATTCATAACAGCGTTTAGCAATGATTGCTAATGCTCAGAAGGGGATTCGAGCGGGCAGAGGCCGAGAGCCAGAGAGCCCGAGAAGAGGAAACGAACAGACAACGCCGATTGAATTTAAAGCCACAAAAGACAGAAGACAGAGGCAAGCAGTGTTGAGACAAAGAGCAAACAGAGACATAGAGTCAGTGAGGAGAGTCTGTGTGCTCAGAAATACTTGGGGGATCCAAAAAAAACCTTGTTGTTTGTATCTGTGTGTGAGACTCAAATTGAGCTCACTTTTGTAAAAATTTGTTTTCAAAGACATAATAGAGAGGTCATCACTGAAGGCTGGACTAGGAGACGTAGCCCAGGAGTGTTGGGTGAACTCCTTGATTATCTTGCTGTGTTATGTGTGTTTATTATGTTTCTTTAATTGCTTCATTGTCTATGTATTTCGCAATCTTATCGATCCATTACACAAAGTAACATAGGCAGATCCATGCACATGAGTCTGTAATACCTTAAAATAAATCTAATATCTTCATTTTCAGATCAAGTGGTATCAGAGCTTTAGGTTTGCTAAGGTTAGACAAGCTTGTGCTGGATTGTTGAATGCTAACTAGGTCAAAGCTCAAACTAGGAGAAGGAGAACTTGTTGAGACTAATCCAGAAATTGGAAGAGTCTATCCTAGGAGGAGGATGGTAGAACAAACCTCATCAGAATTAGACTCTCAGTTCATGGACAGTTTCATGACCATGAGAGCCATGGTGGAAGAAATGTATCAAGGATTTAAGAAAGGCCAAGGTGAAAGCACTTCAACACCTCAAATAGAAAAAGGAGCAGATGAACCTATTCTAGATGGCCATCCAGAAGGCAAAGGAAAAGAAGAGAGGCCCTCTCCACCATCTACTCCATCATCACCATCCTCATCATCTTCTTCACATAAAACTAGCCCTGAAAAGAAAAAGAAGAAAACTACTGTGATTAAATTAGATGTGAAATTTGATTTACCAATTTATGATGGTGAATTAAATGCAGAAAAGCTAGATAACTGAATTAGAAAGATTTATGTATATTTCAAAGTGCAAAACATCAATTCAGAAAGGAAAAAGATTTAGCTGGCTAGCCTTCACCTTGGAGGAACTGCCCTAGTGTGGTGGGAAGACAGGAAACAAGCTGATTTGAAGAAGCATGGTAAAATTCTTTTTACCTGGAGTGAATTTGTTTCTGCCATTAAAAAAAAATTCTATCCACTAGCTTATATGCAGCAAGCAATGATGAGTTGGCAAACTCTTCGCCAATTAAAGGGGCAAAGTGTACAAAGCTATACCGAGGAATTTAGAAAAAGAGCTTTAATTCTAGGCATTTCTCTAGACTCACTGTTGTGGAGGTAAATCCCCTCTACGGACAGAGGCGATCCCTACTAGCCCAAATGGGGTCTAGCAACAATCAAACAACGCTAACACGCAGGTTCCTAATTGCAAATCAAAGACCGATGATGAGGGCCTACCTGGATTCCAACGCTAATATTTGTAGAAGAGTCATCGCTCCCGTTCCTTTGCTCCGGCCGGTCACAATCCCCACGATCCTCATGAACGGACACCTGCACATGCAAAGAACGACACAAATACAAGCATAAAATCCAATAGATGCAACTATATATCAGTTAGAAAGGATATAACTCAATCATCATTACAAAAGACAATAAGAGTGGAACCATAATGATAGTCGTCTATTATTATTGATAAACAAAGAAGAATACAACCATAGTTCTGACGTCAAATCCTCCTTTGGCTAGGTGATCAGCAGCACATGTCTTGCAAAGCTTGTTGGGAATGGGAACAAGCCTCTCTCTCCTTGGTTATTTGGACAAGAATCTCCTCACTTTAGATTTAGCTTCATGGGGATGAAGAAGGCTTCTTGTAGCATGAGCTTAGCAATTCTCAGACTTTGGGACCTAGAATTTGGAACTTGGAGACTAGCTTGTCAAAGGAAAAAGGACAAGCTTTTATAGATAGAAGAGAAGGAGTTAGGGTCATCCACAAGATTCATGGGATTGGCTTTATCACTAAGAAGCTTCCATGAGAGGTGGAGAATTACTTCCCTTCTATGGAGATTTGAAGCCCAACTGAACTAACTCAAGATGGAATCAGTTCATGAATAGGTTAGGAAGAACCTTCGTAAGTTTGTTTGTTAAAAAATTTACCCAACTGGGCTAGCGCGAGTGGGACTCTGAGACAAAGCGCCAGCTGGCGCGCCCTCTTTGGAGGATTTCCCCCATTGGCGCGAGTAATACACAGTGGAACCGCGCCAATGGAAAAAGGGCTATTTTTATGGGTATTTTGCAGAAGGTGTCTTCAGGGCATATGAAGTACATACTCAAGGGGATACAATGCAAGTGTTTTCAGGTTATGTCACTTTTCACAGGTCCCGGAATAAGTCTTCCAATGTGCGGGAGAAGGGGTAATAGGGACAGTGACAAATTACTATGTAACAGATGCCCCCTAAAGCATGAAGCCCGAGAGAGAGAGAGGGGTGAAATGCTTTACAAGAACATGTCCAACCGAAAACACTGCTGCCGGAAAACCTGCGTGGAGAAATACAACTGATATCTCAAATACATGACGTATGTGGTATGGGCGCAGCCATCCAGTAAGGATCGATAAGTAGACTCAGGCATGGTCACAACCATCCAATGAATGAGTCATGTAATGATCATAATAATCCACAAAATCGCAACCTCAATCTCAACAGATAAAATCCAGGCTCTTGCGCTCCATCTCGACCCAAACAAAGTACAAGTTCAAGCATACGAATATGGGAGTCGAAGTCGAACATGCAAGAACATCATCTGATTACCAGTCAATAATGAAAACTGTTAACAGATGCGAGAGGTACCACCAATAATGACAATGGCCCTCAAGGTACTATAGGTACAATCTACGGTGTGCGAATCAGTGAGCCGGTGTCGAACACCCGTAGAATCATTCGATCGGAGGTCAATAATGGAAACCTCGCGTCGAACACGAAGAACCTGCCATTGAGGCATGCAGGCTCCAAGGCACCTGAAGGGAGTCTCTGGGTCAACTTCTTGGATAATGAGCTGAAGTCGACAGGAAGTGACCTTGATCGAAGGTGGGCCATAATGTTTCCCACATCATCAACACGAGACAAAGGACGATAAGGTCTTTTGTGTGAGGTATTAGAGGGAGGTTGAGTATTCTGCAGAGGTCAACTTCTCTTGAACATATTGGCGGCACGACAGTGGACTTGGCAGTACTTGACATCAAATGATCAAGGGTCATGGTGACGAGGTAATGAGCAGATGAGAGGTCAAACAGGATAACCCAAACCCACGGAGGCAAGTGTAAAAACAAGATGAGATGTCCCCAACCAGACACGAATGCAGACAAGTGCCATGTTCAAGAGCAACATACTGTCGACACGACAATAATTGTGGTTCCATTTTCCCCACCATTTCTGGCGAGTACCCCAGTTATTTTTAACAAGCTTGACGGGGATAGCATATGCTTGTAAAGTGTCATTTCGACGGCATCCGATGTCATTAAATTTTAATGAGTCTGACAAAGGAAAACTCGGCGTCTTTTCATGTTTAGAGAGTTTGAAAAGACAGCAGAAAAGGAAACTCCAAGGGTGTCCTTTTTCGTAAAGTTGTGTCTCTTGAGCTCGAAAAAGTATAAAACAATGCTCGAAAGAACCGCCCGACCATTACGATCGAGGAGTACTTTTCATGAGTAGTGATTTCGACCTGAAAAAGTAAAAAAGCAATCGAAACCATGTTGCTTCGTAACTGTTAACGAACCTGAAACGACAAGGGTCCGACGATCTTTTCGTTTTTATACGGTCAGAAAAGGGTTTAAAGACGACCGCCTTTTATTTATGTTTAACGAGCCAAAAGGAAAAACTCGGCAATCTTTTCGTCTTTAAACGGTCGGAAAAGAGCTGAAAGTAGACCTCCATTTTTATTCTCTTTAACGAGTCAAAAAGGGAAAATACTTGGCAATCTTTTCATATTTTACGAGTCAGAAAAGAGCTTAAAGGTGACTCATCCTAGAGGAACGAGTGGTATAAAGGGTAGCAACTGGTTCCGGCAATGGTGGAATTTCTCAAAACATGTAATGGTCAAGAGGCTAGCTAATAAAACCACTCATCGCTGCGGTTCCTCAGGAAAGGAAAAACAACCAAGTGAGAGCATATGATCGGCCAAAGAGATGGTAGCAATGGAATGAAACAACCAAGGCTCATCTAGCAGAATTTAGCGGATAAAGTGGCAATCACAAGATGTGAATTAGGTATGGGTTCATTTTTACACAAGCTTGAACCATGGAGAACTCTGCTTGGATTCGGTTTCATGTTTACACAAGCTTGAAATAAAAAACTATGCTTGTTATAAGTTTGCATGCCCCCAGCATAATGACGCAAAACGAGGTGCATGCCCCCCAAGCTTCATTGCATTCAACGAGGTGGATGGAATGAAGGTTCACTCTCGAGATCTATGAAAGACTCGACTTGTATTTTACGAGATCTTAATCAAAAGACTCGATTTGGAAAGGGAGTTGTTTCATTTTTTAATGAGGTTGACACAGTAAAAGAACTATCCTCATAACCCTTGTTTCATTTTTTAACGAGGTTGACACAAGATCAAGAACTTTCCTCGTAACCCTTGTTTCATTTTTTTAACGAGCTTGACACAAGATCAGGAACTATGCTCGACAGTCCTTGTTTCAATTTTTAACGAGGTTGACACAAGATTAGAACTATCCTCAAAACTCCTTGTTTCATTTTTTAACGAGGTCGCCACAAGATCAAAACTATCCTCGGAACATCCAGTTTCATGTTTTAAGGAGCTTGACACAGGAAAACGAACTATGCTCCGCCCGGACTTCATCTTAATGAACAGGAAGTCGGGGTTTCCAAGAGTGCCACTCCCGGTGGAAGGACAACATCTCGGAAGTCAGGACCCAATGCCACCAGGACACTACGCATGACGGTGGCATCACTGGATACAGGCACAGGATAAGTGGCCATGTAGTTGATCTGTGGTGGGGCAGATACAACTGGTGGATAAAAACTAGGAGGGGATGACAACGACGCAGGAGGGACTGAGGGACTAAAGAACGATAATTGATCGATAGTCACAATTCTTCCATCATGTGGAAAGAAAACCACACGGAAAAGCGAAGAGACAAGGGCCCCCATGGCATAAACATAGTCACGACCAAGGAGAAGACTGAAATCTAAAACACCTTGGGTAACCAGTACGTCTATATAGATGGTTTTGCCTCCCAAAGTAATAGGGAACTTCGGGAGGACTCCTAGAGATGGACAGGCTCCTCCGTCGAAGGCCAACAGATTCTGCGTGACCGGCCCAAGCTGCGGGGAACCTAAATCTTTCCAAGTAGTGGACGCCATAAGACTGACAGATGCACCTTCATCCAAAACAGTGCCAGGTATTTCCTTAGCACAGGCATGTACTGTAATCTGGAAAGGCACATTGGATGGAAGGCGGAAGGCGGTCAGGTAATTCCAATCGAAGGAAGCGACCAGACTACTTGGTGGGGGAATCGTATGATTGCCCCCATGCTCTAAAGGAACCGAAGGAGGACTTTCAGGAGCAGCTGGGATAGGAGAGTCGTTTCTAGACTCAGGAGGATCTGAGGAGACGAGAAGAACATGGGCATGATGCTCTTCCGAAACAGAGTGATCGATGGGTGGTGAGCTTGAGTCGACACTCTTTTCAACCAATGGTTGGTCTGGAACAGGCTTGGCATAGCCTGGTTCGGGAAGAGGAGCCTGGACAAGAGAAGAATCTAAGTCAATCTCTTTGTCAACAGGGAGAGGGTCTGAAGAGAGCCTCTGATAACCAACGGGAAGTTGGGGTGATGAAGCTGTAAGACTTTCCAAGACAGCGGAAGCTTTATCCATGAGCGGACAAAGGTGAAGGGGATGGTTGCCTTCACATAGCCTACAGGGGATTCGAATCTTCCCTTTCTTCTTACCATTGCCCGTTGATAGGGTGGCATCGTCATGAGCTTCAGAGGACGATGAGTGGCGGGCCGGATCGGGAGACCATATTGCTAAGATCCTGGGAATGCCAGGAAAATCACGAAGAAGATGGTCATCCTTGCATAACCTACAAGGAAACTTGACCTTCCGCGGAGGAGCAGAAGGTGGCTCGACTTGAGCTGTACTTTTAACCTCTCGCTTAGGAGACTTCTTCTTCTTCGTCTTCTTCTTCTTCTTCTTAGCCACCTAGTTACTTGAATCTAGACTTTCACCAGGCGAAGTAGAAGATGAGGACGTAGAAACAGGCGAAGACGGGGAGAGGTCCAACTTGGAATCAGCATGATGTTGTTCGGGTGGAGGAGACGGTGGAACAGGAGTCATAACACTTGGGACCACCGAGGTTGAAAACAACCATACGGGCAAACCGATGGTTAACCCAGGCAAAGAAAAAGTTGCCATATACGGAGCACCGGCATTTCCAAAAGAAGGAAATGGACCAGGGTTTCCATCTAGGGGAACACCTTGGCCAGTAGACTCGGGGAAGGTTGCCATCGAAAACGAGAAAGAACCCTACTCAAGCTAATGCAAACAAGATCTAACCGGGTAAATGTGAATCATGGCCGAATAAATTTTAAGACACAGGAACAAAACTTGACCTTTTCATCTTTAAAGAGTCGAGAAAAGGACAAAAAGATGACTCTAGTCGCCTTCAAATGTTTAGTGAGCCTGAAGTGACAAGTGCTCAGATGGACCTTTTCTTTTAGGGAGTCCGAAAAGGAACGAAAGTGACTACTCTGGAGAAACTAGGCAAAAGGTTTACCAGACAACCCGTAAAACTGCATATACACCTTGGCAATCATATGAAAACCAAGGAGTTTCCGTACGGCAGTCAATCTTTTCGAATGCTGTGTTCGGTGCGTTACGACTTGTAAGGCGGTAGACACGGCTTCCTATGGATAAAGGATGATAACCTAGTGGGGTCTCCCCATATACTTGACAGTACGTGGGAGCTCAAATCCGTGCTAGACCACTATTGAGTCACGGAAGGAGGAATCACCCAACCTTGAGTGAAACAAAAGTGACTAGGTTTAACGACGCCAGAGAACGTCTCTAGCCTAGACCTCTAAATGTGTGCGTTATGTTCCAATGCGTTGTTAGATTCATTCAGTTTATTTTAAAGTTGATCTTGTATTAGGTTTCAGTTTCCAAGCCTTACCGTATGTAATCTCTCAAAATTCCCTAAATGCAAACTATATGCCAAAATATGTCATTTCATTCGATGAATGCTGGTTATGAGAGGGTTTGAGGGCTTTCACGCAAATGAAATGATCACAACACAACAAAGAACTTCCCTAATGCAGCTAATGGAAATTAACGAACTTTTCTTTAAGATCACTAATCACTAATCAAAATGAAAAGTTCTAATTCTCATTAACTAATACAAAGCAAAAGAGATTTTTTCCTTTTATGTCGATGGCAAAGTGCATTAAACAAACTTTGAGAAATGATAAAAAACAAATTCTACTCAATACAAGCACATTTAGTTCCCTAAATCACAAAGCAAACCTCCAAAGAATGAGAAAAGTCCCAAAGACACCAATGAGCCGTGTAATCTGGGCTCAAAGCGAGACAAAGCGGAATTCAAGTGAAAACGAAGCAAGTCACCCAAATAACGCAATAAAACGACTTACAACCACCAAACAGGTGCAAGGGAGCAATCAAAGATTCGACTGGACCACTAGAAGATCAAAACACTTGAGGAAGGCTCGACACACAAAGCCACTAGATGCCCTAGGGCTAGAAATGTGACATTGATGGAAAAAAGCAAACACCCAAAAGGTAACGATCAAAGCCAGTCAAATCACACTCCAACACACTCAAGTAGCCTAAAAAAGGTACCTAGAACAAAATCCAAGCTCAGGAGGCTCAAAACCAAGCAAACTTCAAAAGTTCCCAGGCCTGGTGCGACTGTCAGGCTGAAACTAGCGCCTTTTAGCTATTGGCGCGGGTTGTCAATGAGCAACTGGTGCCAACTGGCGCGACTGTAACCCTATAAAAGAGAACCAGCCAAGTTTTCTATGGAAAAATAAAAAACAAATGAGCCAAAGCTAAGTCAACAGTACCCAGGTACACCAAGGGGCAAGAAGCAACACAAGGATTCAACCTAGAAGGCTAACCAAGCAGGAGAAACCAAGAAACAACCAAAAAGCAAGACTAGCTCCCCAGCGGAGTCGCCAAATTGTTGTGGAGGTAAATCCCCTTTGCGGACAGAGGCGATCCCTACTAGCCCAAATGGGGTCTAGCAACAATCAAACAACGCTAACACGCAGGTTCCTAATTGCAAATCAAAGACCGATGATGAGGGCCTACCTGGATTCCAACGCTAATATTTGTAGAAGAGTCGTCGCTCCCGTTCCTTTGCTCCGGCCGGTCACAATCCCCATGATCCTCGTGAACGGACACCTGCACATGCAAAGAACGACACAAATACAAGCATAAAATCCAATAGATGCAACTATATATCAGTCAGAAAGGATATAACTCAATCATCATTACAAAAGACAATAAGAGTGGAACCATAATGATAGTCGTCTATATTATTGATAAACAAAGAAGAATACAACCATAGTTCTGATGTCAAATCCTCCTTTGGCTGGGTGATCAGCAGCACATGTCTTGCAAAGCTTGTTGGGAATGGGAACAAGCCTCTCTCTCCTTGGTTATTTGGACAAGAATCTCCTCACTTTAGATTTAGCTTCATGGGGATGAAGAAGGATTCTTATAGCATGAGCTTAGCAATTCTCAGACTTTGGGACCTAGAATTTGGAACTTGGAGACTAGCTTGTCAAAGGCAAAAGGACAAGCTTTTATAGATAGAAGAGAAGGAGTTAGGGTCATCCACAAGATTCATGGGATTGGCTTTATCACTAAGAAGCTTCCATGAGAGGTGGAGAACTACTTCCCTTCTATGGAGATTCGAAGCCCAACTGAACTAACTCAAGATGGAATCAGTTCATGAATAGGTTAGGAAGAACCTTCGTAAGTTTGTTTGTTAAAAACTTTACCCAACTAGGCTAGCGCGAGTGGGACTCTGAGACAGAGCGCCAGCTGGCGCGCCCTCTTTGGAGGATTTCCCCCATTGGTGCGAGTAATACACAATGGAACCGCGCCAATGGAAAAAGGGCTATTTTTATGGGTATTTTGCAGAAGGTGTCTTCAGGGCATATGAAGTACATACTCAAGGGGATAAAATGCAAGTGTTTTCAGGTTATGTCACTTTTCACAGGTCTCGGAATAAGTCTTCCAATGTGCGGGAGAAGGGGTAACAGGGACGGTGACAAATTACTGTGTAACACTCACCTGAAACTTTGTTGAAGTATATAGGTGGTCTGCACAACTATTTGAGGCACACCATTCTCATGTTTAACCCCACTAGCATAGATGAGGTATCCATTCAGGCTACACATCTAGAGGCTAGAGGCAAGAATGTGAACCCAAAGATTGGGGGATCATCAAAACCCATTGTAAGAAAGAACAAGGAAAAGAAGAAGAAAAAATGGAAGGAGAGGAAGACAAACACTGTACAGAAAGACAAACCTTCATGCACTCACTGCAAGAAGGATGGGCATGATGATGAACACTACTGGTCTTTGCATCCGGAGTTGAAACCTAAGAAGTTCGGTGGTAAGAAGAAGAAGACTGTTGTTGCTATTCAGAAAGATTTTGGGTTAGACTGAGGTGATGAAACAACAGTCGCGTCTATAGGTATAAAAGGTAAAAATTCAGAAGCATCTACAAGTAATTTTGCTCAATCTATTGATAATGAAGATAATGAGAGGAAAAGACATGAGCTTTTTCATATTATAGTTATTTCCAAGCATCAAAAGATTGATACTTTATTTGATAGTGGTTCACAAGTAAACTTGATTTCTGAAACAATTGTAAAGAAGTTGGGCTTACTAACAACACCTCACAAGAAGCCATATCCATTTGGTTGGGTATGTGATAAAGCAAAGCTACAAGTGACTAGGCAATGTAAACTTAGGTTTGCTATTGGGTCAACTATTGTAGATGAGGTTGAGTTAGATATAGTTTTCTTGGATATATGTGGTATTGTTTTAGGAAGTCCTTACTTGTATGATAGAAAAGCCATTTTCTATAGAACTGAAAATAAGCATCAACTCACAAAAGATGGATTAGAATATATTGTAAGAGTTCATCAGCTCAAAAATAACTACACTCTCATAAACTCAAGGCAGATGAAAAGAATTGTAAATTCATGCAAGCAATTTTTACTAATGGTTGTAAAGGAAAAGACCCCTGATAAAACTAATGAATTTGAAGGCTGTGATGCTAAATAGAAAACTAACTTAGAAAAATTTGTTTCAGAATATGATATCCTATTTCAAGAACCTAAAGATCCGCCACCCAAAAGGGAAATAATACATGATATTCATTTGCAGCAAGATGCTCCATTTCCTAACATCAGAATGTACAGGTTATCCACTTTAGAGAATGTAGAGATCAAGAAGCAGGTACAGGAGCTGCTCGATAAAGGTTTCATAAGGCCAAGCACATCACCATGTGTGTTATAGCTCCAAATCTCACTCTTATGGTTTGTGATGCTGTACTCATGGCCTAGGGCAACCCCTCCTTCCAGACCTGGTCCTAAAATTTAAAAAACAGTGTTTTATCCCTTATACGCGACATTGCCCTGAGTTAAACGCGTGTATACGCGGGTCTGTGTATACCCAACCCGCGTGTATGTATTAAAACACTTAAAAAAATATAAAATTCCTTATTTTCGGGCGGAGATCGCGGGTTTTACCTGCTGATCACCTGTTAGTGCCCGTGGCCCAACTGTTCCCAACCAACTCCCAACTAAAAAACTACTTTGGGAGAGGTATAAAAAGACCTCAAAGGGAAGGCCAAAGGGGGAGAGAAGAGAGAGAAAGGTTATTATGCTGAAATTTTTTCCTTGACCAGGTCTGAAGTCCCTTGTGCCTTCTGCACTTCCCCCATTTTGTACAGGAAACCTTTGTTTCCTTGTGTGTTGATGTTCATCCACCATTTATGACATCATGGAGAGAGTCATGGAAGGAGTTTGTTAGAGGCTTGAGGCTGGAACGGATCCGGAAGGAAGCTTTGCTTGGAGCCTGCTGAAGGTGACTCAGGTGAAAATATTCCTTTTTTATGTACTTTATTTGTCTATAATAAAAGAAACACATGTCTTGGTTCCCGAAATGAATCTTCTTTATGTTAATGATATTCATGTTTAGAATTCATATGTAAATGGTTGTTTGGATTTCATAACTAACTACCTTTCTTTATAACATGAAGATGGTTTCTTTATAAGTTTTTGTCCATATACTGCTGTGTTCTTTGAATTGGTTGTTTTGCAGGACAAAAGAGAAGAAGGGAACTCCAAGAAGGGTTTGGACCCTAAGGGCCTTCTCAAACATAGGACCAAAGGTACGCACCCTTATCATAGAATTTGCTTATAATAGCATAATGGTTGTATGAATGCATGTTTCTTTGAATAGATAACTTTCAGTCTGCTAGGGTTTCAACCCAAAAAGCCCTAGGGGAGCAATTCCCTCCAACAGAATTGGCGACTCCACTGGGGACAACACTCTTGTTGTTCCTAGTTTGGGTGTGTTTCAAGCCAATCAGGGCTCAACTGCCTTGGCTGCTTGCTATTACTATCTGGTCTGTTCTTAAACTTTAAGCTTTGCCAGTTTCTTCAGTTTGTTTTTTTATTTTTCTTGAAGCTTTTCATATACGCTGTTTTTCTTAGTTACAGAGGCGTATGTACGCATGTTTCTTTAAGTGAACCCACGTATGCGCAGGTTTCCTTAGTTACAGTAGCGTATACACGCATTCTGTACATAAGTACAGTCGCGTATATCTTTTAATTGTCAAGATTTATAAATCTTTTTGTCTCTGGAGGTTTGTCTGGTAGTTTGAGTCAGTGTGAAACAGTCATTTTCCAGTATCAGTTTTTGTTTTTACAGCGAGCATCTTGTTCCAAATTCTCTCTGATTATAAGGAGTATTGGTCTTTTTTTTTTTTTGTTGATTGCAAGCGTCATCGTTTTTTGTTAAAGCGCGCAAGATTTCTTCCTAGGAATCTTGGCTGCTCTAATTCATCAGGGTAGGAAGATTGAGCACAATCTTTGTGTTAATCTTGCTTTTGGTGACTTTTTGTTTGCTTGACAAAATCACTTTTTGTGACCATCTACTTCTTTGTTTCATGAAAGTTGTTGTTTGACACTTTCTTGGAATTTGTCTTTTTGATCTTTTTGGTTTTTATTGCCAAAGCGTTCATTGCTGCTTTTGATTGTTAAGAGCGATTTTAAACACATTTATTTTTGTTGGGTTTTCATCCATTGAGTGGTGTCAATTCACAAAAGTGTTTGATTGCCTATTCTTCAATCACAAGTTTCAGTGTTGTTGAGAGCATTTTTTGAAAAGACTTTTTTGTTGTTGCTTTGAAGAAAATCTTTTGAAAATCTTAGTTTTGCTTTCTTGAACTTGCTTTTCATTCGGTTTCCTTTTAGTGAAGTGAAAGTGCTTTATGTTTGTCTTAGAACTTGTTTTTAGTGTTTAGATGAAATGAATTGTAGCATCTCATATTCCATCTAGACATTTTAAGTGGCAAGATAAAGATTGATAAGCAAGCAACTTTCATTTTTTGTTTTTTAGAGTAGTTTTAAATCTTGCATCCGCATATATTTGTTGCATTAGGATAGATTTGCATCCCCTTTTAGGCATACATAGCTTTGTTAGCTTTTGTGAGTGTGAAGCGTGAATTAACGAAAAGAAAAGAAAATTTTGTTTTATTAGAAGTTCCTCTAAACCTTATAGAAATTGCTCTTCATCGAAAAACAAAAAGTGCATGTGCATGTAGTTAAGTTCTTATTAATTTCTTTTGCGTCAAAAAACACCACTAGTTTCACTTCCGTTACCTTGTGACTTAAAGAACAGCCTAATTTAAAATCAAGCGCTAACTAAAATTCACTAGAAATTTTTGTTTTAGTCAGTTACACCAACAAGTTTAGGATTTTAGGGCCTTGGATTAGGCGAGTGGAGAGTTAACTCTCCAAGGCCATATAAACGTCAAACGTAGGAGTCTGAATAACGAGAGAAAATCCAATAGCATTAGGAAGACCAGGAAAGCTCCGGATCTGGGAGTTAAGCACGAGGGTCTGCGAAGACAAGGAAGAGAGATACCCCCTCTCCTACTTGTCCGAACTTACCTCATGACTGTTCCGCCTGGCTTCTGCAACGAGTTGGTATCCATAGTTGCTACTCCTAGGGATCTACACAGGTGGCTGCGGAGGGGAATCCCGTGGCACCTGAGGTCGACGTTGCATCACTCTTGACAGTACTATTGGAGGGCACCCTTGCGAAGCTTGGGGGCTTGCACCGGCGCAGGCTGTTGTTAGGAGGTCAGCGTAACTTCCTCTGATACCTTCGCTGATAGGACTGGGCCCTCATCATCCCAGACTATCTTCGGAAGGCCCCTTAATTCACCTTCTTGTATTTTGGTGTCCGGTCTTAATCACCCGGAGCGGAAATACTTGAAAGTTGTTTGACTGGCTGTATCTTTAGGGACTTTATAGTGTGTGCTCTGTGCTCTTAGTTGGCCTAGCTTTCAATTTTTTGAGTCTTTAGTTAGATCATAACAAAAAATTCAAAGTGGCTGACTGATCTCCTAGACGGTCTCGAAGACTTCGTGATCTTTCACCACCAAGTTTAGAGCCTTCTCCTAGAAGGCGCAGAGGTAATACTACTGGTGGGTTTCGTCCCACAGCTGTTGACGCATCAGGGATTAATCCTCCTCTCGGGGGCATTAGTGCTCAAGCAAGGCCTGGCACTTCTGAACAAGAGAGGGACACTCCAGTCCTTTCTCGAGTTCTCTTTCAAGTGGAGTCGTTAGCGGCTTCGAATTCTCCACTGCCATCTAGTCATCCGGACGTATTGCAATACGTTGGGACTCCGACGCATAGACCGTCAAGTCCAGGTTACACTATGCGCTTACCATCGATGACCACTATTGGAAGCATGGTTTCTACGAGTGCTACGACTATGCAAACCCCAACATCGGTGCAAGGGGGAGGAACGATTTCCATCTCCTCTGCTTCCTTGTTTGGATCTTTTGCTAGCACATCTTTAGTTGGGTCTACCTCCATTCTGTCCACGAGTGGAAATGCCCAAACCAATGCTTTTGGTACTGGATTCTTCCCATTTGGCACCCACTCACAGGGTATTCCATCGGTTCCGTTTAGTGCCGCTACGTCCATGATGGGTGGATCGGCTTCATTCCAGGGTTTTCCTTTCGGAAGTGGTCATATACCACATTCCAACCCGACGGTAGGATCCATGCCTTTTTCTTCTATAGGACAAAGCAGCAATCCTTTCCAAGGTTGGAATAACCCTGGGGTTAGTGGCACGGGAACAGGGAATCTGTTTATCGGCCAACAAGGGAATAGGCCGTACTCCACGGTTAGTTCGTTTCAAAGTATTCCTCCCCTAGCTTCGGCTTGGAATCCTTATCAGGGGTTATCAACTCCTTACAATCCTTTAGGAGGAAACTTTGCTGGTTATGGAGGCTATACGGCTGGAGTTGGTCAAACTCCGAATTTTGCTGGATCACAAGGCTTGCCTTTTGGTTCAGCCGGTTCTACGGGTTACTTCGGGCAGCCTGGTGCCTCCCAAAATCCAGGACAATCTTTTCAGAACTTTGGGAGTTCTGCCCATTCTGGGTGGAATCCCCAAGGTCCTCCTAGGCTTCCGTTTCTGGCAACGTTGAACTTGCCAGATCTCACTAAGTTAACAAATGACCCAATCAAATACAATCTGGCCTGGCCTCCGGTCCCAACCAAACTCCCTTCGGACATTCCAAAATTCGAAGGGAAGAGTGGTGAAGACCCAGGCGACCATGTAACCACATTCCATTTGTGGTGCTCATCTAACTCCCTTATCGATGATTCGATTAGGTTGAGACTCTTTCAGTGCACCTTGACTGGTAATGCGGCCAAATGGTATATAGAGTTGCCAGGGGGCAGCTTTACATCTTTCGCTGACTTAGCCAATATTTTCTTAAATCATTTCTAGTTGCCTGTCCACTATGATGCCGGAACTGAACTTCTAGCCACCTTTCGTCAGGATAAGGCAGCTCACATTTCGGACCATATTCAGGAATGGAGATGGAGAAAGAGGCTTATTAAAGCCGAAATCCCTCCAGAGTACCGTCTCGAGTGGTTTTTGAAATCTTTACAACCCGAGATCTCCAAGGATGTCTCCATGTCTGGAGTCTATTCTGAGGAGCAAGCCATTTTTAGAGCCCAGCAATTAGAATTGATCTACTCTCAGTCTGGGATCCTACAAAAATACTTGCCAGATGCTCCTGGGTCTAAGGTTGACGTAGCTAAGTCAAAGCCAGGTTCGTATCGTCAGGTCAGTAGACACAACTACCGTGAACTTGTTGAATCAATTGCAGCAGTTGTCCTTACAAACTGCTTCTAACAACCAAGTCACATCGTCTAATCCCCCAGCTTCCCAAACTTCTTCAATCAATGCCATCCAATCTGATAACCCCAAAGGAAATCAAAATTCCAATGGGAAAAAGAAAGGACGAGGTAAGAAAAAGAACCAGGATGGGAAGTCTGATGCAAATAAAGCCGGCAACAACGCTGGTGGTGGTAGAAATGAGCTGAGAAAGAAAGTCAAGTTTCCATGCAAGTTGTGCAGTGGAGACCACTTAACTCATCTCTGCCCTAAGATTGAAGACGCTCAGCGCTTGTTAGGACAGCAAGGGACTTCTAGTTCTCAAGCTGTGTTAACTAACCCGTTTCCCCAAGGGCAGCAACTTCTTGCTGGCGCGAGTTCAAACCCTGGAACCTCCGCAGGGGGCAACCAGGAAGGGGAAAAATCGTCAAATGTTTTCATGATGGGTTCTAACGTCCATGTGGCTACTCGGTCACGTGATTATGGTGAAGCCGAAACTTCCAAGGACAAGACTGTTCCCGGAAGTACTGACCTTCATATTGAGCGACCCCCTGTCGAGACTATACCACGGATACCGAAAGGTTCTGCTAAACGTGCAACGATTAATCCTAATGCTAGGGCTGCCCAGAATTACTCCAATGTGGAGGATCTGGCTCAGAGTCCATGCGCCATGTCCGCTTTAGAGGTTCTCCAGTCGTGTCTGGCTCAGAGAAGTGCTTTACTTTCCGCGATTGGAGCAGTCAATCCAACTAACTCTTTAGTGCTCACTTTTGACATGTTAAATGTCAAAAAGCGACTCCCTCATCATATGGCTTTCCAAATAAAGTCTACATACCGGAAAATCAATATTTTTCGTACCGTTATAGATGAAGGAGCTTCCACGTGCGTCATGTCGATGTCATGCTGGAAGGCTATTGGATCGCCTTCGGCTGTTCCTTCACCCACCGTCTTGACTACATTTGATGGTCATTCTCATAAGCCGCATGGGATTATCCCGGCCTTTCCTATATGTGTTGGGGGGAAGGTCGTCAATATTGAAGTAGAGGTCATAGATGCTAACCTAGACTATAATCTCCTCTTAGGAAGGAACTGGGTATACGAAATGGACGCCGTTGTTTCGACTCTGTGTCGTGTCATTTGCTTTCCTCATGAGGGGAAAATCATTAAGGTTGATCAATTGGACTGTTGTCCAGTCGATCTTCAAGCAAGCTCTGACTCTACTGTTCCTTTAGTGGATCACCCTTGCCCGCCTACTGAGAGTTTAGGAGTGGGAATGTATTCCTCATTGATGGGTACCTTTGATCTTCCCTCTCCTTTCGCTAAAATCAATGCCATTTCATCATCTAAGGAGTCTCCTCGAGAAGAGTTCTTTCGAACTCGCTATTTTTCAGACCCTTGGACCTTGCCTTCACCTACGACCACATTAGTTGAAGGACAAGTAAATGGAATGGCATTCCCTATATGAGCAGCTGAGCTTAGATATCATTTTATCGTAGACTCTGCAGACAACCACTCTACTCCTTTTTCTGAAGAGGATTTAGATGGTGATGTGGCCTCGGCTTGGAGCCTTGATTCTACCTTTGCTTTGGACTTCTTAGATACAGTTTTACCTTCTGAAGAAGCAATCCTCGAAGCAATGATGGGTATAGATCAACCTTGGGAAGAATTACACCATCGTTCGTACTTTCTTCCTCCATTGCGGGAAGTAGAATCTAGATTCTCCGAGCTCTTTACTAGTGATGTTTGTACGGTGTCAAACCCTTTGGCTCCAGCACACATTCGTGCCGAAGGAAATATGTCGGTGATTTCAAAAATGATACCTATAAACATCTCTCGGGACCCTAACGTCATTGAGAATCTCTTCATCGGAATTGAGTGTTCCCCTGAAGAAATTCAAATTTACACCGACGTATTTAAGGAATTTCGAGATGTATTTGCTTGGTCTTATGAGGAAATGCCTGGCATTGATCCTTCTATAGTTCAGCATGAGATCAAGACGTATGAGAACGCCAAACTGGTTCGTCAAAGGCTTCGGCCGGTTAACCCTAGGAAAGCAGCAGCTATCAAAGCTGAGGTTGAGAAGCTGCTAAGGGCGGGTTTTATATACCCTGTTCCTCTTACTGATTGGGTTTCTAATCCAGTCCCTGTGGATAAAAAGCAAGGAACAATCCGAGTATGCATCGATTTTAGGGACCTAAACAAGGCTTGTCCGAAAGATAATTACCCCACGGCATTTATTGATCAGATTATCGACGAGTGTGCGGGTAATGAAATTTTTTCCTTCATGGATGGTTTTTCGGGTTATAATCAAATTTCTATCCATCCTGAAGATCAACATAAGATAGCCTTTATATGTCCCTGGGGTACCTTTGCATATAGAAAGATGCCTTTTGGTCTTAAAAATGCTGGAGCCACTTTTCAGCGGGCCATGTCATATGCTTTCCACGATATCAAACATGTCATCGAGGCATACTTGGATGATCTCGCTGCTCATTCTCGAAAGAGAACTGATCATCCTAGTCATCTTCGATTGGTTTTTGAGCGATGTCGTTTTTATAAAATCCGGTTGAATCCCAACAAGTGCGTTTTCGCGGTTACGTCCGGTTGGTTGTTAGGGTTCATCGTGTCCAATGAAGGGATTCGGGTTGATCCCTTCAAGGTTGAGGCAATAGTTCAGTTGCCTCCCCCGTCCTCGATTCGACAACTTCAAAGTCTTCAAGGGAAGGCTAATTTCTTAAGACGGTTTATAGCAAACTATGCCGAGATCACTAAAGGGTTCATGCGTTTGCTATGGAAAGGAGTTCCATTTGTATGGGACGACTTTGCGCAGCGATCGTTTGATGCTTTGAAAAAGGCATTAGTCTCTGCCCCGCTTTTGAGTCCACCGGATTATGGTAGAGACTTCCTTTTATATCTCGCTGCAGCAGAATCAACCATTGGTATGGTTCTCGTTCAGGAAGACGATGCTCTTACGGAGCATGTGATTTATTATTTGAGCCGAGGCTTAATATGTCCTGAACTTCGCTATTCTCCGGTTGAGAAGTTGGCCTTGGCAGCTGTCCATGCTGTCCAGCGGCTTCGTCATTATATTTTGCTACGCAAAACTTTTGTGCGGTCAATCCATTCCAATTTTTCCTTAGTAGGCGAGTGATTGGGGGCAAATATAATCGATGGATAGTCATTTTGCAAGAATTCGATCTCGAGTTCTTGTCTGCCAAGTCTACGAAATCCATGGTTTTCGCGGAGCTAATTTCTGAGCTACCTTGTGGAGAGGATACTATTTATGAGGAAAGTTTTACTGACGAACATTTATTCCTCATCTCTTCACTCGACCCTTGGTATGGAGATATCATTGTCTATCTCCAGACTTTGAAGTTTCCCTCTACTTTCTCCAAGGATGAACGTCGAAAATTACGTCACCTGGCTAAAAACTATGTTATCATTGGTGACACATTATATCGTCGAGGGGTTGATTCAATCCTTCGGCATTGTTTAACCTTAGAGGAAGCAGAGTCAGTGCTCAATGACTGCCACAGTGGAGCTTGTGGTGGTCATCTATCAGGGTGTGCTACAGCTCAACACATCTTACGCGCCGACTATTTTTGGCCTTCACTTTTTAAAGACTGTGTGGAAGCGGTTAAACGCTGTCACCCGTGTCAAATTTTTACTCAGAAGATGCGCGCGCATCTAGCTCCTCTTTTTCCTGTTTTCACCGTTGGTCCCTTTACTAAGTGGGGTATTGATTTTACGACTTGTAATCCGCCTTCAGCGGCGAATCACAGGTACATTATCGTGGTTGTAGACTACTTTATGAAGTGGGCTGAGGCCATGCCTACTTATAAGAACGATAGTGAAATGACAGCATTGTTTCTTTTCAATCAGGTTATCTCAAGATTCGGTATCCCGAGAGAGATTGTCACTGACCATGGCAGTCATTTCCAGAATCAAATGATGTCCGAATTGGCTCTTAAATTAGGTTTCCGCCAGGAGCATTCATCCCCTTATTATCCTCAGGCCAATGGACAGGTCGAGGCAGTCAATAAAACTCTTAAGACAATACTCCAACGGACAATCGATAAAAATCGGTCCAATTGGCACATTATGTTGTATTCGGCTCTTTGGGCATACCGAACCTCCGTCAAAACGGCTATTGGTTTTACACCTTTTCAGTTGGTTTATGGGATGGAATCTATCTTTCTGGTTGAATGTGAAATTCCATCTCTTAAGTTAGCTGTTGAGCTCCTTCCTGAGACTTCGAGTCTCGAAGAGCGCCTAGTTCACTTGGAACATCTCGATGAGCAGCATCGAGATGCCGCCACGATGAATGAGGCTCATAAGAAAAGGGTTAAAACGCAGTATGATAAGTCTGTCCGTCCTCGAGTCTTTTTTGAAGGTGACCTTGTCTTGGTCTATGACCAAGATAAAGACACCTTGGGGGCAGGAAAATTTAAGCCTATGTGGTACGGTCCTTTCATTATTAAACGAGTTTTAGAAAAAGGATCGTATGAGTTAATTGATTTCGAGGGAAACAAGCTGGCGGAGCCCCGAAATGGGCTCTACCTAAAGAAGTACTTTGCTTAGTTTTGGCCAGGCAATGGCTTCTTTGTACTTTATGTATATTTGTACATATATCGTCGAGAGTTTTCTGATATCAACACTTTTTGGTCTGCTGTGGCAGGTGTTGATGGATGATTTGGTCTATTTTGGGTTAGCCGATGGTGCTAGTCGGCACACTTAGAATCTTGCTTCCGCAGCTTGGGTACTTTATTATCCAACTGGTCAATTGATGGCATCAAGAGGCGTATGTATCGGTCCTGCTTCAAACAATATGGCCGAATATACTGCCGTTATTAATTTATTATCCGAGGCAATCTCTCATGGGATCGACTCATTGGTAGTGTATCTTGATTCTCAATTGATAGTGTCTCAGTTAAATAACATTTATCGGGTACGGGATCCATCTTTATATCGCCAGTATTTAAGGGTGAGGTTGTTGCAAAGATCATTTACTTATATTAATTATTTGCACATTCCAAGATCTCACAATTGGTTAGCTGATTCTATCGCTAATCAAGCATTAGACTGGCATATCAATCATTCATCACAATAAAATCAAGCATCAAAAAGTCAAACTGTATATATATATATATATATATCATAAAGCGTCTCGAGTGTACATATGTGTGTCCAAAAATATATAAAATTTGGGACTCAAATGCCCATAATCATGTCCGGCATATCTAATGCCTCGGCTCAGGATGAGCGTCTAAGTATGTAACTATAGCATTGGCCACAGGACGAAAAGTGCGAACCCAGTAACGTGGCATCCCAACCACATGACGCTGCATATCCTCAGGAAGGTCCTCTATGGCGGCCATCGGTACTCAGCAGCTCAGTCTCGCCAAGTGTCGCTGGACGTTGTTTAGAGTCCATTCTGTATTAGCAGCCACCTCTTCGGCTCCTCGGCCGCGCTGTCCATGCCGCGGGAACCCATCTGGTCGTACTGGCCCAATGTCTGGAACATGATCATCATATCAGTCATTTGAATCTCATCAAAAAATATTTTTCAAAATTCATCATTATATTTGAAAAATCCAAAAAAATCATAAAATCAAAAAATCTTACCAATCTCGCCCCATGCTGCATTCGGTGGTAACGCTAGATCAGGATCTCCTCGGAAATCTAGCCCAGCATAGGGGTAGTCATCCACGGCAATGATCTGCTGATCCCACCAGGTGAAGAAGTCATCGTCGAAGGCAGTCCTTGGGACCTCCCCACCCCCCAGACGTTTCATCAGATCAGCCCACCGGCCCATGCGTGGATCGCGTGGGGTGCTGATGGAAACTGCTACCCTGGGGCGAAGTGCGGGAACCTTCTCGAAAAAGAAAGTACACAAGATAGTCCCATATCCAAAGTTTTTAGTCTCACCCCTCTTGATAGAAGTGAGCTGGCTCTTCATGTTGGCTAGCAGAGGAGTACACCAGTCGAACACAGTAGTGAGACAGTCAACTGCCACGCTCATGTTTAGCCATGATGCCTGATGCAGAGAGGATGATCCATTCACTCGAGCCATGGTGAACAGGATAATCCTAAGTGATAAACTCGCCACACGTGAAATGGAAATCTGGCTCCCAACCTTCTTGGGATGTCCCGGGCAGTAGATCTGTACATAGTCCTCTATCGTGAGGCTACTTCATGTCCTGCCCCGGGAATGTACTACCTCTCCCCTTCGGGAAAGGCCCGTGATAAAATAGATATCCTCCACTTCTACCCTGAGCGGCATCTGATCGATCATAAAGGCTTCCTCCTCGACGTCCCAATAGTTGATGAGCATCTCAAGCAGACGCGTGTTCGCTTTCATATTTGGCAATTTGAAAAATTTAAGCAAACCGCATCCCCGTAGTGCGTCTAATGCTTCTGGACTATTCATAACTTCATTGTCAACTGCTGCGTGCTCTCTTTCACGCCACGTGATAGGCATCCTGAGAAAAAATCGATTTAAAACCGTTAGTTTTTGTTTAAAAATGGCTTGCGGCGTATACGCGGGTCCCTGTGCACACAGTCGCGTGTAGGGCCCTCGTATACGCGGGTTCAATATTACCAACCTGCGTATACGCCGCGACGAAATTTTTGACAAAAGTTCAACAGTGAAACATCAATCAAAAATCTTAAAACCTATCACAATCAATTGCAAGCTAAGAATAAGAGTTACCTGGAGGTTTTTGATGAATTTGAACGGTTGAATCTGGTTGTGGGAAGTTTGCTCCTTTTGCTCCAAATCCTTTGCTCTCAAACTCAAATGGTAAAAATGGTGAGTCCAAAATTCTTTTTATAAGTTTTGAAAATGCAAAATTTTTCAAAATTTTATTTTGTTTGGCCTCATGTGACTTTTAACTTGGGAGCTTGGAATGTCGAGAATGGTTTGTTTTTCAGGACATTTTGGACGTGTTTCAGTTTCGAGACGCTTCCATGACTGCTGACCCGTCATGGCAGGTATCGTTTTCTCACTGGCATATAGGTTAGGGATACCATTTTTTCCATTGCATTATGCATACTAGCCTCCATTTGCCGATACATCTGCCATAGGGTCGATCCCATCGTGTTATGGTTCGTAAGCCATCTTCACTCGCCGATCCTTTAAATCATGACACGATGGTAGAGCCATCCTTTACATGGGCATCATAGTTAGCACCTCACTGACATTTGTTGCCCATGCTGCTCCGATTTGAGTAGGCTTGGGAGTCCTCTGTAGTCCCGCCATGACTTATGCGTTGAAGACTCATTCTTCTTAGCTTCTCCTCTTTGTTCTGGCCTTATACCCTAGAGGCTCCTTTGTGTTGGGTTGTACTACTGCATTGCATGTTGACCACTTGCACCTTTTGGCCTAGAGTCAGCTTCACTTGGACTCGTGTTTAAGCCAACTTTTGACCATGACTTCTACAAAATCAACCTTGCATACCTTTGACTTCTGCAGCTTGACACACCTTGATCCGTGGAAGGAACATACCTTTGAGTGTCACTGACCAGTTTTCACCTCCCTGCATTGAGCATAGGAACGTTCCTTTCCCAGGAACTAGATCATCTGTTTCACCGACACTCGTTCTTTCCACTGTACCATAGAATTCTTTTATTCTTTTTCCAGCTTAACAGAAAAAGACAAAAAAAATTAAATATTCCAAAAAGAGCGGGAACGGGATAGTATTTCCATTTATTGTTGGCAGCTAGAGTCAGTCGTGTCGTCCTTGAACAAAGCACTCAAAACAAAGTCTCCTCCGTATGGGTGGGATTTATTTTGACTTAGGTACGCCATAACCTTGTTATTGAGTCAGTTCGCCCCCGATTGGTTATCTCTTCCAATCATATGGAGGGTTCGTTCGTGCCTCCTGCATGGCGAACTTATACAGAGTCATCATATGCTGCCACATAGTCACATTGAGTCGTGCTTTTGTTCAAGGGAAGTTAGTCTGAGTCGGACTTTCTGCGGTGTCTCTTGACTCATTTTTCGGTCGGCCATCCCTGGTTGTCAGTGTCATGTCTATCATCACATCAGTTATATTGGTCCTTTACTCGTGCCGGTTTGAGAAGGTCCCCATTGACTTCTTGCTGGCGGGCCTTGTCCTTATCGACGACGACATCTTGCTTTGAGGACAGGCCTAGAGCTGCACCCTGGCCCTATTTTCATTATTGATAGGTCACCTTGTGCTCAGCATCGATCAGTATCATGGGTCTTTGACTGAGTGGTTTCCCTTGTGTTCGACATCAGCTTACATTATCACACATTGGGATTCGTGCAGTACCTTGGTTTCCATTTGACCCTATTGGTGGATACCTCGCCTCTGTGTCAGCTTTCATTATTGGTTGGTTCAGAGGGTTTTTGTCGTGCGCTAGCCACATCTTGTGTACGCCGGAAACGTACTTCGGTTCGGTTACTACATCTTTTTCATCCGATTCCTTCCACATTATTGGCCTACGGGTTACACTCGCACTAGATTGATGAAGGATGCCTTAATGCCTTCCTTCTAGCGGATCTTTCCCTATCGACTCTGACTCATTGCTCTGGGGCAAAGATCTAGAGTCCATTTGGCAGTACCTTGGGGTTTGCAGTCATTAGTGGCAGATCCTTCGCTATCGACAGTGGGAAACCACCATTGTCCCCTGATCGATAGATTCTTACAGGTGTTCGACTCCAGTTCATCTATTCACACTTGTTAGATTGTACTGGGTACCTTGACGCTCATTATCATTATCGGTGAGTAGTCTCGCATTTGTTAATAGTATACATCAATGACCGGTAATCAAACGATTTCTCACATGGTCGACTTTAGATCATTTATTCCCATGGTGTAGAAATGTACCACGGCGGTCGGTGAAGACCTCAGGTTGTATCAACATTCATTGGTTCACTTGACAGTTGCTCCTGTTGCTGCTAGTTGATACCACTCCACTTTATATGTTGCAGTCAGTCATGGCGACATTCTATATGCTGGCACCTGAGTTTGCAGTGTAGTACCATCCTATTCCATCATGTTCAGTTGGTACCTTTTGGGATCGGTCTTTGATATCAGTGATCCGTTGCATCTTTCAGCATCATTGACAGCCTTATATGTGATATTCAGACATGTATTTGTTCATCATGATCAGATGATCCATTATGTATCTTTCAGTCATCTATACTTGTATACTTAGTGGATCCGCTTGTACTTGATATGCGAACATGCTTTACTTTTCCTGAGCATGGGTATGCCCGCCTCAGACAGTGTTTCTTTCTGATCTCCTTTGGTGGCTTGGCAGGCTGAATTCTGGTGAAGTCCTCCTCGGTTTTTGACAGACTTCCTTTCCATGTACTTGCATAATATATTTTGGCCATCATGTACCCCTTCTAACCTCATATATTAGGGGGCATCTGTTATAGCTCCAAATCTCACTCTTATGGTTTGTGATGCTGTACTCATGGCCTAGGGCAACCCCTCCTTCTAGACCTGGTCCTAAAATTTAAAAAACAGTGTTTTATCCCTTATACGCGACATTGCCCTGAGTTAAACGCGTGTATACGCGGGTCTGTATATACCCAACCCACGTGTATGTATTAAAACACTTAAAAAAATATAAAATTCCTTATTTTCGGGCGGAGATTGCAGGTTTTACCTGCTGATCACCTGTTAGTGCCCGTGGCCCAACTGTTCCCAACCAACTCCCAACTAAAAAACTACTTTGGGAGAGGTATAGAAATACCTCAAAGGGAAGGCCAAAGGGGGAGAGAAGAGAGAGAAAGGTTATTATGCTGAGATTTTTCCCTTGACCAGGTCTGAAGTCCCTTGTGCCTTCTGCACTTCCCCCATTTTGTACAGGAAACCTTTGTTTCCTTGTGTGTTGATGTTCATCCACCATTTATGACATCATGGAGAGAGTCATGGAAGGAGTTTGTTAGAGGCTTGAGGCTGGAATGGATCCGGAAGGAAGCTTTGCTTGGAGCCTGCTGAAGGTGACTCAGGTGAAAATATTCCTTTTTTATGTACTTTATTTGTCTATAATAAAAGAAACACATGTCTTGGTTCCCGAAATGAATCTTCTTTATGTTAATGATATTCATGTTTAGAATTCATATGTAAATGGTTGTTTGGATTTCATAACTAACTACCTTTCTTTATAACACGAAGATGGTTTCTTTATAAGTTTTTGTCCATATACTACTGTGTTCTTTGAATTGGTTGTTTTGCAGGACAAAAGAGAAGAAGGGAACTCCAAGAAGGGTTTGGACCCTAAGGGCCTTCTCAAACGTAGGACCAAAGGTACGTACCCTTATCATAGAATTTGCTTATAATAGCATAATGGCTGTATGAATGCATGTTTCTTTGAATAGATAACTTTCAGTCTGCTAGGGTTTCAACCCAAAAAGCCCTAGGGGAGCAATTCCCTCCAACAATGTGGATCTCCATATGTTTTGGTGACAAAGAAAGATGGTTTGTGGAGGATGTGCATTGATTACAGAGCACTAAATAAAATAACGATCAAGAATCATTATCCTCTTCCTCGCATAGATGATCTATTAGATCAGTTGAAAGAAGCAGTTTATTTTTCCAAGTTGGACTTGTGTAGTGGCTATCATCAGGTCAGAGTAGCAGAACAGGGTGCATGGAAGACTACTTTCAAAACAAATCGAGGGCTGTATGAATGGCTAGTTATGCCTTTTGGCTTAACTAATGCTCCTGCCACTTTCATGAGAGTTATAAATGATGTACTCAGACCTTTTATTGATGATTTTGTAATTGTATATTTAGATGACATTCTTGTTTTCAGTGAAACACGAGAAGAACATTTGAAGCATGTAAAGCAGACTCTAGATGTTTTGAAAAGAGAAAATCTCCATGTTAAGTTATCAAAATGTGAATTTGGCAAAACATATTTGAATTATTTGGGTCATATTGTAGGGGGTGGTGAATTGAAGATAGATCCCTCTAAGGTTAAAGTCATCGTGAACTCGCCTAAACCCAAATCTACTACAAAAGTTAGGAACTTCCTAGGAGCAGCACAATATTGGAGAAAGTTTATTGCTAACTTTTCCTTGATTGTAGCTCCCTTATATGCTTTAACATGATTGAACAAGGTGTTTTAGTGGGGAGGCAAACAACAGAAAGCCTTCGACGCCTTGAAAGAAAAGATTAGTACAACACCAGTACTAGCATTGCCAAATCTTCAAAGACCATTTGAGATTGAAACAGATGCCAGTGACTATGCCATGGGAGCAGTGTTAATGCAACATGGTAAACCTATATGTTATCATTATGAGACATTTAATTCTACAGTAGTTAATTATCCCACATATGATAAAGAATTGTATGCATTAGTATGGAGTGTAAAAAAGTGGAAACATTACCTAATGGGCAAAGAAACAATTATACATACTGATCATCAACCACTTCAATATTTACACTCACAAACTAAATTGCAGCAATCAAGACACTATAGGTGGATGGGTTTTCTACAACAGTTTCATCTTTTCATCAAATATAAGAAAGGCATACACAATAAGGTTGCAGATATGTTATCCAAACCAATCATAAATGCATCTACGATACTTAAGCATAACTTAGTATTGCACGAAAGCTACATTGAACAATATGCTCAAGATGTAGATTTTAAAGATGTATATGCAACTTTAAGTCATGGCAAACAAGTAGAAGAATTGGATTATCATGTTAAGGACCAACTCTTATATTATTTGGGAATGTTATGCATTCCTCAATTGAAAGAGTTAACATAATCCGAGAAACACATACTTCTCTAATATCAGGTCATTTTGGTGTAACTAAAACAGTTACTCAGCTGCAAAGGTTTGGTTATTGGCCAAGAATGCATGAAAGAGTTTATAGATATATTAAAGGGTGTACCATGTGTGCTAAAAGCAAGCCCAACAATATAAAACTAGGGTTGTACACTCCACTTCCAGTTCCTTCTCATCCTTAGGAAAGTGTTTCCATGGATTTTGTTGGGGGATTGCCAAAGTCTAGAAAAGGTCATGATTATTTATATGATATTGTGGACAGGTTCAACAAGATGTGTATTTTAATACCTTTTAACAAGCAGATTACAGCTAAACAAACAACAAAGTTGTTCTTTCAGCATGTATGGGTTCATTTTGGGTTACCCACTTCTATTGTATCTGATCGAGATTCCCGATTTGTTGGGAAGTTTTGGTCTAGACTATGGGAGTTGATGGACACCAGATTGAAAAAGAGCACAACATTTTATCCACAAACAGATGGCCAAACAGAGTTGGTCAGTAGGATAGTGATCTAGTTGCTCAGAGGCTATTACAGCAAGCATCCCAAGCTTTGGGATGAATATTTGTGTTATGTGCAACATGATTACAACCGTGCTAAGCACTCTTCTACATAAAGATCTCCTTTTGAGACTTGTTTTGGTTTTACACCAAGGTCTCCCTTGGATTTTGTCTTTAGTAAAGACATAGCAGTTGATGGACATAGTGATGTGGATAAAGCAACAAAGTTCATTGAAGAGATCCAAGAAATTCACCAGGCAGTGCAGGAACAGCTGGAAAAGAGCCAGGCCAAGTACAAGGAAAGGCATGATAAGCATCAAATTGAGCATAGCTTCTAGGTTGGTGATCAAGTTTGGCTGTACATCAGCAAAGACAGAATGCAAGGTGAAGGTAAGAAGCTAAAGCCAATAAGGTATGGGCCTTTCAAGATACTTGAGAAAATTGGTGAGAATGCTTTTTGCCTTGATTTGCCAGCTTACATGCACATTTATTCAGTAGTTAATGCAGAGAACTTGAGACTATTTGAACCTTCATTGATTGAAGATCCTGAAGAGCAAAGTCAGTTGCCTTCTATTGATGATCTGTTGCCTGAATATCTCAATGAGTTGCAGGAAGATACAGTTCTGGATAGGAAGGTGAGAACTACACGCAGAGGGGATGTTGAGTACCTCAGAATCAGACTCAAAGGTTCAAAATAAAGCAGTGCAAGATGGATAGAGATTGGACAAGTGAGGAAGCTGTATCCTCACTTGATTGATGCTTAAAAACCAACTTTTGGTGGTCCAAAATCTTTTTCAGTGGGAAGGCGTGATCCAAAATGGATCCAAAACACCCTCTAAGTCTTCAAACATTCAAAACTATCACTTGAGAAGAACCTTTTAAAAAGGTGGATTACACTATCGGGAGGCAAAAACATGAATAAAACAATGAAATAAGGCCTATTGGAGGCTTAAAACAACTTTGCATAGGAGCCGTCATATCTAACCGACCAACGGTCTAGATCTGATCAACATATCGTAATCGGCGAAGGCAGGTGGAGGTTATCGGAGGTGACTCTATGGGAAATGCGATAGTGATCAGTGTGATTAAATGAGAGCCGTTGATCTATGTGCGCAGATCAACGGTTTAGATTAACTCATGATATCGTAATCAGCGATTACATAGGAGAGCTTACAAACGGCTCGAAGGATCAGCGATATGCGATTGCGATATCCTAATGTCGCATCGGAGTTATGAAAAGGAGCAGAGCCGATAACAACTGTGACTGTGATAGCCAGACCCGATAAAATTATAAATGATAGTTGATATATTTTGTGATCCGAAAAATAGGGTTTTCCTTTGTATTTTGTGTTTTCGTTAAATAAAGGAAATACATAGAATCAAAGCATCAATGCGATGAAAATGGACCCGACAAGATTATGGGTGAAATTTGATAATATTTCAAGTCCGATAAAAGGGATTTTTCAATGTAAACTATATTTTCGTTAAATAAACGAAAAACAAAATAAAATGCGAATAAAGCAATAAACCGGACCTGAAAGGGTTTATACACGCAGGTATATATGTTTTGACATCAGAAACAAGTATAATTTTGGGCGGGCCGTAGGCGGTAAGTGGTTTTGGTTGGGCTCTGCCCAAGCCCATACATTCGCTGCCATGTGTCTAGGCACGAGAGAGAGAAAACCACCCTTTTCGGGCAGTCAACCCCTGTACGCATGAGCCCCCCGAAATGAACCTCAGTTGTTGGATCTAGATCTCTTAGATCAACGATGTAGATGTGATAAATGATATAAAGGCGGACCCGACATGAGTTATAAGGCGAAATTTATAGTATTTCAAATCCGATAAACGACAGATTAGCAGATTTTCACAGTTTTACGTGTATTTCTCTGTGTAAACATAGAATGACCATTTTTAGGATTTCAAAGGCATCGATGATCCATTTTGTTATGGAATAGGTGGCCACCATCCCTGAAGGTGTTCAACAATGATTGCTAATGCTTAGAAGGGGATTCGAGCGGACAGAGGTCAGGAGCGAGAGAGCTCGAGAAGAGGAAACAAACAGACAATGCTAATTGACTTTAAAGCCACATAAGACAAAAGACAGAGGCAAGCAGTGCTGAGATAGTGTTACAGGGAAAAGTGTCTATACAGAACTGCTCTATCCCACTAAGGCGTGATAGCTGCCTTAGAAACAAACAAAGTAAAGCTACTTTTATTTTTCCTTTATTAAGTATAGATAGAGAGGAACAAAGAAGACCAACCTCTATCTTGCGCTAATCTCCTGGTTCGATTCCTCTCTTCCTTGATAGTCTTTCGCTACTTGTTCCCTTGCACGCCCAGCTTCACAGAGTACCTGTAAGATCACAGTAGCATAGCACTATACAAGAACATGGATCTATAATCATAAACAATCTAGGATCATATGTAAATTGACCATACAAATGTAGCAGACATAAATGACACAAGAGTATGGAGGAAAACTAGAATAGCTTTTATTGATAAACAAGAAAGAGCCAAGAGGAGTTACAACCAGTTGTTCTGACCTAGCATCAACCTCTTAGCAAGGAAGCCCCTCTTCACCTCATACAAAGCTTAGATAACCCAACAATCTGATGTTTGTCTCAAGAAACCAACAACAATTCCTTACAATATGCAAAATTCCAGCCTCCGGATCTCTGGGATGAGGGATCCATATATAGATATCTGTAAGGGAGATGAGTCAGCTTGTGATTTGATTAGTGTCTTCCCTCTGATAGTTCTTGCTTCCACTTGGAGATTGATGATCTCTTACTCATCCTTGGTCGAATTCAGAGAGGCAAGTGTCACAGGAGAAGTTTCTGGAAGCTTCCATTGCCTCTCCACCTCGCAAAATGACACTGCCATTTGTCATTTCTCGCCCATCGCACCCCATAGAAGGGCTTTTTGAAATGCAATGCACGCACACGGTGTATTCAGGTGAGATGCAACGCACTTGGCCTGTGGAGCAGCTGAAATGATCCTGTTTTGACCAATTCTGAGTAGTTTTTCATGGAGAACTTCTGGGAGAAGCTGTAATCAGTTGACCTTGTTCCTTTAGGGGTTAGAACAACACTTTTAGGGACTTAGGAGCCCTTGGTTTATGGACATTTCATGCTTGGGGTTGTAGTGCCCAAAAATGTCTATAACAGTTGCCCCCTAAAGCATGAGGTCGTTAATCTTTTGATGTCGGATGAAATGCTTTATTATGAGGATCCAAAGTTCTTTCAAGCTGGGAGGAGACCTGTAATAAGATACAATACAATACATTATCTTCATAATATTTTCATGATCTAGCTGAGGTGGGCATTCCCATGCTCAGCTTTATAATTCATTTTCATGTACATAGGACAGACAATCGTCTGAGTGTAGACTGATGATTCTGATAGAGCCATCATCCCTTTGATTGGATGATTATCTGTGCAGCGATGATGTACATTTGATGTCTTTATTTTCCTGAATATATATCGCAGCCCGGATGGATGAAACTAGATCCGGGGTCTTCAATCTCGTTCGATCTTCACTCGAAGTACAAGTCTATCCATGTGAGAGATGTTCTGGAGTCGAACATGGAAAGACATCGCTTGATTACCAGCCAATGATGTAAGCTGTTAACAAGCGCGAGAGGAATCACTGATAATGATAATGACCCTCAAGGTACTGCAGTACAATTCACGTGGTGTGAATAAAGGACTTGGTGTCAAACACCACGCAAAATCTTTCGGTCGAAGGTCATTGATGTAAACCTGTCGCCGGAAGTGAGAAACTTGCCATTGAGGCATGCAAGCTTCAAAGTACTGAATGGGGTGTTCCTAGATCAACTTCTTGGATAATGAGCTGATGTCGACAAGAAGTGATCCGTCATAGGAGGGCCTTAATGAATCCCACATCAATGACACGGAATGGAGCAAATGATTTTAATGGAGGTGAAAACGATCTGGTGATATAAGGTTCAGGGTGGCGGTCATGAAAGAATGGAGTATAAATGTATTGTAGTGGGTGAGACACAGGTGAATTCTCTGAATGACTTCTCTTGAACATATCGGCGACACTGACGTGATGGATTGGTAGCATTAACCCCAAATGTGGATGGTATGATGGGACCATGGTGATGTGACCGGTGAATGAAACAACCCAACCCGACTTGGATGCGGAGTGAAAGTGTCATGTTCAAGAGCGACTTGCTACCAACAAAGTTTCTTCAAGTTTTCTTCCCAATTTTTCCCCAGTCATTGCTAACTAGTACCTCTTTATTTTTATCAAGCTTGAGGAGGATAACATATGCTTGTTCTATAATTTGCCCTTCGGGCAAACCCATCGCTATGTTTTAACGAGCCTAGCGATAGTGAAACTCGTTCTCGTCTATAGACAAGTTTGTCGCTATTAAAATTTTAACGAGTTTAACGACAAAGATAACTCGGTCCTTTTCAATTTTAGAGAGTCTGAAAAGGAACGTAAAGGAAACTCCAAAATTCCTTTTTCGTCATCTAATCCCTTAAGTCCGAAAAAGTATAAAACAATATAGAAGGGATGAATTTTCGATCCTTTTAACGAGCCGAACAAAACAAGCGCTCGATCTTTTTGTGTAATAATCCCTCAGGTCCAAAAAGATTAAAATTTAGAGGAGGGATAGCACTTCTAGTCCCTTTAACGAGCTGGAGAGGCCAATGGCTCGGCAATCTTTTCATATTTTACGAGTCAATTGAAAAGAGCTTAAAGGAGACTCGTCTTTTGAGGAACGAGTGATAAAATGGGTAGCAACTGATTCCAGGTAAGGTTTGGAATTTTCCAATCACGGCAGTGTTACAAGGATGGCTAACATGATCACTCTTTGCAGCTGTTCCTCAAAATGGGTAAACAATAAAATGGAGGTGAATGATCGGCCAATGCAAAAGTGGAGGTGACGGTGCAAACACGACCAAGGCTTTAAAGGCTGAAGTATTACATTCACGATGGTTATTTACCGGAAAATTGGTTCATTTTTTAATGAGCTTAAACTCTAGAGGAACATGTGCTCATTGCTTATGTTTATTTTTTAACGAGCATGAAGTCCGCGCTAAAACTGCTCTATTAATCCAGTCGTATAATAAGAATGTCTCATATATAAAAACAGAAAATTTTCAAATCTTTGCCCCACATCCTTTCTTTATGTAAGTTAGGAAACGACCAATCCAAAAAACAGATAAATAATCGCTCTTCGCTTGCACTCCAAAAGGTTTGCATGCCCCCAGGTATAAAACAGAGTTTCAAGGTCACCCTTCAAATCACCAACAAAACATTTGTTTTATTAGGAAAGGTATACCTCTTACAGGTTACCAAAGATTGTTCTATTCACGGCGTAAACAAAACACTTCTTCGGCGATGTTTATCGAAATAAACAAAGGTGAGCGACAATGCCTGCCAACCCACATAACTTTGACAAGAGAATCTTATTCCAGTCCAACTCCCTCTTCCAATCTCGGACGGGAGTATGGAGGTCATATACTCTCACGGAAACCTACCCTATATCTGAAGTTTTCCCGCCGAAGCAGACCAAGGTGCATGCCCCCTGGGTTTTAGTCATGTCCCCCGAATCACTCGCGCTCATCAGGCAGACGGATTGGAGGTTGAGACATTTCTTGCGTGAAAAGACCATTCAGGGATGGTATATGACTATTTTCTCTGTGTGATCTGGGAAATGAAAGCTGGTCTACGAGCTTGACCACTCTTCCTTCGTGCGGAAAACACATTACTCTAAAGAGTGAGGAGACAATCGCTCCCATGCAATAAATATAGTCTCGTCCAAGGAGTAGATTATAATCCAGGGGTCCTTGAACTACCATTACGTTCATTTGAACGGTTTTCCCTCTCAATGTTATGGGTACATTGGGAAGGATCCCTAACGGTCGACTGGTTCCTTTATCAAAGCCTGTTAGATTTCTCATCTCAGGCAAAAGCAATGGCGAACCAAGCGCTTTCCAAGTAGTCGAGGAAAGGATACTCACAGAAGCCCCTTCATCTATGATGGTACCAGCCATAACCATTCTATATATTTGAACAATAATTCGGAATGGTACACTAGCTGGTAAACGGGGTCTGTCTAGTTGATTCCAGTCGAACATGGAAAGACTTGTACTTCGAAACTAGAGATTCTGGGTTTGATCCCCAGCGGAGTCGCCATTTTGTTACAGGGAAAAGTGTCTATACAGAACTGATCTATCCCACTAAGGTGTGATAGCTGCCTTAGAAACAAACAAAGTAAAGCTACTTTCGTTTTTCCTTTATGAAGTATAGATAGAGAGGAACAAAGAAGACCAACCTCTGTCTTGTGCTAATCTCCTGGTTCGATTCCTCTCTTCCTTGATAGTCTTTCGCTACTTGTTCCCTTGCACGCCCAACTTCACAGAGTACCTGTAAGATCACAGTAGCATAGCACTATACACGAACATGGATCTATAATCATAAACAATCTAGGATCAGATGTAAATTGACCATACAAATGCAGAAAACATAAATGACACAAGAGTATGGAGGAAAACTAGAATAGCTTTTATTGATAAATAAGAAAGAGCCAAGAGGAGTTACAACCAGTTGTTCTGACCCAGCATCAACCTCTCAGCAAGGAAGCCCCTCTTCACCTCATACAAAGCTTAGATCACCCAACAATTTGATGTTTGTCTCAAGAAACCAACAGCAATTCCTTACAATATGCCAAATTTCAGCCTCTGGATCTCTGGGATGAGGGATCCATATATAGATATCTGTAAGGAAGATGAGTCAGCTTGTGATTTGATTAGTGTCTTCCCTCTGATAGTTCTTGCTTCCACTTGGAGATTGATGATCTCTTACTCATCCTTGGTCGAATTCAGAGAGGCAAGTGTCACAGGAGAAGTTTCTAGAAGCTTCCATTGCCTCTCCACCTCGCGGAATGACACTGCCATTTGTCATTTCTCGCCCATTGCACCCCATAGAAGGGATTTTTGAAATGCAACGCACCCACACAGTGTATTCAGGTGAGATGCAACACACTTGGCCTGTGGAGCAGCTGAAATGATCCTGTTTTGACCAATTCTGAGTAGTTTTTCATGGAGAACTTCTGGGAGAAGCTGTAATCAGTTGACCTTGTTCCTTTAGGGGTTAGAACAACACTTTTAGGGACTTAGGAGCCCTTGGTTTATGGACATTTCATGCTTGGGGTTGTAGTGCCCAAAAATTTCTATAACATATAGAGAGCAAAAAGAGACAAAGAGTTAGTGAGGAGAGTTTGTGTGCTCAGAAAGACTTGGGGGATCCAAGTAAAGCCTTGTTGTTTGTATTTGTGTGTGAGACTCAAATTGAGCTCACTTTTGTAAAAATCTATTTTCGAAGACATAATAGAGAGGTCACCACTGAAGGCTGGACCAGGAGACATAGCCCAGGAGTGTTGGGTGAACTCCTTGATTATCTTGCTGTGTTATGTGTGTCTATTATATTTCTTTAACTGCTTCATTATTTATGTATTTCGCAATCTTATCGATCCATTGCACAAAGTAACATAGGTAGATCCATGCACATGAGTCTGTAATACCTTAAAAGTAATCTAAGATCTTCATTTTCAGATCAGACAAGATGGTCCCTATTACCATTGATGATATTTACTTTCTTACCAGACTGTCAAGGCAAGGTGCGCCCATCTCACTTTTTGGATTTGGCTGTGGAGGTGAATCAGTGAGAGATTATATAAGACTGTTTTATCGGCTAAGTACACAACCTAGCAAGGATGGGAAAATAAACATCAGGGATGTAGGTGATTTGCCTTTGAGAACGATCCTCTTCACCATTGCAAAATTGGCTGGTAGTGTGACACTACATCTGGCGAACAAATATTATATGCAGTATGCACTGGAGTGTCTAGAGCCAAAAGTTTTCAATTGGTGCGAGGCTGTGCTTTCTTCACTGAAAGAAAAACTAACCAAGGTAAAAAGTGGTAAGTGGAAGAATTTCTGCTATGATTCGATCTTAATCGCTTTTACCTTAGAGAGAATCCCATTGATGCAACCACAACATGTATTATTGGGTGTAGTTGGTCCTATAGATCCACGTATGTAGAGGTGGGTCGAATTGATGGCTCGACATGCGGGTCAGTCAACAATCATTTTTTCCATTGCATTTTTTAGTTTCCTCAAGCGACAACATCTTGTCATCGAGGAGAATCCATACTCAGGGTTGGATTTCCATGGAGATCCATATTTGATTCTACCAGTTGGAGGACAATGGGGTGCTATGGGTAAATTTTTTGACCAAAAGTGTTTTTTGATTTTTTAAGTTTCTACATTTTTTTTGTGTTTTTAATGTTTCCAAGACTAAACTAAAATCATTCTTATGCATGCAGATGTGGGTACTGTTTGACCTGTGGGGCACCAACAGGTTGCAGGTGGGCCAGCATGGAGAAACAATGGGAGAGCAACTCTCTAGGATTTATATTTGGTCGAGACCTTAGCAGAGTTGTAGGATCACATCGAGGGATTAACCCTTGGTATTTCGGATGTCTGGATTGAGGAGTTACCTATGAGGCTGCAACGCCATAGTATTGGTGTTCCTAGCCACTGGGCAAGGCTTTTGTGCATGATAGCACAGGTTGTGACCTGTTATCATGAGCACCACTAGATCTACTTAGGATATTTTGCATGCATTTTGTGTTTCTTGGGTCAGATGACCAAACGTGTCTTGGACACAAATTTTGTAAAAACTTTTAAAACACCTATCTATTTTACTTTCAGATTTTTTTATGGTTATATGCAATCCTATTTAAATGATGATGTGAATTGAAAATATTACTTTTAAATGTGTTGCAAATGTCTATTTAACACATAATTCACTAGAGAATCAGTTAATGTGTTAAGATTTCTGGAAATATGTTTATATTGAATGTGTTCAAAATGTCTTTCCAAAATAGGAACTCTAAGGAACATACGAAAAATTGTTGGATTTTGGACATCATAAATGTTTGTTAGTTGTAGTACAACAAGTTGCGAGTCCAACCTAGTGATGATTCAGCTAATGCCAAGTGAAATGGCATAGAGAGTAGTTCAATCAACGCGCTATACTTAGTGATGTTGTTTGTCGATCGACCGATACAAATCCCTTGAAAACTCACTAACTCACCGCTTGGAGTGAAAATAGCCCATGCTGCAGAAGACAAGTTCTACGTACTATGACTAGCACCATCGACGTAACCAACAAAAAGGTTCCGAAGACTCCGACATCTGAAACAAATTCAAAGCGGATTACTAACCAAATAAAAAATCTAAAATATACACACACACATGCAATGAAAGCATATATACAGTGAGTTTTACTACACTTAATCAAGCATAGTAATGTTTGAGGTATAACCCATTTCGGGGCTGCGACAATGGAATCCCATCATAATCTACTAACTCGTAGGCACCTTTTTTCCAGAACACACTTAACAATATAAGGACCCATCCACATTGGTTTGAATTTCCCTGCTCCAAGTTTATCATCTTCCTGATCGTAAAGCAAGACTAGGTCTCCTTCTGAGAAGATATGAGGCTTGACATTTCTATCATATTGCGCCTTGATTCGTTTCTTATGCGCTTCGTTAGCCAATGCGGCATCACGACGGGTTTCATCCAGATGGATTAATTCCAAGAAATGCGCTTCTTCTTCAGAAGTGTCGGGTAACAGGTCAATCACGAGTTTGAGCGATGAAATTTCACATTGTATTGGTAAGATTGCTTCCAAACCATACACCAACTGAAAGGGTGTGAATCCAGTTGCATTTCTCACCGAGGTTTGATATGCCCACAAGGCAGAGTACAGGATTAAGTGCTAGTTTCTCTTATGAACCCCTATCATTCTCTGCAACATCCGCTTCAGGACTTTGTTGATGGCCTCAACTTGTCCATTCGCTTGCGGGTGATAATAGGTAGAACTATCATGTGACAGTCCTAACTTAGCAGTCAAATTAGCCATCATGTGATTGCAAAAATGCAACCCATGATGTGTAACTATGGCTTGTGGTACACCAAACCGGGAAACCACATGGTTAAAAAGAAAGGAGCAGCCATTTCACCACTGTTTTTCAATGTTGGCATCGCCTCGGCCCATTTAGTAAAATAGTCAACGACGACTATAATAGACCCATGCCCCTCGGCCGAAGTGGGGTTACATGTCATAAAGTCAATGACCCATTTGGTGAATGGGCCAACAACGACAACTCAATGCAATGGTGCAGGTGGTAATCTGGTTTTTTGGTCATATATCTGGCATGCGTGACAGCTTTTGACAATAATAATACAATCTTTAAATATAGTTGGCCAGAAGTAACCAACACAGAGAATTCTCTGCGCGGTTACATATCCAGATAAGTGTCCACCACAGGCACCTGAATGGAAATCATTCAATGCTTTCTCGGCTTCCTCATGCGTGAGGCACCTTCGTAAAATCGTATCGATACCACGATGGTAAAGAGTGTCGCCAATGATTAGATAATATTTGGCTTGGTATCGAATACATCACTGTTGCGAGCGAGAGGTATCAGGCCAAAAATTTTGGGTCTGGAGATAGAACAGTGTATCTCCATACCACGCATCAGATGACGATATCAGAAACAGAGACTCATCCAAAATTGATGGTTCAGATGTTGAATCAATGGATTGCTCCAAGCTAATAATTTTGTGAAGAAGGGGCTTTATCTAATGGACTAGGATCTCCGAGAGGATTTTGTAGATAACATTACACAAATCTATGGGTCAGAATCCACCTGGTTCCAGGGCATCACCTTCTTTTGGAATAAGCGCTAAGAAAGTCGCATTCAACCCTACCCAAATCCATTGAGATCTACAGGAATAGTCCACTAGTTCTCTCATTTATTCTCCCAAAAATTTCCATCCCACTTTGAAAAAATCTGAAGTGAAGCCATTTGGGCCAGGGGCCTTGTTGGGTAGAAGAGCCCACACCACTTCTTCAACCTCGACCAAGGAGAATTCTCGCATGAGAGATTCATTTTGTTCTGGTGTGATTAAGCGCGGAACATGCTGACGAATCTGGGAGATGGCTTCCTATCTATCCACTTCCATTTCACTTAGGAGAGACCTGAAGTGATCTATTAGGAATTCATAAATCTCCTCATGCTACACCAGCTAATGCCCTTCAGGGCCATTGAGAGAAAATATACGATTGTGATGTCAATGCTACACAAAAGTTTTGTGGAAGAATTTTGCGTTACGCTCGCCTTCCTTGAGCCACTTAACCCATGAATTTTGCCTCCAGAGGATCTCCTCTTGCTTCCTTATTTGTTCTAGTTCCATGAGTATATGTCCTTCTTGTGTGATGAGGTCTTCAGAATGACCTTCCAGAATGATTTTTTGTTGAAGAGTACTTATTTCCTCCTCTAGACGCCTCTTCTCCCTGTGGACGTTGCCAAACTCCATTCTGTTCCATTCTTTCAACTTGATTTTCAGATATTTGAGATTGAGTTGAAGAGAGATTCCATACAGGCTGGAAGAGTATTTAATTAATGGAAAAACCTGTGAGCAATTTTGAAACCAACGTTTCGGACTAGCTAGGTGAGTCCATCATCAGGGTAATGAGATCTTCATTTTGAGAAAGAGAGAGTCAAGAAAATGAGAACCTATTAATAGAAGGATGGATAGATAACCTAGGTTTGGAGAGGTCGGCTAGATTTCAACACTTTATTAATAAATGGATAAATAAATTTTAAATTTTGATTTTAAATTTTAATTTAATTAATAATTTTAACCTATATTAAAAGTAATTTTTTAATAGTAGATTGATTTGATCTAATATTAAAAATAAGATTAATATAAACTAAATAAAATCAATTTAATAAATTAATTTAATTAATTAATTAAATAAATTGGTTTTACATTTAAAAGTATATTGATTAATTAATTTTTAATTTTAGTTTAATTAATAAATTTAATTTTTTTAATAAAATAAATTCACTTAAATTAATTTGGCCTAATTTAAAAATAAAATTAATATAAACTCAATGGATTAAATAAATTTTAATTTTGTTATAAATTTGAGATTGAGCTGGATGGTTTCCATCATATTCTGGCCCACTACATTGGAGGACTGCCACTAATCTTCCATTTTGGCTATGAGGTCAGAGTGATCTAACCAGAAGGATTCGAATCAGAATTACTTGTTCCAAGGTGCCATACATAGTTCAATTTCTAGGCATATGAGCGAGTGATATGAACCCATGCAGGTTAGGATTTCTGCCTAGAAGAAGATATCCTGAAGCAGAATATTATTAGATATTAGAAAGAGTTCGAGCTTGGAAGAAATCTGAGCTCCCCCCTCCTCCAATTGTTCTATTTGAAAATTCCATTTATGAAATCCAAGTCCTCCATTCCCAGGTCTTGAATGGTTTCTTTGAAGGTAAATGCCACCTGATCCAACCTTCTTATTCCTCCTTTTTTCTCACTAAGCTCCTTGATAAGGTCAAAAGTCTCCTACCATTATCCAATTTGAATCTACAATGATATGCTTCAGTGATTGCAAACGGTTGAGGAAGCTGGCTTTTTGTCTCGACACCGTGGGTCCATAGACACCCGTTAGCCAAGTATTTTCTGTCGATCCTACACATTCAAATTGTCCAGAGAGAGTGTGAGGGCTTGCTACCTAGTTGTCGAAGGACACAAATCTTGGGTCCTAGAGGATCCCTAGGCCTCCTGCACTTCCTCGGGCATCCAGAGCCATACATTCAGTCAAAGGCCATCTCCAATTTGCAATGTCCTCTAGTTTATCCATTGTCACTTTAGTTTCTTGTAGAATTACAATGTTTGGCTTCTCCTTTTGAATTCTACTTCAGAGGTACCTCAACTTCCCTTTTGAGTTGAGGCCCCTTATGTTCCATGAGATCAGCTTCATTGAGGAAAGGAGGGGAGGGAATGCTGATAGTACTCCATTAGGATATTTGCATGTCCCAAGTTTACCAATATTTCCCCTACTTCTCAGATTACTTCTTGGTTGCATCTGTGACCATGCTTATGAGACCCCACTGGGAAATCAAGTCTTTGTTGGGGCCGATCCTTCTCTTGGGAGACCAGGGATAATTTATTATGGGGTTCAACTGCAACAATGCAACTTTCCCATTCTTTATAATTTTTTTGGAACTGGTCCAGCTAGTCCTAAGGGATGCCCATTGTCCCATCCTTTGCCCATCTCTTGAGGAAGGTGACCAGGGCTTTCTCATTTGAGTGAAGTTGATCTAACTTGACATCTTGTTCCAACGCTTGGCAAAGTTGGGCTAGGACTTTGAGGATCTCTTTGGTATTATATTGGGCTTCCAGATATTTTCTTGTGTTTGGCTGTTTAGTCATAGTTGCTTCCATTTGTTGATGTAGAACCATGTCGGAGCAGGCTCGACGGGCTGAACCTGAGGTATCTAGGGGTGTTATACTTTCCAGCTTGGGCGATTTCATAAGAAATACAAATTGATTAGATTGAAGGTTGGGTGTAGGGGGTTGAGGGGCAGGGGGAGGGTGATTTGCCAACACTCGTTGGAATTTAGAGGGGCGGTTAGAAGAAACATGCATTGGCTTTGTATATTACAAGGGGGGAGGGACCTTGGGCGGCGGGGGATGAAGACGATGGACTTCCTAGAATCCATCCGAATTAGGGTTAGGGGTCTTTGGTTGGGCCTGTTGTGGATAATCCCAGAAGAGATGACCATGTTCATGACAAAGGCGACATTTGAACGACACATGCTCATAGTCCAAGGGCTGGGACCATACCTCGTCCTGGTATTCTATTTCGACAGATTCAGGGAGGGGCTAAGAGATGTTCATGTATACACATATTCAAGCATACGAAGAGAACCACTTGTTTTTAGTAATTTCATAAACTTGAACAAAATTTCCAATGGAATTACCTATAAGCTCCAAAATGTCCAGCTCCCAGAAGTCCTCAAGAAGAGAGTATAGGCGCACCCAAACCAGAGCAGCTAGGAATAATTCCTTGTCTGGGTTGTAGTAGGGCTCCCAGTGCCTCATGAATAGACCGACATTACTCATGAAGTAGGGGTTGTTATCCAGGATGCGCTTTCGATCTTCAAGGTCCTCGAATATTACTGTAAAGAACCCCTTTTCCTAGAGGCAGGGATCAAAGGGAGCTTTCGGCTGCCATTTTAACAGGATCCAACAGAGAATGTCTATTTCTTGCGGTTAGGTTCCCATGAATTTACATATGATGGCATGGTCCTGCATAAAATGGCGGATTTTTCCAAGCTGTTTGGGGAATCACCACCTTTGGGTTCTTAGCTGCTTTTGGTAGGCATTGACCCTTCATGCATGCTTGCCATTGCACCCCTAGGGTTGGTGTCTCCGTTGCCCATTTTTCCCCGTACCCGAAGATGTCGATGGTGTCCACGTTCTCGTAGTTTTAGGTTAAATAGATTTGAAGGAGGGGGCTGAGCCCCCTCCCCTTAGGGGCCCCATCTGAGGGGAAGGAAAAATGGGGAAGTTGATGATGGCGATTTCACACAGTAGGATGATGGTACAGAGAGGACAAGAGAAATCAGGGCTTCAGAAACCCCAACATCGTTAGACTATTCATTATTTTATATTTTATTTAATATAAATTTATTTTAATTCTTTTAATTTTAGATTTTATTTAATTTTATTTCTTTTTAAATTTATAAAATTAATAAAATTGATAAAATACAAAACTTTAATTAAAAGAATGCCCAATTTTTTGTATCACTGTGTAATTTCCACCACATTGTAAGTTTTGCAAGCTAGACTTTGGAAGAATCTATCTTACGTTCTACTCAGTTGAATGAGGCCCAAGACAACTTGTTGGAAAGCTAAAATCATGGAGAACACAATGGCAACATCAAATCAAGTAGATCCAATTTAACAGAAGTATAAATAATGAATTTGTAGCGAAAATTGTTTTTGTTGAGTTTGGTTTAGAAAATTTCATTGGTATGAAAGAACCATTGTCACTAATTCATTCTCCAGATTGTTCAAGTGCTAATCAAATCTCTACAGGAAGCAATCACAACATGAAACCTATTTTATTTTAATTAATTTAATTTAATTTGTATTTGGGCAATTTGTTGAGATAATTGGGATTTTGTTTAATATGCAAAATTAATTTGTTTTATTCTGGATTTTGATTGATTTTGATAGGGATCAGGTAGAAAAATCAACAACAAAACCTTTTGGAACAATAATATTGATCCAACAAAGTAGAAAATGAGGATTTGCAACTCCAAAATTTATGGATTTGAATTGCTTTCAACAACTCTCCCTTTTTGGAGATTTCTTGTAAATTACAAATAGGAGTTTGGAGAAAGGGAAGAGGGTTCCTAGTTGTTGCAATTTTGATACTCTGAGCAATTTTATAAAGGGAATTTTAGCTATATGTGAAGAGGAAAACTTAGATCTGAGTTATTTGGGGGTTTTATTTTTAAAATTTAAGTCTTTGTATTTGAGGTAGAGCTTGCAGTATTGCAACTCTTTTCTCTAATATTTGAGCTCATGATGTTGGCAATATAGTTAGAGATCCATTGAAAAACAAAGCAAGGATACCATGTTTATTAATTGTATTTCCAAGTACTTTTATTTGTTAATGCAAATTTAATTCTTTTCAATGGCAGTTTTGTGTTAATTGTTTCATACGCTACACTTTCGTTTATTATGAAAATGATTGTTCATTAGATCAACTATCTTATCTAATAGAATTATAGATATGATATTTATTTTTGCTCTTGTGCTTTTTTCTAAGTAACTATTTACTTGGAATTTTTCCATTTAAAATTGATTTAACAATCATTAAATTGTATGAACTATTTTTGCATTTCAATCGCTCATCATTTATTGTTTTAAAATCTCCAAACAAAGCATGTTGTGCACTTATTATATCAACTGTTAGAACTTCTTTTGCAGTTCAATATTCATCATTAAGAGAACATATAAAATCCACATTATTTTAATAACTTTTCTCTTGATTTGGGCAATATCTATATCTTCTCCTAATCAAGATATGATATATTAGATTCATTTTGTTGTTTTCATTCTAGATTAATTTGCATTTTCATTTAAAAAGAATTATTAGAAGTCTCCTTACACAGGAGCAACCTTAGGTGTGGCTTGGCTAAGCCAGTAAATCAGCTTAAGGGTTGCTTTCTTTCATGTGCACTCCACGAAGGTAAGCTTGATTTTTTCTTCTTGTTGATTGTAAATTAAAGGAATCATAAGTCAACAAGGAGAGTGAGGGGGTAACTTGATCCAATAGAACTAGTCATAACTGCCAAATCAAATGGATGAGAGCTTAGTTGGGGATCTGACCAAGTGGTCTTCCCAAATGTTGATGAGGTCATTTTTGGCCATAAATAGATCATTATAGATGCATTTATGTTTTCTTTTGAAGGTTAGTTTAGCTTGCATCTGCTTACATCCTTAACAAGAAAAGAAATTCATTTTATTTGCTTATTTGCTTGATGTTTAGTTCATTAGTGAACATGTAATTGGAGTATCATTGTCTACATTTCTTAGGTGTTTTGGAACTTGCATTTTGTTTGTTTATTGTGGGAAATGATGTATGCTACTCTCTCCTTGTAGAATTATTCTTCATTGAAAGAAAATCTAAGAGCATGATCTACATGGTTTGAGTCAAGAGTCTCATAAACTTCATACGTTAAAACCCCTTATGAAGACATGAAGAAAGTACCTTTAAAACAATCACATGATAAAATTGGTTAGAAACTCATTTTTCACAGGAAAAATACATTATTTTAGGTCATGGTCTTGGGTTAGGCTATGCAAATCAACTCTCGAAGGCTATAAAACAAAACTAGTGTCATTAACGAGTGAAAATCCTGGTACATTCTCATTAAATGAGACCGATTTTCTAACAAGGGAGTTAAGCACAAGACAAAATGAACGTCTATGTGAAGGTAACCCACCTTTGAGTGCATATTGGTGGATATTCTAGGTGTTATAAAATTATATATTAGGGAGCAATGGAACACATAAAATATTGCAGAAATATAAACACAGAAAACGCATAAAACAAGAGAGACACAGATATACGTGGTTCACCCAGTTTGGGCTACGTCCACCTTGAACAGCTAGTCCTTCCTTTCTATTATCCAGCAAAATGAAGAGACACAACCTACAACAGATTCGCTGTAATATCCTCTGTTTTCTCTCACAGTCTCACCTCTTTGTTTCTCACTCACAGAATACACATCTATCACTCAGCCTCAAATACAATGCCCTCATACAAAGAGAGGGGTTGCCTTCTAGGGAAAAAAACCCTAAACTAAACATAAGTTCTACCATCAGATCATTCGCCTAATGAACGGCCCAGATTGAGTAGAAATTACTATACTTTTACGAGGCAATTTTACATCTTTCTTTAGCTTCGGGGGCGCTGCCCTCGAGCCCCCGCCGGGGGACCGCTGGCCCACAGACCCCCTAGCCGGGGGGGATCGGCCCCCTCGGACCCCTGCGGGGGGGGGGGAAGTCCCCCCCACACCCCCTCGCGTGGAGGGGTGTACAAACTTCCTGGGGTATACATCCGGCTGAAACAAAGACCTCTGAACAATCATGCTCCACACACAACAATCTCCCACTTGGAGAATGATTGTAGCAATTCCACCGCTGCTTCATTCGCTGGACAACGACTCCTCTTTGGAGCTGGCTATTTCTCATCTTCATCGTCATCCTTGAAGACCAATTGAAACTGACCATATTCTCAGTTTCTCCCTGGTTACAACTTTTGTTAGCATATCTGTAGGATTCTGGCTAGTGTGTATCTTTTCCAGCTTCAACTCTCCATCTTCCAACACTGATCGTATGAAATGGTACTTGAGCTGTATGTGTTTAGTCCTAGAATGAAATGCTGAGTTCTTTTCAAGATGAATGGCACTTTGGCTATCACTGTATAACATGCCCATATCATGCTCCTTACCCAATTCACCCATAAACCTTTGTAACCAGATCATTTCCTTACTAGCCTCTGTAGCAGCAACATGCTCTGCTTCTGTTGTTGAAAGTGCAACAACACTTTGGATTTTTGAAACCCAACTGACAGCTGTTCCACCAACAGTAAATACATATCCTGTAGTGCTCCTCCTGTTATCTTTGTCACCTGCCATATCTGCATCAACATATCCTTGTAGAGAAATGTTTGCACCACCAAAGCATATTGCTTGATTTGTGGTACCTTTCAAATATCTGAGAATCCATTTCACTGCCATCTAATGTTCCTTTATTGGATTGTTCATGTACCTGCTTACAACTCCCACTGCATGTGCAATATCAGGCCTTGTGCAGACCATTGCATACATTAAGCTTCCAACTGCTGATGCATATGGAACTTTAGACATATAATCCATGTCTTCTTGGGTCTTTGGGCACATTTCCTTACTAAGTTTGAAATGCCTAGCAAAAGGTGTACTAACTAGTTTTGCATTGTGCATATTAAATCTTTTCAACACCTTTTGTATGTACTCATTCTGAGACAACGATAATTTGCGATTTTTCCTGTCTCTAGTGATTCTCATACCAAGGATTTGTTTTGCAGCTCCCAAATCCTTCATTGCAAATGAATTTGCCAATTTTCTTTTGAGCACATTTAGTTCCTGCATGTTAGACCCTGCAACAAGCATGTCATCTACATACAATAACAATATAATATAGCTGCCATCAATTTGCTTTTTCAGATAAACACAATGATCAGAGTGGCATCTAGTATAACCTTGTTCAGACATAAACTTGTCAAATTTTAGATACCACTGCCTTGGAGCCTGTTTTAAGCCATACAAGCTCTTCTTCAACCTGCACACTAGTTTCTCCTTCCCTTTCACCTCATATCTTTGTGGCTACTGCATATATATCTCTTCCTCCAAATCCCCATGGAGAAAGGCTATCTTTACATCTAACTGCTCAAGATGCAAATCTTCAGCTGCTACTAGACTTAAAATAGTTCTGATTGAAGTCATTTTAACAACAGGAGAAAATATTTCATCAAAATCAATACCTTTCTTCTGTGCAAACCCCTTCACCACAAGTCTAGCTTTGTACCTCTATTTTCCTCCATCTTCTTCCTTCAGCCTGTAAACCCATTTATTCTTCAATGTAGTTTTTCCTGCAGGCAACCTGACTAAGTCTAAAGTTTGGTTATGCATTAAGGAGTCCATCTCTTCTTCCATGGCTACCTCCCACTTCTTCCTGCTTTCAACCTGCATTACTTCTTCATAACATTCGGGTTCACCAGAATCAGTCAACAATAAATAATATAATGAAGGAGAGTATCGTTCAGGGGGTCTACTTATCCTGGTAGATCTTCTAACACCACTTTCAGGTGTTTGGGGTGCTTGTTGCTGTTGTGGTGGTTGCTATTGTTGATTATTATTATTTTCAGGCACCTTTACTTTTTCAGTGATTTCATCAAGAACTGCGTATTCCTTGTTTTCTTTTTCCTGTTTCTTTTCCTGCAACTGATTTTTATACAAGACCTTTTCATTGAATATTACATCTCTGCTCCTAATGATTTTGTGATTTTCGTAATCATATAAGCGATAACCAAAATCATTAACACCATATCCAATAAAGGTACATTTCTTTGACTTTGCCTCAAGCTTTGTTCTATTTTCTTTATCAATATGGACAAAGGCCTCACAACCAAAAGGCTTTAAAAAAGAGTAGTTTACCTTTTTTCCTGTCCATGCTTCCTCTAGAAGACCACCATCCAAGGAACTTGAAGGCCCTCTGTTTATTAGATAAACAATAGTATCTACAGCATCTGTCCAAAACTGTAAAGGCAATCCTGCATGCAATCTCTTGCACCTTCCACGCTCCATGATTGTTCTGTTCATCCTTTATAACACACCATTTTCTTGTGGTGTTCTTGGAACTGTCTTCTCTCTGCGAATTCCATGCTCTGAACAGTACCTATCAAACTCTTTGTTGCAATATTCACCTCCATTGTCTGATCTAAGTCACTTCAATTTCTTTCCTATCTCAATCTCAACCAAAGCTTTCCATTTCTTGAAAGTATCAAATACATCAGATTTATTCTTAATACTATAAATCCAAATTTTTCTAGTTGCATCATCAATAAAAGTAACATAATAACGAGAGCCACCGAGAGATGATACCTGAGTAGGTCCCCATACATCTGTATGCACAAGCTCTAATTTTTCGCTCTTCTTTTCTTTCCCAACTCTGAGAAATTTGACTCTCTTCTGCTTTCCATAAATGCAATTCTCACAGAAGTCCAAATCAACATTCTTCAAACCCGGCAACAAATTCCTTGAGTGAAGAATCTTCATCCCCTTTTCACTCATGTGTCCGAGCCTATGATGCCATAATGCTGCATCTGCTCCTTTGGAAGTTAAAGCATTAATAGAGTTAGAAATACCATTGCATAAATACAATGTACCAACCTTTTCGCCTTTTGCTATTACCAGGGCTCCTTTAGTGAGCTTCCAAGCTTTATCTGTGAAAGTTGTCACACAAGCTTCACTGCCTAACTGCCCTGTTGAAATCAAATTTTTCTTTAGATCTGGAACATGCCTTACCTCCTTTAGTAGCCATTGGTTTCCATTCTGCTGTTTTACAATAATCTTACCCATTCCAACAATTTTGACAGGGTTTATCATCACCTAAACGAACTTGTCCAAAATATCCTTGAACATAGTCATGAAAGTATTTCTTATCAAGTGTGGCATGGAATGAGGCCCCTGAATCTACCACCTAGGAATTAGTGATATTTTCGAAAGAAAGAATCAAAGCATCTTGTAACACCTCACCTGTCACATTTGCTTCATGATTGTTTTCTTTCTGTGCATCTCCTTCTTTTCCCTTCCGAGATCTGTAGTCTTTCTTTAGGTTTCCTTTCTTTCCACATTATCCCCGATCTGGACTTAGATCTGCCTTTCCTTGATTTACTGCGATATCCTGAGCTCTTTCCTCTTTCCATTTTTCTTCCCCTAGACTCTGCACTGAAAGCATTACCCGATGTCTCACCGGAGCTTTTCCGTCGCATTTCCTCGCTAAGGATAGCACTGACAACATCATCAAAATTTAAAGTACTAGATCCAGAGACAGAGTTACTAATGGCCATTACTAAACCATTCCAACTTTCTGGTAATGAGCACAAGAATAATAGAGCTCTAACTTCATCTTCAAAGTTTACCCCTACAGAACTTAACTGACTTGTAACTGTATTAAAATCATTTAAATGATCTGCAACAGATCCACCTTCTGACATCTTCATATTAAATAATCGTTTCATAAGAAATACCTTGTTTGAGGCCGAGGGTTTTTCATATAGTTTCGACAACGCCTGAATCAAACCCTCTGTCATTGTTTCCTTCGAAATGTTGAAGGTGACTGATGCAGCGAGGCACAACCGTATTGTTCCGAGTGCCTTTCTATCGAGAAGGTTCCATTCTTCATCTGTCATAGCCGTCGGCTTCTTTGTTTTTCCGCTCAATGGTAGGTACAGATCTTTCTGATACAGATAATCTTCCATCTGCATCTTCCATAGCGAGAAGTTTTGGCCATTAAATTTCTCGACCCTAAACTTACCATCTTTTGCCATTTCTCCCACTCGAACGAGGAATCCTTCTTTCCTGCGAGTTTATCAGCCAAATAGACCTTCGGCTCTGATACCAGTTGTTATAAAATTATATATTACGGAGCAATGGAACACATAAAATATTGCAGAAATATAAACACAGAAAACACATAAAACAAGAGAGACACAGATATACGTGGTTCACCCAGTTTGGGCTACGTCCACCCTGAACAACCAGTCCTTCCTTTCTATTATCCAGCAAAATGAAGAGACACAACCTACAGCAGATTCACTGTAATATCCTCTGTTTTCTCTCACAGTCTCACCTCTCTGTTTCTCGCTCATAGAATACACATATATCACTCAGCCTCAAATACAATGCCCTCATACAAAGAGAGGGGTTTCCTTCTAGGGCAAAAAACCCTAAACTAAACATAAGTTCTACCATCAGATCATTCGCCTAATGAATGGTCCAGATTGACTAGAAATTACTATACTTTTACAAGGCAATTTTACATCTGTTTTTAGCTTCGGGGGCGTTGCCCCCGAGCCTCCGTCGGGGGACCACTGGCCCCTGGACTCCCCAACCAGGGCGGATCAGCCCCCTCGGACCCCCGCGGGGGGGACAAGTCCCCCCGCACCCCCCCGTGTGGAGGGGTGTACAAACTTCTTGGGGTATACATCTGGCTGAAACAAAGACCTCTGAACAATCATGCTCCACACACAACACTATGTACAGGGGATTCCTTTGGGAATTTCAGAGCTAAGTTAGGGACTCAGGTATCTTTCCTACACAATGTGTTGTCTACGACTGTGTCCCCCCCGACAATGACTGTGATTTGAGGTAAAGAGTAGTGGTCAAAATCCTAGGGAAACATATACAAGGTGACTAGGGTAGGTTGCACTGCTACTTGAAAATAAACAAACCTACTCCTTCTTTGGTTTTTTGGGAGGGTACTCATGTTCATGAGAATGCTTTGTCCCTTCTTACTGAAGTTTAGGGAAAGCTTAGGAGTAATCATAACTTTCTCTTTCCAAATTAGTCACGATTATTGGAAAAAGTCACTGCTTACTGACCTCATAATTTATATTTGTTTTTTTGTTTTTTGTTTGTTTTTTATTTTTGTTTGTTTTTGTTTTTGTTTTTGTTTTTTTGTTTTGTTTTGTTTTGTTTGTTTTTGTTTTTGTTTTGTTTGTTTTTGTTTTTGTTTTTTGTTTTGTTTTTTTGTTTTTGTTTTTGTTTTTATTTTTATTTTTGTTCAGGTGTGTGCTATTTTTTTTTTTGAGACTATATATATATACATCAATTAATTACAATTTTGCAAAACATAAATTATTCACTATGGCTACCACCGAACCTTGTCATCAGTCTCGATGGCTTTGAGGCCTTCCTCCACTTCCCGTGGAGGAATTTTTGAGTGAATCAGATTCCTCCTCTGCTCAAAGAAGTCAATTTATTGTTTCAAACCCTAAATAATACCATACTGACCTGGAGACTATCTTAACAAAGGACTCTTTTACTGAAGGTTTTGTATCTCCTTATAATCCTCCACTTACTAATCCTCTTGGGCTTGTTATGATTCAGGTAGCACCCTTTCCTACTATGTCTTTGTTAGTTTCCATTTTGAACATCCCAATGAATGCTGGTGAGTCATGGTCTTTTGTGGAAACTTTTTCTCCACTGCCTTTTGACCCACCTGTCACAACATCTACACCATTTGTTAGTTATCCTATTGTTCAACCTATGCCTAATCTAGGAACCCTAGCTACACCAACTTTGGGTGGTGTACCACGAATTCTTTCCCCCACCATCCTGCCCCTTCTATTTTAGCTCTTCAACCACCAACCTTAACCCCACTAGGGATTGTCAATCCACCAACCTTCAACAACCCATTTGGTTGGAATACTTTGCTAAGTTCAACCCCCCCTTCTACTATAGAGTGGGGGCAATGTTTCTAGCATTTATCCTACTTTTGGGGGACTTCCTGCACCCATGCTGTTTATTGGTACAGCCCTATCCTTCATTAATTGATGCGTTTTCTATTGGTGGTTATCCTGTTGGTGCTGGTCTTGTACTTAATTCACCTTATGTGGCCAATGATGTTCCATTTAGGGGATCTGTTGCATATGCTTAGTGCTTCCTATTCTAGGTGGATATTGGTGCCACCCACCTATTCCACTTGGACCCCCATCATTGTTTTTTTCAATTTCCTTAATGGTAGCACAATTGTAATAGCATTGGTGAAAATTCCATGTAATAAAAGTTAATAAAGGCAAAAATAATAACCACGATTGATGGGACACTTATTCCAAGCTGAATATCGGGCAAAACATCCTAGTGGGTATTCTTTTGGTTTATTATGGTTAAGGAAATTAACAAAGGCAATGGCTAAGGCTTTGGAAAGGAAAAATGGAATTTTTGGCATATTTATTTATGAAAATAATGGAAATTAGGAGAAAAGGAAGATGATAGGTCACATGTTGCACGTGAAGAGGAAATTGAAGGAAAATAATGGAAAATGAAGAAATAGAGAATTCATTGATAAAAAGGCTTCTCAGGATCAATTTGTAACCTTTTTCTAGTTCAATTTTGGATCTCTCTCATTATTCCCTCTCTCTCTCTCTCTTACTCTTGGACACTTAGAGTTTTCTTGGAGCATTTTTGCAATAGATCAAGAAAGACAAAGAAGACAAGAGGAAGGAAGGAGCAAGAAAGGAAGAGCAGGATCAAGCATCTACAACAATATTATTTGTAGGTATCGATTTGCATGTGTATTTTCCTTGCTATATTTGGCATGCATGGTATTACATGAGGTTATTTTTTTCTTATGACATGGTTTTTTAAGGTGTGGCAGTTTTTTTAGCCTAGCCTTGCCATTTCCAGATAGTCATGGTATGATGGGGTTCTCATGTTTTGGTTGAGCTTGATTGCCTGATGGATTCAAAGCTGAGTGAGGTGGATATCTGAATGATAAAGCACATGGCCTAGTTGTCCCTCAACTAGATTGTGGATCATGGTAAAGCCACTGGCCTAGTGACCCTTGAGCTAGATTGTGGGTTGCGATAAAGCTAGGATAGTGTTGCATTGGTGGGCCTAGGAATCATTTCCGGTGAATGGAAAGATATGCGGTAAAGCAAAGACGTAGATTTCTCTCTGTTGGGCATAGTAATCCTTGGTTGGGATATGTGGTAAAGCGTGGAGAGTGGGTCTCGACTTAGGGCATAGTGATCCGGTGTGGATTGCGGTAAAGCGAGAGACAAGAAAATTCCTCATGGTGTAGGTGGACAAATCTGATGGCATCCATGCTTGTTTGGCCTAGTGATTGGGTGGAGATCATGGTAAAGCCTGTTATTACATGTTTATTGTGTTGGCCTAGTGATCCAGGATGGATTGAGGTAAAGCTTGGTTTCTATTTATGAGGGTGGGGTGGTTTAGCCTTAGGATGCCCTGGTTGGTTCTTTTGGTTTTAGTCCCACATTCATGCTTGGAATATGGCACAGGGGTGAATGGATGAAGAGAGATTTGGCTCAACCATTCTATGGTTGGGTGGAACGTGGTAATCCCATCCCGGGTTTGGATTTTTCATCATCAATATGAGATTATTTCTCCTTGTATTTCTATGAGTATTATACTAGTTTATATGTGGATCATATGGCTATGACTTCCTTGGTATTTATGTTGCTATTATGTTGGTTATGTACATGTTATATGACAATGGCTATGTATGGATCTCATCATGTTTTTACTTGTAAATGAATGAACAATGTATCTATGACCTAATAGATGATAATGCAACAAATGACATAAGGGAACACTGCTTCATAGCGATTCTCAAATAAGTATGAGACCCCTATGCTTAAATCTGTTGTTTACAATTGTAGATTACATATTGTGATATATTTGAAGAAATGTCTGTCATGGCTAGTAGGGGTCCGGTTAAGGCCTTGTTCAAGTATTTACATATGCATCATTGTTTCCCTGTTACCTTTCTATTCTGAAGGTGTCATTCAATTCTAGGCAGTTACATGGGCCTGAAAAGGTGGCTCAAATCCCAGGGACGCTGGCACAACACTGTGAAAAATAGTCCCTCGGGGGTCAAGTGGTCAAAAACCTTAGTAAGACCTAGGGGCTAGTTACCTGAGTGGTTAGGATGGTTCCTGGGAGTTTTGTAGCTGAAGTGGAAGGTCTATATGTTGTGTTTTCACCAATTCTACTTCCTTAAGGTCACATAGGAGGTTGAATCTAATCATAGTAGCCTCTCATCACATGTTTAGCCCGGTTGGCTGGTTAATTGGGTAGATGTGGGAGGAGGATGTTACAGAGTGGTATCAGAGCATAGTTCACCCCTCAAACTAGATGGGCAGTGTATGTTGGTCATGCATTCATGTCATTTTAACGTGTGTTAATTATCCTTGTGGTCTATGTGCTTGTTGCATATGCATGGTGTCAGTCATGGTTGTAGTGATGTCGCCATGTGAAAGAGAATGTTGTTGTTAAGTATGTCGTCATGAGTGTATGATAGGTTACATGTTGTTTGTGCTTGTATATTGTCAGTATACATTGGTATGGTTGTGGTTGTCATGCATGAGGTCATGGTATGTGTAGTTGATATGGTCATGAATTGATGACTGAACTCTATCTAGACTGATGGTTACATGGTTATATGCTTATGTATTATATGTCTATATGCTGTTATGATTATGTTATACATGTATCATGCTGATTTGATGATCTTGCAGATGAGATATCCTCCCCGAATTATGCTAAGGTACATTGGTTTATTGTGATTTGGTTTAGCTGACATAGTATGCCTTGCAGGAAAGAGATCAAATGACTAGCAAGAAGGTAGACTACAAAGATTCTCCCTTTGAATTAGATGAGTAGCGTGCTGTTGGGCATTATTTTGACTTAGTAGTCACATTGAGAAGCTTGAAGGAAGAAATAAGGAGTTGTAATGTAACAACCTCCGGGGTAAATGTGCATATAAAAAACATAATAGGAACATAAATACAATAAACATATCAGCCATCAAAATCCATATATACGTCAGTACATTTGCACATCAAAATCAACAGAATGAATTTTTTCATTAATAAATTCAATGAACCAACTAGAGATGGGACTACCATGTTCCACCGGACCATAGATTGGCTGAGCCAAGTCTCTCTTCAGCCAATCACCCTCGTGCCATATTCCAAGCATGAATGTGGGATCTCATAGAACACATCAATAAAAAATCATCTAGGGCTTCCAGAGGCCATCCACCTCACAGTCAGACATCACTAAAAACCATCATCAGTTTGGTCTCCATCCAAGCCTTCTAGGGCTTCCAGAGTGTTTGTCCAACCAAGGCTTCCCGAACTAGTAACTCGACCCACAGCTTACACAGGGCTTCCAGAGCGTTTTTCCAACCAAGGCTTCCAGGACTAGTAACTCAACCTGCCAAGGGCTTCTAGAGAATTTGTCCAAAGAGGGCTTCCACGACTAGTAACTCAACCCGCCAAGGGCTTCTAGAGAATTTGTCCAAAGAGGGCTTCCAGGACTAGTAACTCAACCCAAGCTATTACAGGGCTTCCAGAGCGTTTGTTCAACTAGAGCTTCTAGGACTAGTAACTCAATCCAAGCTATGGAAAAATGAGAACCAACCAAAACAAAGCAATGAAAGTAAACCCACAGTCACCATGGCTATCCAGGAAATGGCAAGGCTTAGTAATCCACTATCAATCCAGGAAATCCTCCATGCCAATGATAGATCACAACCAAGAAACCACATGCATGTGCCATGCATGTCAAAACTAGTGAATAAATCATACATGCAGCTCGATACCTGCAAGAAAATATGATGTAGCTGCTGATGTCGATGCATTCTTATGCTTTCATGCTCTTCCTTTGCCTTCTTGCTCCAAGAATCTAAGTATGCCACAACCTCCAAGAGTGCTCCAAGAAAACTCTAAGTAACCAAGAGTATGAGAGAGAGAGAGAATAATGAGAGAGCTCCAAAACTAAACTGACCAAGTCTTACCGATTGATCCTCAAAAGCCTTTTTATTAATGAGGCCTCTATTTTCTTCATTTTCCATTATTTTCCTTCATTTTCCTCCTCACATGAAACATGTGACCTTTCACCTCATTTTTCTCCTAATTTCCATTATTTTCCTTCATTTTCCTCCTCACATGCAACATGTGACCTTTCACCTTCCTTTTCTCCTAATTTCCATTATTTTCATAAATAAATGTGCCAAAATACCTTTTTGCCTCTTTAATGCCTTAGCCATTGCTTTACCAATTTCCTTAGCCATAAACAACCAAATGAACACCCACTAAGATGTTCTGCCCACCATTTAGCTTGGAATACGTGTCCTAGTCATCCGTGGTTATTGTTTTTAACATTTATTACATGGAATTTTCACCAGCGCTGTTACAGAACCCTCCTCCTTGGGGGAACACTATCCTCGGTGTTCAATGACACCTATACCTCAGTAGCTTGTCGAAAGAAGACATACTCTTCATGGAGCTTTATAACCTAGCTCGATGCAATGTTTACAATGAAAAATCTGCTCAAGACATAACATCATAACGACATGACAACATGCCACATAGTGGATCTTTATAACACAACTCATTACGGTATTTACAATGATCATTCTTCTTAAGAAAACTCATATGACATCATAACATCAAGATAACATAACCACATGATAGCATAATAGCATTACAATCATACCGCATAGTGGAGATTTATAACATAGCTCATTACAGTGTTTACAGTGATCATTCTACTTAAGAAAACTCATATGACATCATAACATCATGATAACATAACCACATGATAGCATAATAGCATTACACCCATACCGCATAGTGGAGCTTTATAACATAGCTTGTTACGGTATTTACATCCATACACGGGTGTACATATAACAACATCATCAAAATATATATACCAAAACATATGCCAAATCATATACCAAACATATATCAATCATACACTAATCATCATATAGCATATATCAAAACATCATAAGGCATATATCAAAACATCATATAGCATGTATCAACCAACATAAAGCACATATCAAATCATCATAAAGCATATATCAACCATCATAAAGCATATATCAATCACCATAAAGCATATACTAAACCAACATAAATAAAATACTAAACCATCATAAAGCAACTACCAAACCACCATAAGCAACCACCAAACCACCATATCAAGCTGCTAATTCTTGTAGTTGATTTCAACTACCCAATCAGACATGTTCATGATTCCTGTACCACGCACATAGCTTCCATCAGTTTTAAAATAAATTAAAATAAATTCACATCATACCTCATTGGTAGCTCGTCAATACGGTACATTTGCAATCATGTTCGCTTCTTGTCACAACAAGTCAAACTATCATATTTGACCAAGTCAACATGTATAAAAATATCACATTAGGTTAGCTCAAATATAACCATCAAAATCATAAATGACATGTAATCATCATAAACCAAAATCATAGATCCCATATAATCATCATATACCATAGTCATAAATCACATGCATACTAAAACCGAAACACAATACCGATACTTATCCTTCATTGATCCTTACTTCTGCCTTTGTTCTTTCTGTACACACATTGGATTGGTTGCCACACCCGAAAAACATTTAGTGCCTTCTCCTCAAACATGTACACATACACATACTATGTATCACACACATATGACCAAATACGACATATAACTCCATGCAACACATGCACCTACACCTAGCGTACTTCTCATACACCTACAACAAGTATACAACACAGTGCATCATCTATATCCGATGTGCAATACCACCCAATACATGTAACTACACAGAGCACAACACAACGAGTACGCATGCCACAATACCATGACTACATGATGCACATACATAATACCGCATGCCCATAACACAACATCGATGACATGCACACAATACCACATGTACACCAGTACCATACGTACAACATGTACATAGTACCACCGGTACACCGCACCACCTGCACAACGTGTGCACATCATCACATGTACATGGCACCACCTGCACAACGTGTACACAATGCCACATGTACACTACACCACTATACAATTCATACACAATACCACATGTACAAAGTACCACACGCACGACATGTACACAACACCACATGTACACAGCACCATATGCACGACATGTACATAACACCACATGCACACAACGCCCTATGTACAACATGTACACGACACCACATGCTCACAGCACCACTTGTACAATCATTCACACAACACCATATGTACATAGTACCATATGTACAACATGCACACAACACCAAGTGTACATAGTAATGCATATCCAACATGTACATAACATCATCTGTACACAACACTACATATCCAACATGCACAGAGCATCATATGCACACACACCGCATATACATCACGACGACAATACAATATGTATACAACACCCCATATGCAATATTCACACAACCCTATTTGTACCATCCTGTACATAACATTGCATAAATAACATGTACACATGCTATGTATACATGACACCACAAGTGCACACATCATAGATGCAACATGTACAACATATACAATGTATGCTCAACAATAGTACCACACATCCAAAACCACATTGTCCTTACCAAGAAACCTTGCTTCTCGTGTCTTATCCATGCTTATCCTAGCATGCCGCAGATCACACTGCTTTCACTTTGTCGATGTATCCTTCAACATTACCTGTCATAACATAAAAATAGGCATAACACAAGTATACAATATCAATTCATATCCACATGATAATGACCTCGTATATTTGTCGTGACTACTCTTCCCAATTGATTCCTTGTAAGACCAGGAACCTCTTCATGTCGTTCTCCTGCATAAGCAATCATTCCCCCACAAGAATGATCCCTGAAACCCTAGCAGACAGTAACATAGATACATGGATACATACATGCATATATAAACATTAGCATAAAACAATCATGATCATGTATACATATATAAACTTCAACATAATCATGCACAGGAATTGAGAGAAATAGTTCCCAACATAGCCAAAGCATATGACACCTCTGATCCATTTACTTTACCTTTTCTAGTTACATTTCTTGTGTTTGCGCTGCCACTGTCCATTTACCACAATGGACCCAACCAATCCAACCGAATCTCATAGTCTTACCTTCCGTTGCACTTACTCATGCACAAAGTTTCTTCTGGGTCTTATATGATCGATTGGGTGATCCAAATTGGATCCTTAAACACTCTTAAAGTTCCTTGAACTCTATAAAACTCATACCGAAGTTTCAAAGTATTATGGATGTCGAAGCTATTAGAAATTACCTTTGAACAATGGCAATTTGTGGTCAGCACGGAACAACGAGGACCCTTAGTCAAAGCGCGTAGACTGTTGGCCCATGGTGACCGCGCCCTGGCACAAATTGACAAATGGGAAGTCAAATCCAAAAACAGAGGCAGTTTCTGATACGCGATTAGTAGGGTGTCCCCCTCAGTGAAGGAAAGCTCCCAAGTGCTCGATCGCGAGGAAAAGCATAAGACCGTACGGAAATTGCCGATTCCGTCAGAAGTCAGGTCCTGTACTAAAACCGACAGGATATCAGAAGGCCTTCAAGCGGTAAGCGGATTTGATCGAGTCCCGCTCGATTCCATATAATGGGTGACATGCGTCCAGCAGATGAGAGAGAAAACCGCTCTCATCATGCATGTAAAGTTCATGCTACTTACCCGCACGATATGAACAGAGACCGTAGGATCTAGAGGCCCCAGATAAATGGCGGAGAAGCAATCCGATGGATGACCGGATTCGACAGGGAAATAGATTGAGGCAGATAAGATTTGAGGTCCGGCATGACCGATGAGTTGGTAGAGGAATCAATTTCACAGGCAATCTTGGAGCAACGGAAATAACGACCATTCAAAGAGAGCTGACACTCAGTTCGTGAGGAAACAGGTGGCCACCTCTCTATGAAGCGTTACAGTGATGATGACGCAGAGCAGGGGAATTCCAGCGGACAGAGGCAGGAGATCCAGAGAGCTGGAAGCGGAAGCAAATAGTCAAGGAGTAGATTGACTTTAAGCCACCAACAGACGAAGAGAAAAGGAAGCAGAAATTCGGGAGGCAAGAAAGAAGCGAATTGCAAAGAACAGAGAAGCTGAGCTGACTTGCAGAGTAAGGGCAGCATCGAGCAGACAAAGACAGAGAGAATCCGAGAGTCTGTGAACTCCAGAGAAGGTTTGAGAGGTTCAAGAAACTCTTTTGTGTATACCTGTTAGGTATTGAGTACCAAATTGGACTCATACCACTGAGACCAGTTGAGGTCGAGATTCAGTAAGGGGAGTCAGTGTACTCTAGAGACTTGGGGAATCCAAGTACAATCCTACTGATCGTCATCTGTTAAGTGAGACTCAAATTGAGCTCGTTATTGTAAAAACTCTGCTTTAAGACACAATAGAAAGGCCACCACTGAAGGCTGGACTAGGAGACGTAGCCTAGGAGGATTAGGTGAACTCCTTATTAAATTTATTGTGTTTATGTGTTTGCTTACTGTGTTCTCTTACTATTTCAGTGTCTGTGTATTTCGCAATCTTATCGATCCATTGCATAAAATAACATAGGTACACCCCAACACATAAGTCTGTAATACCTTCATTAATTCTCTAAGATCATTCATGGGTGATTTTAGATCAAGTGGTATCAGAGTTCTAGGTTGTTAAGGTTAGAAAAGCTTGTGCTGGATTTTGTTGTTGAATGCTAACTAGATCAAAGCTTAAATTAGGATAAGGAGAGTTGGTTGAAACTAACTCGGAAATTGGAAGAGTATATCCCAAGAAGAAAATGTTAGAAGAAAGTCCTTTGGGACCAGACCCCCAATTTATAGATAGTTTCCTAGCCATGAGGTCCATGGTAGAGGAAATATATAGGGACTTTAGGAAACATAAAGATGAAGATTCATCAGGCTCCAAACAAGATAAAGGAGAAGAAGAGTCTCTCCTACATGACCACTCAAAAGGCAAAGGGAAAGAAGAAAACTTTCTCACACCTCCTAATAGACCTGAACATAAAAAGAAGACATCTTTGATTAAATTAGATGTTAAATTTGATTTACCAATATATGATGGGGAGTTGAACGTAGAAAATCTGGATAATTGGATTAGACAAATTGATGTTTATTGCAGAGTGAAAAGTATTGACTTAGGCAAGAGTAAGATTCAACTAGCCAGCCTACGCCTCGGAGGCACTGCCTTGGTATGGTGGGAAGGCAGGACACAAGCTGACATAAAGAAACATGGTAAGATTCTTTCTATCCGGAGTGAATTTGTTTCTGCAATCAAAAGGTAGTTCTATCCACTAGCTTACATGCAGCAAGCCATGATGAGCTGGAAAACTCTTCACCAATTGAAAGGGAAAAGTGTACAAGGTTACACCCAAGAATTTAGGAAAAGAGCTTTGATTATAGGAATTTCATTCGATTCACCTGAAACTCTGTTGAAGTACTGTTGAAGCCCCAAAAATCGGGTCTACAGCAAGGGGGATACCCACCCGGTCCGGATCTTGAAAGTAGCTCCTTTTCCCTTTGGGATGGTGGGTTCGACTGGGGATAAGGGGACCAGTTTCCCAATTTATATGTGATGATAAGAGTTGATGTTTTCCTTTCTAAAGATTTCTAAATAGAATGCTTTTAATCTAAATCTAATCTAAAACATGCAATTTTATTCTAATGAATAGAAACATCTAATTCTAAGACTATCTCGGGAATTAACTTTTCACCTATGTGATCTAAAATAGTTTTTAACAACAATTGGTAATAAAGATCATTCAATTGCTACAAGAAAAGAATTCATTAAAAGTGAATTGTTTCGTATAAGAAATTAGTTGAAACAATTGTGAGAAACATATCGCATAATAAGTTATTCATACATTAAGCATAAACATAATAGTCACCACCGTACAAAAGTGCCAAATGATAACTTAAGCATTCAAGCATTTTTTATATAAACAACTGATCATAACATATTACTTGACACATAAGCAAAAATCATTAAGAGATTAAAGTACCATTGATAACAAGTCCTACTCATGAGCTTCAACAATATAGATTTATCTTCTCCTAATTCAATATCTACTAAGAGTATAGAAATGCATTTCAGTAGCAGACATTAAACACAGATATCAATAAATCTCATTCCATTCATTCATCAAAACCTCCTCAGAGGGTGTAGAAGTGCATTTTCTGAAGAAATGTTTTTGACAAATTTCTGGACCCTTCTCTAAATGCATGAGAGGGGTTAAAATACTACTAAAAATAGTTTATTACAAAAATATAGGAGGAGGTTTAAATGACCGTCCTCATCTAAGGCAAAAATAAAAATAAAATGTATCTAAAAATTAACTATGCATCTGTTCTCTGAGATCACAAGCATTCAGCATCAGCTTCGCGAGCTTCAGTTGGCTGACCTCCGATTTTAGTTGTCCTGCGAAAACAGAATCGGCAAGTGTTGGCACTATCTTTTCGACAGAATTTGTAAGGCATTTCAGAGTCATACATTGACTGTGCGGTTTAACCAAGTATTGCTAGTAAGTGTCCCAATTCAACTTGGTTAACTTCTTGATTGACTCTGCCTTTTCTTCAGCTTTTTGTCTCCAGCTTGTCTGCAGTTGCTGTGCCTTTGGGAGAAATCCTGGAGCGGTTTTTGATATTAGGTTTGCTTTATGTAGATTTTCATTGACACAGTCAATGACATTGTTCACTGCTGTCACTGCTTCTTCTGCTGCCTGTTCTACCTTTTTAATCTGTGCATCCCACTTATTGAACAACATTTCTTTGTGGGCTTCATTGATTTTGAGCAAGCCTGCTTTCTTCCCTTCCTCCGATTCTTGCCAAATCAAATAATCAAAAATTTTCTTATCAATTAAATCATAATTGAGTCGCAAGTCCACGACTTGACTTGTAATTTTGTCGCTCATCTCGCAATGGGAGTTCCATTGCGATATTCTTTGGCAGAGTGCCTCTTGTTGTTGCAAGAGTTGGTCATTCAAGGCAAGGGTTTCTGAGACAAATTCTGTGACTTTGGGGTCATTTTTATGCATTTCTAACATGGCCTGTAATTGATGTTCCTTTTTGGCCAAATTTCTTTGATACCCCAACTGCATCTGTTGAAAGTCTTGTTGTAATTTTTCCAATTTTTCTTCCACTTCCCGGTTAGCACTGGCTTGCTGTAACTGTTGTTGCAAAAATATGATTTTTTTCCTCCTTATCCTTAAGTAATAGCTGTACTTCAAACACTTTATCAATAGTAGCAGAAGCATAGGCTCCTGCGATCTGGGATAACTTAGTCAAATTTTCTATAGGGTCAGTGGTAGGGTCTCACCAAAGGACATCTAGCTGCTCTGCCTCAGGTGAGAGCACGCTGTCTAATTTTCGTTTCTTTCTTTGTCTTCTTACCACTGCTTTGTGCTGCGGATTATAAAATACATCTAGAGGAGGAATCTCCTCTATCTTCAACATGATTTCAGATAATGGGGCTATGGGAATATGCTCCATTTCTGGAGTGTTGATAACTATTTCAATGACCATTTCTGTCATTGTTTGTGCTGTATTCTCAGGTGTCTTCATGTTTTTCTCCTCAGTATTAATCGATTCATTAAATGTTTCCCACTTTTTCTCTAGCTCAGTTCTCACTGGCTTTGGTGGCTGGATGAGGAGAGCGGGAAACTTTACTTGTGGTGTCGACAAAACTTATTTCTCTGGGTGCTCTTTAGATTGGGCAGTATCCCTGAATGACCCTTCACTTTTATTATGGTCACTCTCGGACTGTTTAGACCATTCTGGTGATTCCTTCCCAAACCTAGACTTGGACTTGTCTGTACCCAAGCTTCCACTTATACTAATGTTGGGAGTTGGCTCCCTTATTAGTTCTAAGCGCAACTTGTCTAAGGGGATGTTTGCTAATCTCCGTTCTCTGTATAGTTTGAATTCTTGGAATTCCGCTAGGTCAAATTGAATTTGAGCCATATGAAAAATGTCTTTCAGTGTGCTCTTCCGCTGGAAGATGTCATTAAAGAGATCATCTTCTTTAGTGAATACCTTTATCTTGACAACCGTAGTAAAATTCTTAATTACATCAAAGGGATCAAATTGTTTCCCTAGAAATTTAAGTAGTTGTAGACTCAACATGTTGTCTACTTCTTTGAAAGCATGACCTAAATCAAATAGTGAAAAGGCCCCATAGGCCACAGGGAATTGTGGCCAGACGACCTTTTTCTTGTCTTTCAATTCTTTGCTCATCCCTCCAACCCCACAGGTTTGGTAGGCTATTTCACAGGCCAATAACTTATCAGGAACATATAAGGGAAGCACATGAGGGGAAGCAATGCTTCCAAATAATCTAATGTAAGTGAAAAACTCTTCTCCGAACCATCTTCCGACATGGAGAATATCAACTTCTGCTTTGGGGGAAAATCTTGGGGCATCTTTGTTGTACAACATTCTATGAAGAGGTAACATAATTCCATGAAAAATTCTATAAAAATATGGGATAAACTTGGAATCCCACAATTCCTTATGGTAGATGTGATGGGTAAGGGATTCTGTATTGTCCACTTCCAACCCATTAGAGGAAATCTATAAATGGAACAAATTGCATCCATGACATAAGCAGCTAAAAAGAAAGGAGGATAAATCCTCTGAGAGGGAGTTCTTTTAGACTGGTAATTCCAAATAGCCGAGGCTAAATTATCAGACAATATCTGGGCCCAATCCATAATAGTGGCGTTAGTGGCCGCATCTAATAGGGGTAGCCACTCGGATGAAAACTTGTTGATATCAGGCCTTCCAAATAGCCTACATAGCATAGCAGCAGCAAAACAATACGGGGAGGAGAGGGAACCAGTACTGTACATACCATGTTTGTCCTTTTTCAATGGCTCTTCCTTTGCTGACCAGTTCTTGGTGCACTCTGCCAAATCTTCATTCTCCTTGGCGAACTTATACGAACTGCTTGTTGTAGCTAGCCTGCAGCTCTAGTAAATGATACATAAGTCTTAAATCCTGTGGGGTAAATGACCCAATAAGCTCCTGGCTCTGAGACTTGAATTTTCTGTCTGTTATATCAGTGCTGTCCAATACCCACTTGACCATGTCTGTATAGGGAAGTATCTTAGGCCTTGCTGCTATGCAGTGCAGGAATGAGCATGCAAGTTTAGTAAGTGATGCTTCAGATGACCCGCGTGCATCTGCTGTAACTGTAACTTCCATAACTCTGGGGTTTTCTTCTTCCAGCAGACTGTACATGCCTTCCCAAGTGGATATGCTAGCTTCTCTGGTACAGGTGGTGTCTATGAATAAGGGCATCATCTCTATTTTCTCAGCAACCGGAGCTTTTCCCTTCTTCCCCATTACGTTCTGCACACTGCTCTGTATATTATTCTGCTTGCCGCTCCTGCAAGTTTACAAGTAAGGAACGAATAATGGTAAGTGATAAGGTGATGGGAAAGCTCTTAATTTCGAAATCATATCAAATATATCACCCTACGTGAAACAACCTTTCGATCAGATCTAAATCTTTTCTCATAAATGACCATCAATAAACCACTAAGTTGACATTAATGCCCATAACTCGGTATCGGATTACGAGAAATATTTCATTGAATAATGAGCCCTGTTGATCTGCGATAAAGCAATTTTGTGATTTTCTTCGCAATATTACAGATCGCAATATCACATATCACCATATCGCTAATCCTTTTCGTTAACAATCATTTATTTCTTTATGCGACTACGAGATGCGATTTGCGAGATGCTTTATCACATATCGCAGGATCAGGATGTTTTATCTTAGGTGGTGCTTGCGACATATGAAATTTGCGATGTGCGATGAGTCTGTATGGCGCGCGATCTCACATTATCGCATTTTCGCAATTTCGAAAGTTTGTTTATATGATATCCTCCATTACCTTTTTGCGATGCGATGTTTATTGTTAGGAGAATGATTTTATTTGAAACTTACCATAATACTTAAGATTTTGGGTTTTGCGGATGTTTTTCCTAAGTTTATGATAGTATGTTTTATTCAAAGGGAATTATAAGTGCTAGTTTTTTATTTTTTAGAAGGGTCCCCATTTATTTAGTTTTATTACTAATACTAAATAAAAAGGGGGGTTGTTGCTAGCCACAAAAAGTACATAGGTGGTCTACACAGCTACATGAGGCACACTATCCTCATGTTTAATCCCACTAGTATAGATGAGGTATTTGTTCAAGCTACGCATCTAGAAGCTAGAGGAAAGAATGGGAACCCAAAAGCTGGGGGATCATCCAAGCCCATTGCAAGAAAGAATAAGGAGAAAAGAAAACAGAAATGGAAAGAGAGGAAGGCCAACACTGCACAGAAAAGCAAGTCTTCATGCACTCACTGTAAGAAGGATGGGCATGATGATGAGTGTTGGGCCGTGAATATGACCACTTTTTAAACACTTATTTAATCCATTTTTACTCTTCTTTATCAGGTCATTTATTATAATTTATTATATAAATCCATTTTATAATGATTTATGCTCTTATGGATGAATATTATTTATTTTCCTTTATTTCTAATAAATTGATGACTATGCATGATTTTATCAATGATAGTTTTAATAAATTGGTTGCAACATTATTCACCATTTTTAGCCTCCAATACAATTTCCAGATTGAAGATTTGATCATTAAATATTCCAACTCAGAAATTCGCTGGAATAAGAAGTGACAGTTTTGCGGTTGAGATTTTGGGCAAATGAAGAAGAATCTGGAAAATCTGGAACATGGGTTTTGTCCAGAACAGACCAAATTAACTTACTAAGGAATGGTTTGTCCAAATTCTGCTTGTATTGAGAGAAACGCAGGGTTCTTTGAGCACAATTTTCTCAGATTTGCTGTGTGGCCGTTTTCCAAATCTCAGTTGCAAAGCCAAATTCGCCTTGCTCTTGTTGAAAGATAGATGGAAATATATTTTCTTGTTGATCAATTGGTTAGAAACAATCTAATTTTGTAATAATGATTATATTGTAATCATCACAGTTGTAACTGCTCTCTGCTCTTTGTGTATTTAAATCAGAATAGAGATCAGAGAAGGGGAATGATGAATTAGAGATTCAGGAGGGGATGGCTGAGAGAATGCAGAATTATGATTTGAGAATGATGAATGCGGAATTATGATTTGAGAATTAGAGATTCAGAATTAAGGATTCATGATTCATGATAGGATAGGAGGAAAAAGGGATTGTTGCATGTTGTAATTCTCAAGGCTTTTGCTATTGTAATGCCAACCAAGTTTAATGATTAATATATGATTTGGGAGTTGCTATTCATTCTTCTCGTCTGAAGTAGCCCAGCAGCATCTGCTGGCGGCTAAGGGCCCAGCCTCTGGTCGAGTACACTGTTGTTGCTGTATTATATCTTTACAATTTCTACTGTGTGATGGTTTGATTTAATTCTTATTTCTTTGAATTGTATTGCCTTACAGTTTCATGTTTATATAGCGTGCTGTTATAGTATTTTATGAAATTGTTTTATTGCACAAGTTGAGATTGAATCGTGTGGCTGTTCTTTTCCATCATAACAAAGATTATTATCCTCTCCAACATATATTGTTATGCTGTTCATTTCAAATGTAAAGCTTCGTTGTTCATTTCAGACTTTGATATTCATTGCAGATTGTTGGTTATTTGATTCCATTAATTAGAGTTTGCTGTTCAGATTTATTAAATAGGATTCGTTGTTTAATTCCTTTAATTACAGTTTGCTGCCTATTTACTTTGCTGTTCATTTCTGATTAATTGCAAAGAGTTTGCTTTTAAAGAGTTTTCATAATTTACTTTCAATAACAGCTTTAGTTCAATTTCTATTTCCTTTTAATTGCTTTAAAGCAGGACTGTCAACTATAGAGAACATTGGTTATTGCTTCCTCGTTCCCAGATTGATTGTCTTGTTCCAGTTTGATTTCAATTGCATCAATCTCTAGAGGAATGAGTTATTGCTACTGTATCCTTGATTGATGGTTGTTTGAGTGAATGATTTAGTTCAGAACATTTTAGTTTCTTGCTGTTCCAATTAGATTTTGTTTCCAGCATTCATTTACTTTTGTATTTTAAGCACTATATTGCAAAACATTACTCTTGAGTAAATAGCCGCCTCAGACTGAGTACACTCTTGAAATAAAAAGTTGTCCCTGGGTTGACAATTAATGTGAAGATAATTGGGAGTTAAAAAGACACCTTTTATCACTCAACAATGAGCACTGTTGGATTCTGCATTCGGAGCTAAGACCTAAGAAGTTCGAGGGCAAGAAGAAGAAGACTACTGCAGCTATTTAGAAAGATTTGGGGTCGGACTTAGGAGATGAAACAACCATTGCAGCCACAGGTATAAAAGGTAAAAATTCTGAAGCATCTACTAGTAATTCTGAATAATCTACTAATAATGAAGAAAATGAGAGAAAAAGACATGAGATTTTCCATATTCGAGTCATTTCCAAGCATCAAAAGATTGATACTTTGTTTGATAGTGGCTCATAAGTAAATTTAATTTTTGAAGCAATTGTAAAGAAGTTGGGATTATTGACTACACCTCACAAGAAACCATACCCATTAGGTTGGTTAAGTGATAAAGTACAACTACACGTGACTAGACAATGTAAACTTAAGTTTTCTTTTGGGTCACCATTTGTAGATGAGGTTGAGTTAGATATAGTTCCTTTGGATATATGTGGAATTGTTTTAGGAAGTCCCTACTTGTATGATAGAAAAGCTATTTTCTATAGAGCTGAGAACAAGTATCTACTCGTTAAAGATGGAACTGAATATATTGTAAGAGCTCATAAGCTCAAGAATAATTATACTCTCATAAACTTAGAGCAGATGAAACGAATTGTAAATTCATGCAAATAATTTTTACTGATGGTTGTAAAGGAAAAGAAACCTGATAAAACCAATGTATTTGAGGGTTGTGATGCTAAACAGCAAGCTGATTTAGAAAAATTTGTTTCAGAATATGATATCTTGTTTCAAGAGCCTAAAGGTTTGCCACCCAAAAAGGAAATAGTGCATGATATTAATTTGTAGCAAGATGCTCCATTGCCTAACATCGGAATGTATAGGTTGTCCACTTTAGAGAATGCAAAAATCAAGAAGCAAGTGCAAGAGTTGCTCGAGAAGGGGTTTATCAGACCTAGCACATCACCATGTGGGTCTCCAATTGTTTTGGTAAAAAAGAAAGATGGCTTATGGAGAATGTGCATTGATTACCGAGCACTGAATAAGATAACAATAAAAAATCGTTATCCCCTTCCTCGCATAGATGATATATTAGATCAGTTAAAGGAAGCTGTTTATTTTTCCAAGTTAGACTTGCATAGTGGATATCATCAGGTCAGAGTTGCAGAACAAGATGCATGGAAGACTGCTTTCAAAACAAAGCAGGGATTGTATGAGTGGTTGGTTATGCCTTTTGGCTTAACTAATTCTCCTGCTACTTTCATGAGAATAATGAATGATGTACTCAGACCTTTTCTTGATGATTTTTTTATTGTATATCTGGATGACATTCTTATATTTAGCAAAACATGGGAAGAGCATTTAAAGCATGTTAAGCAGACACTAGATGTTTTGAAAAGAAAAAAACTTTATGTTAAACTCTCAAAATGTGAATTCGGCAAAACATTTTTGAATTATTTGGGACATATAGTTGGGGGTGGTGAATTAAAGATAGATCCCTCTAAGGTGGTAGTCATTGTAATCTGGCCTAAACCCAAATCTACTACAGAAGTTAGAAGCTTCTTAGGAGCAACACAATATTGGAGAAAGTTCATTCCTAACTTTTCCTTAATTGCAGCTCCCTTACATGCTTTAACAGGATTGAACAAGGTGTTTCAGTGGGGAGGAAAACAACAGAAAGCCTTCGACACCTTGAAAGAAAAGATTAGTACAACACCGGTACTAGCACTGCCCGATCTTCAAAGACCATTTGAGATCCAAATAGATGCCAATGATTATGCCATGGGAGCAATGTTGATACATCATGGTAAACCCATATGTTATCATTATGAGACATTAAATTCTGTAGTAGTTAACTATCCCACATATGATAAAGAATTGTATGCATTAGTACAGAGTCTGAAAAAGTGGAAACATTACTTAATGGGCAAAGAGAGAGTTATACATACTGATCATCAACCACTCCAATATCTACACTCCCAAGCTAAGTTGCAACAATCAAGACACTATAGATGGATGAGTTTTCTACAATAGTTTCATTTAGTCATCAGATATAAAAAGGGCATACACAATAAAGTTGTAGATATGTTATCTAGACCAATTATAAATGCATCTACTATACTTAAGCATAACTCAGTATTGCATGAGAGCTACATTGAACAATATGCTCAAGATATAGATTATAAAGATGTATATGCAACTTTAAGTCAAGGCAAATGAGTAGAAGAATTGGATTATCACATTAAGGACCAACTCTTGTACCATTGTGGGAAGCTATGCATTCCACAAACTGGAAGAGTAAAGATAATTCGAGAAGCACACACTTCTCTAATATCAGGTCACTTTGGGGTAAGTAAAACGGTTGCACAACTGCAAAGATTTTGTTATTGGCAAAAAATGAGAGAGACAATTTCTAGATATGTAAGAGGGTGTACCATGTGTGCTAAAAGCAAGCCCAACAATAGAAAACTAGGATTGTACACTCCACTTCCAGTTCCTTCTCATCCTTGGGAAAGTTTTTCCATGGACTTTGTTGAAGGACTGCCTAAATCTAGGAAAGGTCATGACTATTTATATGTTGTTGTGGATAGGTTCAGCAAAATGTGTATTTTGATACCTTGTAATAAACAAATTACAGTTGAACAAATTGCAAAGTTGTTCTTTCAGCATGTATGGGTTCATTTTGGATTACCCACTTCCATTGTATCTGATCGAGACATCCGATTTGTTGGGAAGTTTTGGTCGAGTATGTGGGAACTGATGGACATCAAATTGAAGAAAAACACAACCTTTCATCCACAGACAGATGGCTAGACAGAAGTGGTCAATAGGACAGTGATCCAGTTGCTTAGAGGCTATTGCAGCAAGCATCGCAAACTTTGGGATGAACATTTGTGTTATGTGCAACATGCTTACAACCGAGCAAAACATTCTTCTACACAGAGATCTCCTTTTGAGACCTGTTTTGGTTTCACACCAAGGTCTCCCTTGGATTTTGTCTTTGGTAAAGACATAGCAGTTGATGGAAACAGTGATGTGGACAAGGCAACCAAGTTCATTGAACAAATCTAAGAGATTCACCAGACAGTACAGGAACAACTGGAAAAGAGCCAAGTCAAATACAAGGCAAGTCATGACAAGCATCAGATGGAGCATAGTTTCCAAGTTGGTGATCAAGTCTGGCTGTATGTCAACAAAGATAGAATGCAACGTGAAGGTAAAAATCTAAAACCAATAAGGTATGGACCTTTCAAGATACTTGAGAAAATTGGTGAGAATGCTTTTCACCTTGATTTACTAGCTTACATGCACATCTACTCAGTCGTTAATGCAGACAGCTTGAGACTATTTGAACCTTCATTAATTGAAGAACTCGAAGAGTAGAGTCAATTGCCTTCTCTTGATGATCTGTCACCTGAATATCTCATTGAATTGCATGAAGACACAATTCTGGACAGAAAGGTGAGGACGATGCACAGGGGAGATGTTGAGTACCTCAGGATTGGACTAAAAGGTTCAAAGCCAAGTAGTGCAAAATGGATGGAGATTGGACAAGTGAGACAACTATACCCTCACTTAGTCGATGCTTGAAAACCAACTTTTGGTGGTCCAAAAGCTTTTTCAGTGGGAAGGCCGTGATCCGAATTGGATCCTTAAACACTCTTAAAGTTTCCTGAACTCTGTAAAACTCATACCGAAGTTTCAAAGTATTATGGATGTTGAAGCTATCAGAAATTACCTCTGAACAATGGCATTTTGTGGTTAGCACGGAACAACGAGGACCCTCGGTCAAAGCGCGTAGACCGTTGGCCCATGGTGAACGCGTACTGGCACAAATTGACAAAACAGGAAGTCAAATCCAAAAATAGAGGTAGTTTCTGATACACGATTAGTAGGGCGTCCCCCTTAGTGAAGGAAAGCCCGCAAGCGCTTGGTCACGAGGAAAATAATAAGATCGTATGAAAATCGCCGATTCTGTCAAAAGGAAGGTCCCGCGCTAAAACCGATAGGATATCGGAAGGGGTTCAAGCGGTAAGCGGATTCAACTGAGTCCCACCCGATTCCATACAACGGGTGACACGTGTCCAGTGGATGAGAGAGAAAACTGCTCTCATCACGTGGGTAAAGGTCATGCTACTTACCCGCGCGATATGAACGGAGACCGTAGGATCTGGAGGCCCTAGATCAACGACGGAGAAGCAATCCGATGGATGACCAGATTCAATAGGGAAATAGACTGAGGTAGATAAGATTTGAGGTCCGACATGACTGATGAGTTGGCAGAGGAATCATTTTCGCGGGCAATCTTGGAGCAACGGAAATAACAACCGTTCAAAGAGAGCTGACACTCAGTTCGTGAGGAAACAGGTGGCCACCTCTCTGTGAAGTGTTACAGTGATGATGATGCAGAGTAGGGGAATTCCAAGGGATAGAGGCAGGAGATCCAGAGAGCCGGGAAGCAGAAACGAATAGTCAGGGGGAAGATTGGCTTTAAGCCATGAACAAATGAAGAGAAAAGGAAGCAGAGAAGAGAAGCATAAAGCCGGGAGGCAAGAAAGAAGCGAATTGCAGAGAACAGAGAAGCTGAGCTGACCTGCAGAGCAAGGGCAGCATCGAGAAGACAGAGACAGAGAAAGTCCGAGAGTCTGTGAACTCCAGAGAAGGCTTGAGAGGTTCAAGCAACTCTTCTGTGTATAACTGTCAGGTATTGAGTACCAAATTGGACTCATACCACTGAGACCAGTTGAGGTCGAGATTCAATAAGGGGAGTCTGTGTACTCTAGAGACTTGGGGAATCCAAGTACAATCCTACTGATCATCATATGTTAAGTGAGACTCAAATTGAGCTCCTTATTGTAAAAAATCTGCTTTAAGACACAATAGAAAGGCCACCACTGAAGGCTGGACCAGGAGACATAGCCCAGGAGGATTGGGTGAACTCCTTATTAAATTTGTTGTGTTTATGTGTTTTCTTACTATGTTCTCTTACTGTTTCAGTGTCTGTGTATTTCGCAATCTTATCTATCCGTTGCATAAAATAACATAGGCACACCCTAGCACATAAGTCTGTAATACCTTAATTAATTCTCTGAGATCATTCACAGGTGATTTCAGATCATTGGGTACCATAAATCTCTCCCGATTTCCATCAACTTTCCTCTTTACCAACCAATTCCCAAGACTCAAAACATAAAAGGCAAGACAAGAAACAAACAAGAATAAGACCATAAAAACTAATAACAACATGACTCCACAAACAAAGTGGTATGGCCATACACTAGACATAAACAAAGCCACAAATCAAGCTCAACAATTCATAAAATACCAAAAGAACAAGACTAAAAACAAACACCATGACCCAATTCCCATGGTTCCCAATGCATCCAAGGGAAGGCTCAACCTGAGCCTTCTTCATGATTCATGGAAATCTCTCTTGCCATGCAACTCCTTGCATCATGCTCACACATGTCAACCACATGTTCCAAATATCAAGACAATCATATTTATCAATTTGAAATCAACTTTTACAAATGATCATGTCATAATTCATAGTCATTAGACATAACGCTACAACTATCAACTACATTCAAGTTCATATCAACTGTCTCAACACATAAGTGTTAGCATAATTATCTTAATACAATATCAATCTTTCATGCCACTCTATAGACTCATACTCATATCATGCAATAAATCAATCATTCAACAAACTATATAAATATACCATGTCATATAATTCAACTAGGCGACATAATAGGCACCAAACACTCAAACACCAAATAGATGACATAATCAACAATGAAGCACCCAATATACTACATAAGAAAACTCATACCTTAGTGTATTTCAGGGGAGGCTATCTTGTCTTCACAATCAATCTAGGTTAGCACGGTACAACTTCACAGTATATCAACTCAACCATAAATCATGATATCCATAATAGTAACTAACTAAAATGTTCACATCGTAAACTCATACACATATGCAAAGTCAATCTAGATTAGTATGACACCATCTCACAAATATGTCGGTTCATACCTGAATATCACAACCATAACCATTTGCATAGGTCAAACCAGGTTAACACATACATATAACATCAAGTTCTTCGAGGCAATGAACATAACCATCACGCATATGACCAATTCAAATTATAACATCAATATCTCAATGAAATTACCCTAATCATCAAGTTAATAACATATAACAACAATAAGCTATATATCATGCTCATCAACAACATAAAACCGAATCATCAAGCTAACTGTCATATAACAATCAACAAGTTAACCTATAACATACTCATCAACAACATATAGCATAATAATCAGGTTATCTAATATAAAACAACAATAGCAATGCATACAACTACAAGTTACTATCATTCTTGACTATCTGAAACATGTGCATATAACCACACTAATCATCTAACATATATCATGAATGTAACCATAACATCAAAAACATGTTCATAAACCTAATGTATATAACCCTAATGCATATAATAATCCTTAACTTACATACCTGCATGCCAAACATACAATACCTGTATGATGATATGCTCTTATCCGAAAGTCCAATGCTGCAACCTCATTATGATGATCTGCATCTCATACTCTATCTTAGCCAACACATTAGGATCATAACAACCAATAGTGTGATGATGACATAAATTGCATATAATGACTTCACAAGGCATATTTGACCTACTATACACGCATAATCATAAACAATACCATATGCGCATAGCAACATCATATACACACATAAAAAATGAGTACCAAACCATATACACACGATTCTAGCTAGAGTCCAATCATCAATGCATGACCATATCGACTACACAAATCATGACCTCATGCATGACAACAACCATTACTCCATTGTACACATTGTCACATGCAACCAATAGTATGCATAAGCAATGCCAAACCAATTACCAATACGCATAACCGCATGTAGTCGAACATAACCAATCAGTTCTTGTTATCAACCTACAGGACTCATGCATGTAATCAAAATATTCAAAAATGTAACCTAACATACAAGGATGTAAGTAAGTATCATGAAATCAACATGTAAGTGACATATAATTCATGCATAGTTAGTCACATGTTCCAAAAATCAATACACCGTGTCTATTAATTTGAAATCAATATTCACCAATACTAACAACCTATAAGCATACCCCTTTACTACCCATGGTACACTAAGGTAGAAGGAGGAAGCTACTATAATGGTCCGATATCCAATGTCCAATTATGGAAATGGGATCTCCAAATCTCTATTAAATTTAACCATACTTTAAAAGAAATTGATTTTTATTTCTCATACATTTGTATGAGACTAAGTCAAAAATATTGCACTTATTCCACTTGTAACATCATAACTAAAAACATGCCACTTTTCCATTTCCTTACATGCAATCTTTCAAATTCCTTGCATGCAAATAGGCATAGATTAGCTACATCCATATTATCATACTACACTACTATCCCATCAAAAAAATGAATTTTCTTCAAACAACTACTATACTATTACATTTGCATGTAAGCATTTCTTCAAACACTTTACATGCAAACTAATATAGAAAACTATTTGCATACAAGTAAGTGTATATCAAATACAAAATAATATTACACATCAATACTATCCCCAGCCACAAACAACATACTCATTGGGGCATTTTATCAAACAATTTGTATGCAATTAATCATTGAACCATTTAAGCATTTCCTCAAACACTTTGCATGAAAACTAATATAGTGAATGATTCAATGCATATATCCTAAATTGTAGTAGTACAAGTTATGGAAACTGGACCATATGATCAGTGGAATTATTCCTCACTATGGTTCAAGTTTTAGCTTATGATATTTCATAGATGAAAAGTTATAACAAAAATACCAACACAATCCTATTTGGTGCATAATTCTAGGAGTATCCATAAATCTCGATTTACACTGGCCATATATCCTAAAATATAGTGAATAAATGTATGAATTTTTTATCACAATATAATTGAGATTTCCTCTCATTGTGGAAAAAATCTCAGCGCTTGAGAGTGCCCAAAATAAAAGTTATAACAAAAATGTTAGCGTGACCTGTTTGAGATCTGATTTTAGGAGCATTCAGAAGGCTCAACTCCCTATGCTCATATATCCTAAAATATTTTGACCCAATATCTAAAATTTCTACCACATAATCATTGGTATTTACCCTCAATGTGGACAATGTTTCAGCTTTTGAAAGCCTACAAAAGAAAAGTTATTGCAGAAATGTCAACGTGACTTGTTTAAAGGTGCATTCAGGAAGGGCATCTTCCTTAGATCATAATTCCTAAAGTATTGTGAACCAATATCTAAAATTTTTACCACATTATCAGTGGTATTTACCTTCAGTATGGACAAATTTTTGACTTCTAATATTCCACTGAAGAAAAGTTATAACAAATATGACATAAAGGTCTAAAAATTAAACTTTGTTCTTCATTTTACATATGATAGAGCCCATCCAGTCCAAGTGTTTGAACCATGCTTTGGTACCACTCTGTAACAACCTCCGGGGTAAATGTGCATATAAAAAACATAATAGGAACTTAAATACAATAAACATATATCATCCATCAAAATCCATATATACATCAATACATTTGCACATCAAAATCAAGGGAATGAATTTTTTCATTAATAAATGCAATGAACCAACTAGAGATGGGAATACCACGTTCCACCTGACCATAGATTGGCTGAGCCAAGTCTCTCTTCAGCTAATCACCCCTGTACCATATTCTAAGCATGAATGTGGGATCTCATAGAACACATCAATCAAAAATAATCCAGGGCTTTTAGAGGCCACCCACCTCGACCCATCAAACAGTGATTCCACCTCACAGTCGGACATCACCAAAAACCATCATCAGATTGGTCTCCATCCAAGCCTTCTAGGGCTTCCAGAGCATTTGTCCAACCAAGGCTTCTAGAACTAGTAACTCAACCCACAGCTTATATAGAGATTCCAGAGCGTTTGTCCAACCAAGGCTTCTAGGACTAGTAACTCAACCCGCCAAGGGCTTCTAGAGCGTTTGTCCAACTAGGGCTTCTAGGACTAGTAACTCAACCCAAGTTGTTACAGGGCTTCCACAAAATTTGTTCAACCAGGGCTTCTAGGACTAGTAACTCAACCCAAGCTATGGAAAAATGAGAACCAACCAAAACAAAGCAATGAAAGTAAATACATAATCACCATGGCTATCCAGGAAATGGCAAGGCTAGGCAATCCACTGTCAATCCAGGCAATCCTCCATGCCAATGATAGATCACAACCAAGAAACCACATTCATGTGCCATGCATGTCAAAAATAGTGAATAAATCATACATGCAACTCGATACCTGCAAGAAAATCTGATGTAGCTGCTGATGCTGATGCCTTCTTGCACTTTCCTTCTCTTCCTTTGCCTTCTTGCTCCAAGAATCCAAGTATGCCACACCCTCCAAGAGTGCTCCAAGAAAACTCTAAGTAACCAAGAGTATGAGAGAGAGAGAGAGAATAATGAGAGAGCTCCAAAACTGATCTGAACGAGTCTTGCCCATTGATCCTCAGAAGCCTTTTTATTAATGAGGCCTCTATTTTCTTTATTTTCCATTATTTTCCTTCATTTTTCTCCTCACATGCAACATGTGACCTTTCACCTTCCTTTTCTCCTAATTTCCATTATTTTCATAAATAAATGTGCCAAAATACCTTTTTTCCTCTTTAATGTCTTAGCCATTGCCTTTGCCAATTTCCTGAGCCATAAACGACCAAATGGACACCCACTAGGATGTCCTGCCCACCATTCAGCTTGGAATATGTGTTTGAGTCATCCATGGTTACTGTTTTTAACATTTATTACATGGAATTTTCACCAGGGCTGTTACATGTAAGGCAAAAAATGACAAAATCATACATGCACAAGAGAAACAAAGAAAGGTTAATGAAATACTTCTTCAAAGTTTTTCAAAATTGCAACGAAAAGGGCTGCTTCGGATCAACCATGGACGATAGGACAAAACTAATGGGGAATATCACAGTAGGTATCATGGTGGTCACATTTCAGATAAAGATGACATTGTTAGAGATGGCAGGTTGTTGGATACTTTGGTTAGGATAGGTGATGGATACACGTATTATTCTAGTTCTAGTTTTGATAGGCATCATGATCATCATCGTTATCATCTTTATAGGAGAAGTGATAGGGGATACTTGCCAGATGAGTTTAAGAAAGAAAAGCCACATAATTTTGATGGAGATGTGAAGAAGCCGAAAGATTCAGAGGCTTGGATACTTGGGATGAAGTTCTTTGAGTTGCATGAGTACACAGATAATATGAAGGCCAGAATAGCTATCTTTAGTTTGAGAGGTAAAGTAGATATCTGGTGGCAAGATGTGAAGCGGGTTAGAGACATCAAGACATGTGACTTGACTTGGCACGAGTTTTAGAGGCTTTTCAGGAAGACATATTTGTCAGAAAGGTACTATGACAGTAAGGCCAAAGAGTTCTATGAGCTATATATGGGATCAATGACAGATGAAGAGTACACAACTAAGTTCCTGGAGCTATTGAGGTACGTACTGTATCTTAGAGATGAGAAGGATAAAGTTCAGTGATTTGTTAGTGGATTTCCATTAGCATTTAGAAATCAGATTGAGTATGATGAGCCTCAGTTATGTTAGAGTCGGTCTGGTCAGTCCTCTGTCAGAGATCAAAACTCTTTATGCATTTCATTTTTAGGTGTCCCGCTCCATTCACTCAGCTGCATTCCACTAGGGGCATGCCATGATCTAACGGAGAAGGTCATGCTAGTCATTTCCCCTCATATCTAGCTCCTGCTGGCTTAGGTCTTTTGTCAATAATCACAAACTTCCATAACAGTAAAGGTCTGGGCCATTAACAGACAAAAGTCATTTTTGGTCATTAGGTCTAGGGATTAATCAATTTGGTCTTTAAATAGGTCTAGTAAAGCCATGCAGGCCAGAGTGATGCCCTTGCAAAGTAATGATTCATAGAGTTTCATCGTCATATTGATAAACTTCGACTATTCTTCAAAACTCTGTTTTGAAGAAAAGTCAAACAGTGTTATTGGTGACAAAATTTTCAAAAAAGCCTTCAGTTGATTTCTTCAAGTGCAGTCATGGTTTCCGTGGCCAAATGTCCTGTCAAGAAATCCCTGCAAAGAGTGCCGAAAATTTCATCACTTGAACCAAAATTTAGAGGAAAAGTGAAAATCAGGGTTGTTTTAAAGTCAGTGAAAATGTGTCAAACATAAACATTAGAAAATGGTTTTTTTGAAAAAGCAAAAATGTAACCATCACTTCCAAATCTTTATATACAAACCCCCACCTAAATCCAAGTCATTGTGAAATCAAAGGCAGAAGGAAAGCATTGCAAAGTTGTGGGTGTGCAAGCACGTAATTTGGAGTAGTTTGGAGGAAGTTTCAGGGTGCGGCGCACACAGGCAGGGGCGCGGCGCACACAGAGCCCGCCCACAATGCAAAGTTATAACTAGCGCGGCGCACACCCAGAGCACGGTGCACTGGGTTTTGTGCGTGGCGCACAGAGACAAAGCGCCCAGAATTTGCCAAACTCCCTCAATTTTTTTTGTGAAGCACATAAATTGCAAGGTAGGCTCCATAAACTCACTTGTGCATCAAATTTGATAAAGATATGGTGGTTTATTTCCTGTGATTAAATGCAAAAAATTTCATAAAGTTAACCACAAGAAGACACCAAAAAACCATTTTGCTAGGGTTGTGCCATTGTGTTGTTGATGCCAAGGCTCTATTTTTCCTGCCCTACCACTTTTCCTTATTCCCCTATGCCATTTTTCCTATTATCACTACCCTAACACTACCAAACTCATATTCCCTTTCCCTTCCTCCTATTGCTCAAATAAAACCCCAAACCCTAACCTGTCAAATTACCCAAAACCCCTACATATCCCTAAACAAAATTCTCCCTATAACCCCTATTCCCATTACATTACTCCCCTCCTAATACTCCCTTTGTTTCATCGTTCCCCTTGGTGGCAGATATCACAAACAACACCCAGCTTCACCATCATTAAAGGGGCAGCCTAAATACAGTTTATAAACAATAGTCATGGCATCTGAGGGTTCATCAGAGTATGAGGTGGAGACCCACAGTGATACAGCTTCAGAAGAACAGGCTCCCCGGAGACATCATAGGAGTGGCAAACATGTTAGGGATGAGCCAAACACCCTCACTGAGTTGCAGGCATGCCCGCTTGCTATGTCATGTTTCCAACACCTAGCATGTTTTAAATTTTGTTAAAGGGTGGCAAATGTTAGAGTTCATCATGAGTTGGCCTGTCTGTTTGTGCTTCACCTAAATGGAGGTCAGTCTATATTGGTTGGGGTCACCTTCACATTGACACCCGAAACCATCTCAGTGGCAACAGGCATACCAAATGTTGGAGAACAGTGGCATAAGAAGAAGAAGGTGGATAGGCAATATTATGAGCCTTACATTAAGGCTAGTTGTTTGAGGCATCTCACAAGAGTCTTCCCATTCAGATTTTTGAAAGATGAGTATGCTCCGCTCATGAAATTGATCATGAAGTACTTCAGTTGTGAGGGGAGGTTTTCTTGCCTATATGCCTATCGCATCAGGTTGCTCATGTACTTTACCAGGGTGCGGATGATGAACCTCCCATTTTTCATTTGTAGGAACATAGAGAGGATGAATAATTTCATGCAGCATAAGACCCCTTAGCAGCAGCTTAACAATGTTTATCACTTTGCTCTTATCCGGATTTTGGTGGATCATCAGTTGGGATTGCAGGGCATTGCTTGGGAGGACTTCATCTCCCGTGACTTCTTCAGCACTCCACAGGTAGTATCAGAGGCAGAGCATGAGATAGGTGGTCCTTCTCATCAGTATGAGCGCCATGAGACCACTACTATGTCAGTATTCATCACCTATCAGAGACGCAGTAGACATTTGTTTGCAGCGGCAAAGCGAGTGTTATCTCCACCCGAGGTGGAAGGGGCCTCGCTTCCTACATCGATGACATAGGAACATGACAGAGGTAAGGAGCCAATGCATGATGAGGGGCCTTCAGGTGAGCCATCAGGTGAGTGAGAGATAGAATTCGTTCTCCTTCATGATGATGAGACAGATACAGAACCGACAAATGCAGAACTTAGAGAGATCATCCAGGAGCAGAAATCAGAGATTGAGGACTTATCCTTTGACTTGGAGAGGGCTAAGTGGAACATGAAATATCTGGAGCAGAGAAACAAGCAGCTTGAGGATCAGCAAGCGATCAGGGAGATTCAAAACATTCGTGAGCATCGCCAAGCTGCACAAAGAAGAAGAGTTGAGCTCACGTCATTGGAGCAAGAGATTAATGAGGATCGAGAGGCCAATCTCAAGAGAGTCAACATGCACTTGGAGAGGCTGCTGGACAAGGCCGATCAGGACCTTGCCTTACTGAGACACATGGATTTCCATTACAGGGCACGAAACATGAGTGCAAAGGCCCGAATAAAGAGTTTGAAGGCGAAATTGAGCAAAGCAACAAGAGAGGAAAAAGAGGAAAAAGAGCAAGATCGACTTCGAATCTTGGCTAAGGCTTCTTTGGCATAGCATAGCACCCCATAGAGAACCTCCAGCCCAAATTTCAAGGAATTTGGGGAAATTTTGGTCACATGACAAATTTTTGGGCAAAACACAGGTTTTTTCTCCCTGTGTGGCGTGGCGCTAAAAATTGGGAGCTCCAAATGAAGAATGGTTTGCATTTTTGGATTCAGCATGGAAAATCATGACTACTGGTGCTTGGACAAGAAATTTGGGCAAGATCTGAGTCTCCAGGAGGTCAAAAACACCCAAAAAATGGCCTCTTTGCCCCTTTTTTGACACACAGGAAGCAGTCTTGGGAGAATGAAGATTTGGAGGGGCAAATGAGCACCAAATTCAGAAATTCCAGTTGGGTTAGAAAGTAGATAGGACAAGATTTCCAACAAGCACACTTGGGCACATTTTGGACACCTACAAGTGCCTCAAATCAGGCTCCAAAGTAGCACGGCACACAGAGAAAATGGCGCGGTGCACACAGGAAAAATTGCCAAATTTGCTTCCGTTTCGCGAAATTTCGATTCACGACTTCTCCAAGTGGGCCCGCTCATCTACATTTCGGTTTTTTGGCACCTAAGGCAGCATTTAAAGTATTTTCTCTCTAGATTGGCTTCTATCCAAGTGGCGAAGGAAGGCAAACGGTCACCCAAGCCATTTGTCATGTTTGTAACGCTGCACCTGTAGCTGATGGTTGGCTCTTCACCTCCATTTTGTAATGATTCGAGTAACTCCCCAACCCTTGGGTGTTCTATCTCTTCATGGAACATTCTATATATTGTATGCAAGCTATTTGCAAAGGGTTGGTTGGCTTGTAACTTCTGGGAGACTGTGGGAAAGAAACTCTGCTTCTTCACTGTATATTTTTGACAGAGAATTAATGAAAGGCAGCGGTTCTGTTTCATGAGATTCATGTGGTTGTGAGTGTAGCAAATGTCTCTCTTATGTTTTCATATGTATTTCTTTATGTTTCATAATTCAATTCATGTTCATTTCCAGTGAAATTTTCTGAGTTAGATATGGTAGAATTCAATTTTATTGCTCTGCCTGTGGGAAAATTTCATGTTCAGTGTTCTTCTTCTATTGAAAAGGATTCATGTTCCTATGCCCTTTTCACTCTCCTAAACAATCTCTCCATTCCGCGTTATTTCAAACTAAATTGCTACATTTTCTGCCTGCCTTGCCTCACGAAGTAATCTGTGCCTTTGTATTAAATTCTTTGTTCTTTGCTGACCGTTGGTCCCATACCACCCGAGAAGCTCAGTCATTCATAAAAATTGTTTCTTGTATCCCTATTCACTTACTAGCCTAAGATCAATATTTCACTGTAAGTCATCTCAGACCGTTTTTTGCTTATCCATTCACTGAGCGTGACTCAGAGAGAGCCCTCTCCTGTTCTGGTAGGGCTAGTTACCAGACTGAGCGTGGTTTGTGGTTACCCTAAATTTTGCCTTCCTTCAGCCTATGGCAGATTTAGGTGCTAACATAGTGGCGACCATACTGGGGAGAAAATGAAATCAAATCCCCTTATTTCTTAATAATTCTAAGCTTCCGGATGATGAGTTTAGGATTGGATAGGCTGAGTAAGTTGGTTGTGTCCTGTGATTTTTCTCACTAGCACGCTGGCTTCGAGACGATATACCAGAGCCAATCCAGACCCAGATCCTCCTCATATTTACGAAAACCCCAATTTGATTTCGAGACTCCTTCGTCAAGAGAGCACCATAACTATCGAGTTTAAATCCCATTCATGTCATGACAATTTTGAGTATCTTGTGTTAACACCCAGGTTGTTCCCTATGACTCCCAAGGGAATACGGCCGGGGTAACCACTAACCAGTCTTTGGATTACAACTTCTAGCCAAGCTGTGATCAGAGAGGGCTCTCTCTTAATGATTGTTTCTGTTCTATTGGTTTTTAGGCTAGCTGTGAAATTCAACTTTGGTTTAATTGTTTGGTTGGAAAAGGTTCAGTCTAAACTTGTATGCTCTTACCAAATCTTATATAACATTGGGCAATGGAGTCGGTGATCCTTTGGTTTGGTGTGCTGTGTTAATACAGTAATGAAACTGCAGAGCAGGATAATTGTCTGGGAAACAATGCTTTGGAATTGAGTTTGGGTGTGATATGGTCAGGATAAGAAAGGCAATTAAGAATCTTTCTGTAGTCTGATATGAAAGAAAGCGATTGTTACCTGGAAGCATTGAAGAATTTCTAGATAACTTTCACAATATGGAATTAAATATAACATGAGCATTTAAGAATTCATGTCTGTTTTAATCCTGAAGAAAACATTTGCAGCAATATAAGATTGAGCACAGGGTGTGAAGAAACATGTCCTGAACTATTCTTTTTCTTTATCGCTAGATATGATGAAAACGTGAAAATGAAATAATACAGGGAAACAGAACAGAGTTTAAAGAAAACATATCATTCCACCAGACAACGCAGGGGTTCTGCAACAGCACTTAGATTATCAACAAGACACCAGAGTTCCAGGAAATCACTGAGCTGGAATTGCTCTTTGTATTAAACTTTTCTGAAAGTACAGAGTATACATGCCTCAGAGTAAAATTTACCAACCCCTTATGCGTTACTAAGGGGGGTATATATACAAATTTACATTAGAAAATATCTGAATGAAGAGTAAATGCTCCATAAATGTCCTACCAACTGCTGGAGTGCAGCAGCTGAAAAAGTAAATGTTGTAATAACTTTTAGTCCCTTAGCTGTCAAAAAATGGTCAGAGACTGTTGACTTGGTGGCAATTGGAGTCGGTTGGCGACGCGCTGTTCAAAACTTGGCTAGCCGTCATTGTCTATGTGATGAGTCACTTTTTGGCCGCTCTTTAAACGCTAACCTTTTTGCTGTCCGTCTTCTGGTGACCTGGAGCTGTCAGCGGCCGAATGACTTGAAGCTATCGTGGCAAAATTTGGAGCATGGCCTGCCACCAGTCCTCCTTAGGCATTTGATGTCTCCGAATTTTTATTAGAGTCTCATCGGCCTCTGTATACCGCCAAAAGTTAGGAGGAGTTTCAAACAAATGATTTGCCTCACTTTCAATGAAGAATAGGCCTTCAAGTTTAGTGTACAAGCTCTGTCCTGTTGGAGGCCCTGTTTCCTCAGGAGTACTGCCAGATGCAGTGATTTGATTTTCAATGTAAGTAGCCATCCTGTTGGTGAATTGATCTCTGGAAATCAATTTCCCTATGCTATTCAGCAGGCCAGACAATCCCCTTGCTTGCAGCATTCCCATTTTGAGTTTATACTCCTCCACCTCAGCCTGTATTTCATAGCATTTTCTTTCTACAGTCTGTACATAACTTCTGAGAGTTAGCACCTTTTTAGTTGTGAGGATGGCCTCTATTCTGTTGACGATGCCAATGGCTGCCATCTCCTCTTTGTCTTGCCTGTTCAAAAAATCTATCAGTTGGTTTGCCTGCTCAGGTCTGTTTCCCAGCACTGTTTTGGCCCTCTGGATTTCTGTCTGTGCTTGGCCAATTAAATCCATGTACTCATGGATTGTTTTGATGGATTTCCATTGCTTGGTGATAGCTTGGGTAATCTTACCCCACAAAATTCTTTTTATGTCGGCCATGGTACTTTCCAGATTGAGCTCCTTTTCCAGGGCCTTTATTTTATCCTTCAGGGCCTTAATTTCTCTGCTCTGCTCTGCTACTGTTACCTTTGATTTATCATATTTGGCATCTATCTCTGCCAATTTTTCTTTTGCTTTCTTTATTTCATCCGCCTGGAGCTCCATTGCCTTGACAGCCTTGGTCAATTCTTCTACGCTCATGTGTGCATCTGGAGCTGCTGTTGTGCCTGCTGCTTCTGTTGTGGGGGCCACTGTTGCCCCTGAAGTTGTTGCTGTTGTTGAAGCTGTTGGAGGAGCCTGGAGTGTAGATTCTCCCTGTTTGTCTTGTAGCGTTCCTTCCAGCTCTTTCTCCAATTCTTTGATCCTCTGATCTTGCTGTAGAAGGAGGTCAAGTTGTTCATTAAGCTGTTTTTCTTTTTGTAGTTCTGCTGTATGAGGGTGTTCTGTAGGTAACAGCCCCAACCTCTTCTTCATTGCATTCAGATCATCTTCTTTATGAGGGCCTTTACACCTGTTGGATCACTAGGATCATGCCCTAGATCAATAATAATCTCCTCCAGAGACTTTATTCTATTATCCTTGGCCTTAGAGGACATCCTCTCAAAATCTAGCTGAGTGTTTGTGTTCTTCAAGGAATCTTTCAGCTCATGGGCCAGTGTGGCCTTCTCTACCAATGTGGCATAGACCATCTCCCCAGTCTGCTTGTGGAGTTCAATCTGGTCCATAGGATGTATGTCTTTAGCTAGGACCTCCACCCTTGTTTTGATGAAATCTGCAGTTGTCATTGGCTGTGGCCCCTTGGGTTTGAAATGGCTGAATATCATTTTTTCTTCCTCGAAGTCATAGACCGACATCAATCTTTCCTGCTGGGCTGGAGTAGCATCTATGAATTGTTTGTAAACCTCAGCCCTTAATAACTCATTTGCTGCCTTGATCTGTTTAAAAGAAGCCTTAGTGCCTTTAGGCTTTTGGCTCTGCTGAGATGAGGATGACACCTCCAAACCAAGCTGTAAAGTCTGCCCCTGCTGAAAGGAGCTTGTCCCTGTATGTTGGCTTCCCTCCCTGTCCTTTCCTGTGCTGTTTAAGACATCTTCAGTAATGTCTTCCACCTCAGGGGAATCTGCCCTTTGTCTTTTGGCCTCTGGCTGATGGGAAGGTCCACTAATAGGAGTGGACTCTTCTCTTTCTCTTTTAGAACCCCTCTCCTCATGGGCTGGGGTTTGCAAAATAGGTGCTGTAGGAGTCTCAGTTTGCAGAGGAGGAGTTTGATCTTTCTGCTGCTCTGCTTGTTCCTCCCTCTGCAGCTCATTTTGCTGCTTAGTTTGCTGTTCAGTTGAGGGGGTTGCCTTCTCTTTCAGTGTTTCATGTTCTGCATCCATTATGCCTTTGCCTTTATCCACTGCTGCTGCCGATGTAGAGGGTGCCTGTGGTGCTGTCCTTGTCACTGAGGTCCCTTCTCCCACTGAGTGAGGCGGCCTGAAAGGTACCTGGAAAAACCGTCTCGGAAGCTCGCGGGCCGGGCTGTGGAGACTTAGTGCCGTCGAATTCCGAACTTTCAGCGGTTGAATCGTCAAATTTGATGGCTGGCTGAGAAAATTCGCGGCAGCTGTTGGCAACGGATAGTTCTCTTTTGCATGAAAATGACCGAAAACGGCTTATTTAGTCGTTTAAAACGTTAATTTTGGCAAAAGTGTGCACTTGGCGCTTTTCCGCCGATGACGTCAGCATGACGTCATGGCGGGATCTGGGTACGGAGGTGACGTGGCAGTGGAGGTGTCTGCCAGGGTGGCAGGACATGGTGGCGGGCGGATGCGGTGGCAGGTCCGCGTGGAGGGCCACGGGACGCTGGGGCGGGCACTGGTGAGGTGACGTCAGGGTGACGTGCCAATGACGTAGGAGGGAGGGCGGTAACAGGGGTGGCGGTAAGCGGGTTCCCCGCACCACCTTTGGGCAAAGGCGGTAACGGGGAGGGGGGCTCCGAACAACCCCACCGCCTGCCACGCGTCCCCTGTACGGGACGGCCAAAACCACTTTCCCCGGACGCTAAAGGTCGGCAGGTCGAGGAGTGAGAATGACCGCCCACCTTTAGATCTGGGCGGTGGAGATCGGACGTCTGGCGGGCTCTCCGACGGATCGAGCAGGTTGGGGGGGGGTCCCGCCGGCACCATAAAATATTCAATTTAATATTTGGGGCGGAGGACTATAAAAAAATGGGTTTTTCGTAGTGTTTTGGTTTTCTGGGTTTTTTGCAAGGGTTTATACAAGAAAAGGAGTTTTTGTGTGTTTTTTAGCAGAGGGACGGTGAGGGTTGAGGGGAAGGATTTCTGCTCATAACCAGAGGTTAGAGCACATCCAAGACAAGGTTGACCACAGTCCCAGATGGACTGAAGTCCCCTTAGACCTTTATTTGGCTATAATGCCAAAAGGAGAATATGTAGATAATGCTGGGATTTATACACCATGGTGTTTAATACTAGTAGGGGAAAGGTATGATAGGGGAGTTATATAGTAAAATTAGATGTTAATATGGATGAGGAAGGCAAATGAAGGGGATATCACCAAGTTTATTTGCAATTTACTTAGTTTAGAGAGTAGATCAAAATGAAAAGATTTTTAGACAAGAAATGTGGCTTTTGAATGAGCAAGAACCACCATGAAACCATGATCTTCTTCCATGAATCTCAGCTGATGAGGGGATGTTAGGAATGAAATGGAAGGGGGAAAGAGGGAGGTTAGTCATGCTCCTTGCTGTAAATTTATGGAGGTGAACACCTTGTCAATTAATTGACTTTACTCTGGTAAACACAGTTAACATATGTGCAATGGTAAAGACAACCTTTCTGCAACCCCAACTACTTACCCAGCTACTTACCTAGCATTTTTTATTTCTCCTTGGAGGGTGCACTTGGACTTGCAAACCCTTACTTGCCTTTTCCTTTCTTTGGCTTTTTTTCTTTGTTTTTCCTATCTACTTCTACCCTTATCACTTCCAAGGTCCCAGATTAAGCTGTTGGGAGCCTTTTCTTCTCTACCTGAACTATTTGTCTGCCAAGATTAAACAGTTTGGACAGAATTCCTTTCTCTATTCTACAACTGCAAATTTAAACCATGGAATGATCCAGATTAGACTGTTGGACCATCCATCAAAATTTTTAAGTCCATACCAAGCTATAAGCACAGATCAGACTCTCTGGGAAATATGTGATCTTTGAATCATCAAAGCAGAGCATATTTGGACCTTCCATAGCCAATCATGAAATATGAAACCTATTGGTATAGGTAGCTAACAGTGGCTCCACATGGGGATGGTTTTTCATTTGAAAGACCAAGAACAGCAGGTCAGATTGCCTTGCTCTTTGGCTGCCCATATCATTCTTGAACTTTGCTGCTTTGAAGTGCCAAATTGTGTGCTTCTCTTCTTGGTAGACCTCTGATTCTATTTACCTTTTGCTGATAGTCAATAATTTTCAAAAAACCGCATTTTTACAATCTAAACAGAAAATAATATATACATCTGCATATATACAAGGGAACCTCAGGTTGCACTCATGGGAAATAGTCAAAATAGTGCTTCAGCATCCTGCCATTGACAGGACCTTCATCCAAGTCAGCTTCAGTTAGACTTTTAAGGAAATAGGTATTATTACCTTGTACTGCTTGGACAGCAAATGGTCCTCTCCATAAGGAATCAAATTTTCCATGTTTTCCTTTTTCTTCTCTTCTTGCATCCCACTTGAGGACTTTGTCACCAAAATTAAAATCTTCTGCTTTGGTTCTTCTATCAAAGGCCTTCTTCAGTTTTTCTTGTAATACTTGAACTCTGCTGAAAACTTGATCTCTGGTTTGCTGCAGACATATGATCTGATTAATCCTTCTTTGCATATCATTTGGTTCAGCTTGGCTTTCTTGAAGAAGCTTCATAACAGGCACTCCTAAGGATGAGGGGAACTTGGCCTCTAATCCATAAACCAACTCATAAGGGCTGGTCCCAATTGATCTTTTGGTTGTCAGTCTATCTGCCCATAAGGCATTGACTAACTTCTTATGCCAATTCTTTTTATTTTCTTCCAACACCTTCTTTATGATGTTCACCAGGCTTTTGTTTGATGATTCAGCAAGGCCATTTCCTTGGGGATAGTATGCAGTAGAATGACCCAGGATAATGTGAAATTTGTGGCAGAAATTCACCATCTTTTTGGATCTGAAAGCAGCAGCATTGTCTGTAATTATCTTATCAGGGCAGCCAAATCTAGCAAGTATGTTGTTTTCCAAGAACTGAATGATTATTGAATCATTTGCTTGTCTGCATGGGGCAGCTTCAATCCACTTGGTGAAGTAGTCTGTGGCTGTCAAAATCCATCTGTGTTGTCCTGAAGATGAGGGATGAATTTCCCCAATGAAATCCAAGCCCCATTGTTGAAAAGGTCTGTCCGTTGCAATGGGCTTTAAGGGAAGAGGCAGTAGCTTTCTTTTCCCCTCAAACACTTGGCATTTATGACATGAGGTTGAGAATTTCCTGACATCAAAGAACATGGTGGGCCAGTAGTATCCAGCCCTTAGTATCTTATCCACAGTGGACTTCCAGTACAAGTGTCCACCGCAGTGACCTGCATGAAATTCTTCCATGATTTTGTTAGTTTCATTTTCCATTAAACAATGCAGCAATATACCTTCATGGTTTTTCCAAAGCAAATTGCCATCCATCACACAAAATCTTGATGTTTTCATTTTTAAGAACCTACACTTAGTTCTGGACAGTCCTGGGGGAGCACACAGGTTTTGTAAGATATAACAGATATCAGAGTACCAAGGAGATTGTTCAAAGGCTACATTGATCTTTGGAGTCGCCAGCTCTGTTTCACTGTCCAGCTGATTGATATCTAGGGCTTGGAAATTTGTTTCTGTCATTAATTTGGCCAAGCCTTGCCCTTTTATTAGCTTTGTAGGTTTTATTTCAATGTCAAATTCTAGTATGCTGGCAATCCATTTTCCTCTTCTGCCCTCTAAGTTTTCTTGGGTGAGAATGTCTTTGACAATAGGACTTGGTACATAAGCCACAACATGGGAATAAAGGATGTAAATCCTAAAGTCTTTAATGGCCTTGACCAAAGCATAGGCTTCTTTCTCCATAATTTGATATTTTAGAGGTGCATCTCTAAGAGCCCTGCTGAAGAAGGCAATAGGCTTCTCATTTCCTTGATCATCTTTCTGTAATAAAACAACAACAATAGTATGTTGGGAGGCAAAAGAGAAGATGATGAATTCTCTGTCAAACTGAGGATTGGTCAACACTGGGGTTTGAGTGAGGGCCAGCTTTATACCTTCAAAGGCTTGATTTGCTTCGACTGTCCATTTTACCTTTGAATCTTTCTTTAGCATATTATTAAGCAATCTGATCAACTCGGCCAGATTTGGGATAAATCTCCTTAAGAAGTTGATTTTTCCCAAGAATCCTTGCAATTCTTTTATATTTCTTGGGTGGGGCATTTGTAGGATAGCTTGTATCCTATCTGGATCAATTCTTATGCCATCTTTAGATATGATGTGGCCCAATAGTTTACCTTCCTCTAAACCAAACAGGGATTTTTTGGGATTCAACGAAATTCCATATTTCCTACATGTTAGGAAGATCTGTCTCAAATGTTTCAAATGTTCTTGGTCAGACTTGGAAAAAGGTGTGAGGTCATCTAAATAAATGACAAGGAAATCATGAATCTCCTTCGCGAAAGCAATATCCATTGCTCTTTGAAATGTTGCCCCGGGATTCTTCAACCCAAAAGGCATTTTAACATACTTGAAAGTTCCCCATGGGGTTGTAAATGCAGTTTTGTCTTGATCATCAGGGTGTACTAGGATTTGGTTGAAACCCGAGAATCCATCAAGTAATGAGATCCTTGAGGCCCCTACCACTCTTTGGAGAATATGATCCATCTTAGGTAAGGGATAGTTGTCTTTGAGGGATACTTGGTTCAGATTCCTTAAGTCCACACACAGCCTAATTTCACCGGTCTTCTTTCTTGTAGGGACTAAGTTGGAGATCCATTCAGAGAATCTGATTGGTGCTATGATGCCTGCCTTAAACATTTTTTGTACTTCTTGTTCCATTGCTGGGAGAAGCATAGGATTGATTCTCCTCAATTTTTGTTTAAAGGGCTTTTGATCAGGCTTGAGAGGGATAGTATGCTGGATAACAGAGGTGTCATAGGACTTTAGGTCCTCATAACTCCATGCAAAGACATCCTGGAACTCTTTAAAAAGGTCAATGTATTTTGGCTTTTGATCAGGAGGTAAAGATGCAGACAATTTAATTATTTTGGGTTTGTCAATTGTACCTATGTTGTATTCTTCAATGGCTGCATTTAAGGGCTGCATTTTTGGTTTTCTAGGAATATCATTTGAATCAAAGATGTTCTCTAGGGGAGTCAGGCCTGTTGGTAGAAAGTTGTCTTTCAGCTCTATGATTTCAATTTCAGCATTGGCCACTTCCTCACAATTGATTGATTGAATTTGCTGAATGCTTTCTTTGTTGAAAATGGTTGGGTTTAGCATTTGTTTTGCTGTTCTAGGTGATATTGGGTGAACAACCTCCTGAAACTGTATTTGTGATTGACTTGCTTTGTCATTGTCAATATTTAGTCCTGAAAATTCTTGCTGCAAAGTCAAGAAATTGTTTATTTGCTTGTCATCATCAAACACTTGCCAATCATTGACATTGTTTGGGACAGATGGTCTGTGTTTTATCTCAGCTGTAAAACAATGATGGGGCTCAAAAGGCAGCTTGCAGGTACTAGCAAAGGTGGCTAAACTATGAGCATGTAGATTGTGGGTCCTAGAAATCTTAGTGATTTGGAATTCAAAGAAGGAGTTTAGTACATCTGCAACAGCAGACCTATAAGACCTCAATCTTTTATCATTGGTGACAAAATTTCCTTTTACTTGTTGGATAACTAGGTCTGAGTCTCCTAGGATTGACACTTTTATCGCTTGTAGGGACTTTACTAACTTGAGACCTAGTAAGAGAGCCTCATATTCAGCCATGTTATTAGTACATCTGAAATTCAATCTGTAGGCTCTGCCTTCTGCATAGTTATTTTCTTTATTGTGTACCCAAACTCCAGCCCCTGCTCCTAATTTGTTAACTGCACCGTCAAATTCAAGGAACCATAGAATGTCCTGTTGGGAAGGAGTTTTAATGATCTTTTCATGGGCTGGCAATGTGAGTAGAAGTTGTGGTTTTTCCTTTAGGTCGTCTTCTAGGACAGTTTCATCATTTGATTGGGTATGCTTGGGATTTAGAACAGCAGCAGTATCTAGTGTTTGATTAACTGCTGTTTCATGGGTGGTAATACTTTCATTTGAGTCTTTCTCTTGTATGAATATCTTGGTTTCAACTTCACCTTTTGAGGGAGTTGTGGTGTCATTGAAAAGAATGTATGAGTCTATGTCTGAATGGATAGCATATATGGGAAAGTTTTGAGGCTTTTCCTCACTGCTGACCATGTATTTCATCAGTGTTTCTCTGTACAGTCTTTTTGGTTGCCCAAAAACAGAGATGGTGGCATATGACATGTCTAATTGTAGGGAACCTTGGAGTTTAGCTCCCCATGATCTTGATAACAGCATCCCATACTTGGGTGGGATATCAGCAACTACCACATCCATTAGGATTGTTTTGTTTGGGTATTGAACCAAAGACACACATAAATCTTTTATGAGACCTAGGCACTTGACTTGGCTGGAATCAAAGGAAAACAGGTCTTTGTATGGTCTTGTTATGTCCAAATTCAGTCTTTCCATGACTGCTTTTGGCATAAGGTTGTGAGAAGCGCCTGAATCAAACATTGCATTGTGTAGTATTTTGTCATGAATATGTAGGCTGACATAAAACGGTAGTACCCCTGTGACTATTGTTTTTCCATCCACTTCTGGGCCAAATAACAATTCTGGAGTGTCATCCAGCACATTGACATCATCTATGTTGCTGGTGAGTTGAAGGGACTTTTTGATCTGTAGTTTATAGATGTCATGCTTGGCTAGTTCCACGAGAGGAATAGCTATCTTTATTTTGCCAATTTCAGTTTCTAGATCAAAGGATTTGTCAGATTGGGTCTTGGGGTTGTAGGTGACAGTTCTTTCCTTGTTCATTAAGTCTCCTTCTAGATTTTTGTCTTGACTTTGAGATTTATCCCTTTTACTCATCTCTTGAGGAGCGATATTTAAATTAGGGTGAGAAGACGAAGTGTCCAGAGACTGCTGCCTTAAGGACAGTGGCTCAGTGATCTCTTCAACAATCACTTCTTGTGTATGTGAATTTATTTTGTCATTAGGTTCTGTGCCTGTGACTCTTTCGGGCTGCTGATTATCCTTTTTCTTTTCAGGCTGGTTAACATTTATAGTTCTGCTCCTCAGCTTGTATTGTTTATGGACTTCATAAACAGCAGTGTCATAGCCTTGTTTGAAGTCAAAGGATTCACCTGATTTAGTTTGGAATAGTTTGATTTCATCATCCTCATGATCCTCTTGTGTTAAGAAAACTTGACTTTCACCATCCAGACCCATTAAATTAATCTCAGGATCTTCACTGGGCTCAGTTGATGTGGAAGTTTCTGCATAATTTTCTTGGAAAGGGGGTCTTATGTCTTGGTCAGCACTGGCCTTGCCAATGTTTGGGTTTGGGTTTCTCCTAAAATTTGGATTCCTAGGAGGATTGTTTTGTGGTGCTTCCCATGATGCTTTTCTCTCAACCGATTCTACCCTATCACCCAATCTCTTCATACCATTAAGTATTGCATCAAGTTTTTGATCAAGGGCTGTAGGTTCTTCTTTGTATATGCTTCTCTTTTCTAACCTTGCCCTGTTTCTTTTGGCAATCAGGTTTGCCTCCACAGTGACAGCAGCCTTTTGAGCGTCTTCAAGGGTTTCAGGTTCTCTTTCCTTCAACTGATATGCCATGTCAGGATCAAATCCATCAGGGAATTTGTACAAGGCCAAATCAGGAGGAGGTCTTAGGTTTTGTGGTATTGCATTGTACACATTGTTGAATCTAGCACAATACTCCAGGACGGTCTCTTGCGGACCTCTCTTGATTGTTTCATATTCTGCAAGTATGTGCAGGGGATCTTTCTTCTTCTCCCATCTGGTTGTAAAGGCTTGATACAGATCATTGGGAGTTGCAATGGAGTTTGCATTCAGGGATCTAAACCAAGTTCTTACATCCCCGGTTAGGCTTTGAACAAACATCCTCATTCTGACACTGTCATCATCTATTTCATAGGTCTCAAAATGGTCTTGCATCTTCTTGGCATGCTGGACAGCTATTAGAGAGCCATTGGAGTCAAAATATGAGATTTTGCTTTGGTAATCTTGAGGTAAAGCTGCAGCATTAGCTGGTATCTGCAAGGGTGCATATCTGTTAGCCATATTTACAGGATTTAGAGGATTAACAGGTGCAGCTGGGATAATAGGAACGATGGGTACCACAGGGGTAACAGGTGAAGCTGAACCTAAAGTGTGGTTCAAGGGGATATGTGCAGTGGATGAAGATGTGAGAGAAGGACTGTGAGAAGTGGATGGTGAACTAGGGGAACTTGGAACAGACCTAAAGAGGACTTTAAGTGGAGTAGCAAGGTTGGGAAAATCTGCAACAGAGGTAAAAATAGCAGGCTGGTCCTGCTTTTGTTGCTTCCTGATGTTTCTTGGGATAGTGTTTGGATTATCAACAATGATGGGTGGATTAGGGTCAGGATTAGCCCTAGTATGTCGAGGATTTTTCTTAGGAGCCAGTTTCTAACTGTTTTTCAGGACTTTTTATAGGAAATTTTTATATATGCAAGGACTGGATGAAGATTTTGGAATGGCTATATATGTTTCAAAGCTAAGATGAAGATTCCCTATCTAGCTCTTCCCTAAAGCTGTCACTGTGATACAGAAACAGTTCTAAGGCCTCTTGGTTGGTTTCAGGCTTGATGGTAGCTTTGGAAGATAGATAGTAATTGAAAAACCTAAAAAGTCCCCAGTGGAGTCGCCATTTATGTTAACACCCAGGTTGTTCCCTATGACTCCCAAGGGAATACGGCCAGGGTAACCACTAACCAGTCTTTGGATTACAGCTTCTAGCCAAGCTGTGATCAGAGAGGGCTCTCTCTTAATGATTGTTTCTGTTCTATTGGTTTTTAGGCTAGCTGTGAAATTCAACTTTGGTTTAATTGTTTGGTTGGAAAAGGTTCAGTCTAAACTTGTATGCTCTTACCAAATCTTATATAACATTGGGCAATGGAGTCGGTGGTCCTTTGGTTTGGTGTGCTGTGTTAATACAGTAATGAAACTGCAGAGCAGGATAATTGTCTGGGAAACAATGCTTTGGAATTGAGTTTGGGTGTGATATGGTCAGGATAAGAAAGGCAATTAAGAATCTTTCTGTAGTCTGATATGAAAGAAAGCGATTGTTACCTGGAAGCATTGAAGAATTTCTAGATAACTTTCACAATATGGAATTAAATATAACATGAGCATTTAAGAATTCATGTCTGTTTTAATCCTGAAGAAAACATTTGCAGCAATATAAGATTGAGCACAGGGTGTGAAGAAACATGTCCTGAACTATTCTTTTTCTTTATCGCTAGATATGATGAAAACGTGAAAATGAAATAATACAGGGAAACAGAACAGAGTTTAAAGAAAACATATCATTCCACCAGACAACGCGGGGGTTCTGCAACAGCACTTAGATTATCAACAAGACACCAGAGTTCCAGGAAATCACTGAGCTGGAATTGCTCTTTGTATTAAACTTTTCTGAAAGTACAGAGTATACATGCCTCAGAGTAAAATTTACCAACCCCTTATGCGTTACTCAGGGGGTATATATACAAATTTACATTAGAAAATATCTGAATGAAGAGTAAATGCTCCATAAATGTCCCACCAACTGCTGGAGTGCAGCAGCTGAAAAAGTAAATGTTGTAATAACTTTTAGTCCCTTAGCTGTCAAAAAATGGTCAGAGACTGTTGACTTGGTGGCAATTGGAGTCGGTTGGCGACGCGCTGTTCAAAACTTGGCTAGCCGTCATTGTCTATGTGATGAGTCACTTTTTGGCCGCTCTTTAAACGCTAACCTTTTTGCTGTCCGTCTTCTGGTGACCTGGAGCTGTCAGCGGCCGAATGACTTGAAGCTATCGTGGCAAAATTTGGAGCATGGCCTGCCACCAGTCCTCCTTAGGCATTTGATGTCTCCGAATTTTTATTAGAGTCTCATCGGCCTTTGTATACCGCCAAAAGTTAGGAGGAGTTTCAAACAAATGATTTGCCTCACTTTCAATGAAGAATAGGCCTTCAAGTTTAGTGTACAAGCTCTGTCCTGTTGGAGGCCCTGTTTCCTCAGGAGTACTGCCAGATGCAGTGATTTGATTTTCAATGTAAGTAGCCATCCTGTTGGTGAATTGATCTCTAGAAATCAATTTCCCTGTGCTGTTCAGCAGGCCAGGCAATCCCCTTGCTTGCAGCATTCCCATTTTGAGTTTATACTCCTCCACCTCAGCCTGTATTTCATAGCATTTTCTTTCTACAGTCTGTACATAACTTCTGAGAGTTAGCACCTTTTTAGTTGTGAGGATGGCCTCTGTTCTGTTGACGATGCCAATGGCTGCCAGCTCCTCTTTGTCTTGCCTGTTCAAAAAATCTATCAGTTGGTTTGCCTGCTCAGGTCTGTTTCCTAGCACTGTTTTGGCCCTCTGGATTTCTGTTTGTGCTTGGCCAATTAAATCCATGTACTCATGGATTGTTTTGATGGATTTCCATTGCTTGGTGATAGCTTGGGTAATCTTACCCCACAAAATTCTTTTTATGTCGGCCATGGTACTTTCCAGATTGAGCTCCTTTTCCAGGGCCTTTATTTTATCCTTTAGGGCCTTAATTTCTCTGCTCTGCTCTGCTACTGTTACCTTTGATTTATCATATTTGGCATCTATCTCTGCCAATTTTTCTTTTGCTTTCTTTATTTCATCCGCCTGGAGCTCCATTGCCTTGACAGCCTTGGTCAATTCTTCTACGCTCAGGTGTGCATCTGGAGCTGCTGTTGTGCCTGTTGCTTCTGTTGTGGGGGCCACTGTTGCCCCTGAAGTTGTTGCTGTTGTTGAAGCTGTTGGAGGAGCCTGGAGTGTAGATTCTCCCTGTTTGTCTTGTAGCGTTCCTTCCAGCTCTTTCTCCAATTCTTTGATCCTCTGATCTTGCTGTAGAAGGAGGTCAAGTTGTTCATTAAGCTGTTTTTCTTTTTGTAGTTCTGCTGTCTGAGGGTGTTCTGTAGGTAACAGCCCCAACCTCTTCTTCATTGAATTCAAATCATCATCTTTCTTCTTTATGAGGGCCTTTACACCTGTTGGATCACTAGGATCATGCCCTAGATCAATAATAATCTCCTCCAGAGACTTTATTCTATTATCCTTGGCCTTAGAGGACATCCTCTCAAAATCTAGCTGAGTGTTTGTGTTCTTCAAGGAATCTTTCAGCTCATGGGCCAGTGTGGCCTTCTCTACCAATGTGGCATAGACCATCTCCCCAGTCTGCTTGTGGAGTTCAATCTGGTCCATAGGATGTATGTCTTTAGCTAGGACCTCCACCCTTGTTTTGATGAAATCTGCAGTTGTCATTGGCTGTGGCCCCTTGGGTTTGAAATGGCTGAATATCATTTTTTCTTCCTCGAAGTCATAGACCGACATCAATCTTTCCTGCTGGGCTGGAGTAGCATCTATGAACTGTTTGTAAACCTCAGCCCTTAATAACTCATTTGCTGCCTTGATCTGTTTAAAAGAAGCCTTAGTGCCTTTAGGCTTCTGGCTCTGCTGAGATGAGGATGACACCTCCAAACCAAGCTGTAAAGTCTGCCCCTGCTGAAAGGAGCTTGTCCCTGTATGTTGGCTTCCCTTCCTGTCCTTTCCTGTGCTGTTTAAGACATCTTCAGTAATGTCTTCCACCTCAGGGGAATCTGCCCTTTGTCTTTTGGCCTCTGGCTGATGGGAAGGTCCACTAATAGGAGTGGACTCTTCTCTTTCTCTTTTAGAACCCCTCTCCTCATGGGCTGGGGTTTGCAAAATAGGTGCTGTTGGAGTCTCAGTTTGCAGAGGAGGAGTTTGAGCTTTCTGCTGCTCTGCTTGTTCCTCCCTCTGCAGCTCATTTTGCTGCTTAGTTTGCTGTTCAGTTGAGGGGGTTGCCTTCTCTTTCAGTGTTTCATGTTCTGCATCCATTATGCCTTTGCCTTTATCCACTGCTGCTGCCGATGTAGAGGGTGCCTGTGGTGCTGTCCTTGTCACTGAGGTCCCTTCTCCCACTGAGTGAGGCGGCCTGAAAGGTACCTGGAAAAACCGCCTCGGAAGCTCGCGGGCCGGGCTGTGGAGACTTAGTGCCGTCGAATTCCGAACTTTCAGCGGTTGAATCGTCGAATTTGATGGCTGGCTGAGAAAATTCGCGGCAGCTGTTGGCAACGGATAGTTCTCTTTTGCATGAAAATGACTGAAAACGGCTTATTTAGTCGTTTAAAACGTTAATTTTGGCAAAAGTGTGCACTTGGCGCTTTTCCGCCGATGACGTCAGCATGACGTCATGGCGGGACCCGGGTACGGAGGTGATGTGGCAGCGGAGGTGTCTGCCAGGGTGGCAGGACATGGTGGCGGGCGGATGCGGTGGCAGGTCCGCGTGGAGGGCCACGGGACGCTGGGGCGGGCACTGGTGAGGTGACGTCAGGGTGACGTGCCAATGACGTGGGAGGGAGGGCGGTAACAGGGGTGGCGGTAAGCGGGTTCCCCGCACCACCTTTGGGCAAAGGCGGTAACGGGGAGGGGGGCTCCGAACAACCCCACCGCCTGCCACGTGTCCCCTGTACGGGACGGCCAAAACCACTTTCCCCGGACGCTAAAGTTCGGCAGGTCGGGGAGTGAGAATGACCGCCCACCTTTAGATTTGGGCGGTGGAGATCGGACGTCTGGCGGGCTCTCCGACGGATCGAGCAGGTTGGGGGGGGGTCCCGCCGGCACCATAAAATATTCAATTTAATATTTGGGGCGGAGGACTATAAAAAAATGGGTTTTTCGTAGTGTTTTGGGTTTTATGGGTTTTTTGCAAGGGTTTATACAAGAAAAGGGGTTTTTGTGTGTTTTTTAGCAGAGGGACGGTGAGGGTTGAGGGGAAGGATTTCTGCTCATAACCAGAGGTTAGAGCACATCCAAGACAAGGTTGACCACAGTCCCAGATGGACTGAAGTCCCCTTAGACCTTTATTTGGCTATAATGCCAAAAGGAGAATATGTAGATAATGCTGGGATTTATACACCATGGTGTTTAATACTAGTAGGGGAAAGGTATGATAGGGGAGTTATATAGTAAAATTAGATGTTAATATGGATGAGGAAGGCAAATGAAGGGGATATCACCAAGTTTATTTGCAATTTACTTAGTTTAGAGAGTAGATCAAAATGAAAAGATTTTTAGACAAGAAATGTGGCTTTTGAATGAGCAAGAACCACCATGAAACCATGATCTTCTTCCATGAATCTCAGCTGATGAGGGGATGTTAGGAATGAAATGGAAGGGGGAAAGAGGGAGGTTAGTCATGCTCCTTGCTGTAACTTGATGGAGGTGAACACCTTGTCAATTAATTGACTTTACTCTGGTAAACACAGTTAACATATGTGCAATGGTAAAGACAACCTTTCTGCAACCCCAACTACTTACCCAGCTACTTACCTAGCATTTTTTATTTCTCCTTGGAGGGTGCACTTGGACTTGCAAACCCTTACTTGCCTTTTCTTTTCTTTGGATTTTTTTCTTTGTTTTTCCTATCTACTTCTACCCTTATCACTTCCAAGGTCCCAGATTAAGCTGTTGGGAGCCTTTTCTTCTCTACCTGAACTATTTGTCTGCCAAGATTAAACAATTTGGACAGACTTCCTTTCTCTATTCTACAACTGCAAATTTAAACCATGGAATGATCCAGATTAGACTGTTGGACCATCCATCAAAATTTTTAAGTCCATACCAAGCTATAAGCACAGATCAGACTCTCTGGGAAATATGTGATCTTTGAATCATCAAAGCAGAGCATATTTGGACCTTCCATAGCCAATCATGAAATATGAAACCTATTGGTATAGGTAGCTAACATCTTGAAGAGCTTGAGTTTGACGAGCGGTTTGAAATATCGTTGTTTGAGTCTAAATCCGAAAGGGCTGTTGATTATACTGTCCCTAATCCACAATTTCTTGTAGACTTAGAAACCGAAAGAGCTAATCAGTTAATTGATAATTATATTGTGGCACAGCCTCAAACTCCAATTGCTAGCCCCTTACAAACTGTACACACCCCTCCAACACCTCCAAGGCCAAATCCACCAAGAGTGATGGCTGCCCGTTTTGCACCCCTTGTTCTGCCTCAAGTTCTAGATGATATGCCCGCAGATTATCAAAGAAAAATCCCATTTTTTGATGGCACTCCTAATAGCATTACTGCTCAGCAACATGTGGACAAAATGGTAGACTTCTATGAACTTCATGAGATCGATGCGGAGAATGTGGCAATGAGACTCTTTGTACAGACATTTGCAGGTGAAGTGAGGAAATGGTTCAGAGGTTTTCCGGCGGCACGTATCGCTACCTTGGCTGAACTACAAAGACAATTTTTAAACCGATGCGAAGTGAAAAAGAATCCTCTTCAAAGTCTAGCTGAATATGAGCAAATTAAACGAAACGCTGGTGAGTTGGTCCAAGATTATTGTGTTAGATTCAATATAGTTTATAACGAGATTCTAGATCATCTAAAGCCACCTGTGGGACTAGCTATGATGAAATTTCCGGATGGTTTTGACGCTGATATGGCCTACCAATTAAGAGAGAGAGAACCGGCCACAATGGAAGACATGCAGAAAGTCGCGATCAGCGTTGAAGCGAATCTACTGTCCAAGAGAGCTAGAGCGAAAGCAGAAAAGAAAGTCACTGTTAAGGAAGAGTCTTCTTCAATGGATCAATTACTCAAGAAGGTAGAGTAGATGCTTGAAAGGGTGAAGCTCGACAAACTTGAGCCACAAGTTAGAAATCCTAACTTCTGTGGCCAGCAGCAGCCACAATATAGAATAAGACAGAGAGATCAGCGAACCCAAGAGCAAACACCACAACAGACAGTACAGACACCTTTGCAGCAAAATTTTGTGCATGGACCAGAGTCAGATGAGGACGGAAATGTAATAGGTGAAGAAAACCACCTCTTCACTCCAGATGAGCTGCCTACTTACATTACTGAAGAAGAGGAGTGTGCGGTGAGTTCAGCTGCACACAAAGATGCAGATTTCATTCTAGCAAGTGACACTGTTTTACAAGAAGAATCAGAGGAGTATCAAAGGGGATATATGAATGCTCTGTCCGCACAACAACATCGATATTCACTTAGAAACAGAGATGTGCCGGCCAAACCAATTCAGAAAAAGAAGGATGCTGAAGTAGCAAAGAATGATTCATCAGTTTCACAAAGGAAAGGAAAGGAGGCGGTTGGTCCGGAGAGCAGCAAATCACCATCAGCAGAACAATCACATCAGCAAGCTGCATCAAAAGAAAAAGAAAAGAAGGAAATCCCAGTCAAAGAAGTAGAAAAGATTCCCGCTTTTAACTTAGAGAATGAGATTTCTAAGTTAAAGGTATCCATCCCCTTGACTGAAATAATGAAGAACAACAGTTATAGAGGACAAATATCTAAAATGTTGAATTTGGACCCAATGTCCGACATGGTAAATGTTGAAGACGATCAGCCTGAAATGATTTTTGGACCAGCATCGAATGGTGAGTCTCCTGATAGTGATGTGCCACCCTTTTACATCAGTTTAAGATTGCATGATTTTGTGTTACATAATGCCATGTTCGATTCCGGAGCTTCTCACAATCTCATGCCCAAGGCTATCATGGATAAGCTTGGTCTGGACATCACCCGACAATACCATGATCTCTATTCATTTGATTCCAGCAGAGTAAGATGTATAGGACTCATCAAAGACTTGGTTATGAGTCTGGATCAGCTCCCAATGAAGAATGTTTTGATGGATGTGGTTGTAGCAGATATTTCTCCAAGGTTTGGCATGCTTCTTTCCAGGTCTTGGGTAGCAAAATTGAAAGGGACACTACAACTAGATTTCTCCTATGCAACGATTCCGGTGTTTGGACAAATGAGGAAATTGTATTGGGAACAAAAAATGAAATACATGATCACAAGCAAGGAGAAACCAATAAATCATCCAATTAACTATGTACATACAGATTTAGAGTCTTTTTTTTTGTATTTAGATAGTTTAAATGATATAGATAGTCAGTTAGTAGAAGTAGATGATATTTTGGAAATAACAAAAAATTTCAGAGAAATTTTAAAGAAAGAAGGACAAGAACAACAGAAAAATGTTGGGCAATCAGCTGAAAGTAATGGACAGCAAGCAGACAAGGCACAACAAACAGATTTCCAGCACTTGCAAGAGGAGGAAGAAGGTTTGTCGACCATGGATTTTGATGGAGCAGTGAGAAATAATGGCGCTGGAATTGGAATTTGGGTACGCAGTCCTTTCTCCACCCCAAACAAAGTGCCTAGTAACGTGAGGGTTTGCTCTTACAAGTTGGCTTTTGAGTGTTCAAACAATGAAGCTGAGTATGAAGCTCTGATTACTGGCCTGAAGATTTTAAGAAAGCTGAATGCTAAGAGGATTTCAGTATATGGCGACTCCGAATTGATAATAAAGCAGGTCAGAGGCGAGTATCAAGCAAAACATCCTAGGATGCGGGCCTACCGTAATGCAGTGCTAGACATTCTAAAATTATTTTCAGAGTACACCTTGACATGTGTGCTTCGTATAAAAAATAGTATTGCTGATTCTCTTGCCAAGGCAGCAAGTAGTTTGAAGATCCCAATGAATTCCAGCAATAAATTCAAAATCCATGTCAAGCATCGTCCAACCATTCCAGACAATCAGAGATATTGGCAGGTGTTTCAAGATGATGAGGAGATTAATGATTTTCTGCAAAACAAAGGCAAGTTCAAAGAAACCTCAATAGATGTAGAAAATGACGATGGTAAAGGGAATGGTACAGATGAAGTACAGATCAACGAAATGGACGTGTTGTAGCTGAAGAATAACGTTATTCCTAAAGGCTTGATACCTTTAGAAGAACTTTTTAATCAAGATGATGTAGCCCGCAAGCTAACATTGCGGCCAACAGAGAAGGGTGTAGAAGAGGTCAACATTGGAACAACTGCCAATCCTAAGTTGGTAAAATTGTCCAAAGCATTGCTGCCAAAAATCAAGGACAAATACATCAGTTTGCTGGCTTCATTTGCATATGTGTTTGCTTGGGACTATTCTAATTTAAAGACCTATGATACCAATATAATTCAGCACACGATACCCATCAAGCCCAATAAAAAACCATTCAGACAAAAGTTGAGGAGGATAAATCCAAAGTTGCTTCCATCTATTGAAGAGGAGGTAAACAGGTTGTACAAATCAGGGATCATTGTGCCCATTAGATTTTCAGATTGGATATCTAACTTGGTGCCCGTACGAAAGAAGACAGGTGAGATCCGCTTATGCATTGATTTCAGAAATCTCAATAAAGTTTCATTGAAGGACAACTATCCACTGCCCAAAATGGACCATATACTTCAGCGAGTAGTGGGGGCATCTCGTATGTCACTACTTGATGGCTATTCCGGATATAACCAAATTTCTGTCCATGAAGATGACCGGGACAAAACAACATTCACCACTCCATGGGGAACCTTTCATTACGCCAAAATGCCTTTCGGTTTAAAGAATGCAGGTGCCACATTTCAGCGTGCAATGGACTTGGCTTTTGCGAATGAGAAGGATGTGTTTTTGGTGGTGTACCTAGATGATTTGACGGTGTTTTCCAAATCTGATGAAGAGCACATGCATCATCTAAAAATTGTCTTTCAAAAGTGCAGAAAATATGGTTTATCGCTGAATCCGAAGAAGAGCTTATTCGCCATGGAGGAAGGCAAATTACTCGGGCATATTATCTCAAAGGATGGCATTCGTATTGACCCAGCATGTGTGCAAGCAATTCAGCAAATCGATCTGCCTCAGAATAAAAAAGAGATACAATCGTTCAATGGTAAGATGAATTTTCTACGTCGCTTTGTACCTAATCTTGCTGAACACCTAAGAGAAATGACAAACATGCTTAAGAAGGATAGCCAAGTGAAATGGACCGAGGAGGCTGTAAAATCTTTCAATTTGGTTAAATTGGCCCTTTCTTCTGCTCCAGTTCTAGTCAACCCAGACTACACTCAGGATTTCATATTGTTTTCATTTGCTTTGGAGCACACTATGGCAGCAGTATTATTGCAGAAAAGATATGATCACGAAATACCCATTGCATTCTTCAGCATAGCTATAAGGGATGCAGCCTTAAAGTACAACATCATTGAGAAACAAGCCCTGGCACTTGTGAAGGCATTGAAAGATTTCTGGGTATATCTTCTACATTCTCATATTCTGGCCTATGTACCTAACGTTGCTGTAAAATATGTTTTAGTGCAGACCGATCCTGAAGGAAGAAGAGGAAAATGGATCGTAGCCTTGCTGGAATATGATGTGGAAATAAAGCCTACAAAGCTGGTCAAAGGACAGGGGTTGGCAAAGCTAATGGCCGAATCAAACTTGCACGCCTTGGACATAAATCTGATCGCTGCTATGTCTGATGAGAATGAGGAAGGATCATCCATTCAGGTATCTGAAATGTTTACTCTTTCTCCATGGTATTCAGATATCATATATGTGCTTAAAAATCTGTCACCACCGCCCGGCATGACTAGAAACAAAGCGAGAACACTCAAGTTGAAGGCTGCCAAGTTTTGCATTTTAAATTCTGCGCTGTATTGGAAAGATCCCGGTGGCATTTTGTTAAATTGTTTGGTGGAAGAAGAGGCAAAGAAAGTCATGGAGGATTTCCACGGAGGAGAGTGTGGTGGTCACCTTTTTTGGAAGTCAACAGCAAATAAGATGGTATTATTGGCCGACATTGTTTGCTGATGTATATAAGATGGTCAAGCGCTGTCATAAATGTCAGATTTTTGAAGGAAAGCAGAAGTTACAGCCTTTTCCACTTAAGCCTATTGAGGTGAGCGCTCCTTTCCAGTAGTGGGGGTTGGATTTCATTGGTGAAATTCATCCCGCTTCTTCCAGTCAGCATAGATGGATCCTCACAGCAACAGATTATTTCACAAAATGGATTGAGGCAACTCCCACCAGACAAGCTACAGATGCGGTAATCATTTCATTTCTTGAAAATAACATCTTGTCTCGCTTTGGTTGTCCGAATAAGTTAATCATCAACAATGCAGCAGCTTTCAAATCAAAAAGGATGGTAGAATTTTGTCATAAATATCACATCATTTTGGGTCATTCAACTGCCTATCATCCACAAGGCAATGGATTGGCGGAGTCTTCGAATAAATCATTGATCAACATCATCAAGAAGCTGCTGGAAATAAATAAAAAGAGCTGGAATAAGAGGTTGGTCCATGCGCTTTGGGCAGATCGGATCAGTCACAAAAAATCCATTGGTATGTCACCATTTGAGCTTGTTTATGGAGTTGACACAGTATTTCCCACCTCTCTCGCTGCCCCGATAGTCAAACTTCTTCAGGAGGCCGGCAGTGAAGAAGATCCCATGCAGAGAAGGTTGAATCAAATGGTCCACTTGCAACAAACAAGAGAATAAGTTTTCAAGAACACATCCAAATTGTAGGAGAAGATCAAGAAAATTTATGACAGAAAAGTAAAGGCGGATAAATTTCAGTTGGATGATGTGGTGTTGAAGTGGGATGCAAGAAATGAGGAGAAAGGTAAGCACGGAAAGTTCGAGAATCTTTGGAAAGGTCCTTTCAAGATTGCAGCATATAGGGGTCAGAATGCCTTTCTTTTGAAGGAAATGAACGGGGAAGATTGTCCAGGAGGGTCGATCAATGGTCAACTGCTCAAGCATTACCACTGCTGAGTTATTAACGTTGCTTCCACTATCATTGTAAATACCATTTTTATTTCAGTTTGGTTTCAGTTTGTCAAGTTAGTCTTTGAGTCATTTCAATGTCAAGTTTGAGTCAATTTTTTGGTCATTTTAGTTTCATAAATGAGTCAGAGTCCTGTGTTGTTGTCGAAATGATGACTCCTTAGCCCAATGGACAAAGGAACTGTCTAGCTCCTCCAGAGATCTGCTGTTCTTGGCACCTCCAAGGAGCTACCATCCCCCATTGGAGCCAATGTTAGAGTCGGTCTGGTCAGTCCTCCGTTAGAGATCAAAACTCTTTATGCATTTCATTTTTAGGTGTCCCGCTCCATTCACTCAGCTGCATTCCACTAGGGGCATGCCATGATCTGACGGAGAAGGTCATGCTAGTCATTTCCCCTCATATCTGGCTCCTACTGGCTTAGGTCTTTTGTCAATAATCACAAACATCCATAATAGTCAAGGTCTGGGCCATTAACAGACAAGAGTAATTTTTTGTCATTAGGTCTAGGGATTAATCAATTTGGTCTTTAAATAGGTCCAGTAAAGCCATGCAGGCCAGAGTGATGCCCTTGCAAAGTAATGATTCACAGAGTTTCATCGTCATATTGATAAACTTTGACTGTTCTTCAAAACTCTGTTTTGAAGAAAAGTCAAACAATGTTATTGGTGGCAAAATTTTCAAAAAAGTCTTCAGTTGATTTCTTCAAGTGCATTCATGGTTTTCGTGGCCAAATGTCCTGTCAAGCAATCCCTGCAAAGAGTGCCGAAAATTTCATCACTTGAGCCAAAATTAAGAGGAAAAGTGAAAATCAGGGTTGTTTTAAAGTCAGTGAAAAAGTGTCAAACATAAACATTAGAAAATGGGTTTTTTGAAAAAGAAAAAATGTAACCCATCACTTCCAAATCTTTATATACAAAACCCCACCTAAATCCAAGTCATTGTGCAATGAAAGGCAGAAGGAAAGCATTGCAAAGTTGTGGGTGTGCAAGTGCGTAATTTGGAGTAGTTTGGAGGAAGTTTCAGGGGTGCGGCGCACACAGGCAGGGGCGTGGCACACACAGAGCCCGCCCGCAGTGCAAAGTTATAACTAGCGCGGCACACACCCAGAGCGTAGCGCACTGGGTTTTGCGAGTGGTGCACAGAGTCAAAGCGCCTGAATTTTCCAAACTCCCTTCAATTTTTTTTTGTGAAGCACATAAATTGCAAGGTAGGCTCCATAAACTCACTTGTGCATCAAATTTGATAAAGATATGGTGGTTTATTGCCTGTGATTAAATGCAAAAAATTTCATAAAGTTAACCATAAGAAGACACCAAAAAACCATTTTGCTAGGGTTGTGCCATTGTGTTGTTGATGCCAAGGCTCTATTTTTCCTGCCCTACCACTTTTCCTTATTCCCCTATGCCATTTTTCCTATTATCACTACCCTAACACTACCAAACTCATATTCCCTTTCCCTTCCTCCTATTGCTCAATTAAAACCCCAAACCCTAACCTATCAAATTACCCAAAACCCCTACATATCCCTAAACAAAATTCTCCCTATAACCCCTATTCCAATTACATTACTCCCCTCCTAATACTCCTTTTGTTTCATTGTTCCCCTTGGTGGCAGATATCACAAACAACACCTAGCTTCACCATCATCAAAGGGGCAGCCTAAATACAGTTTATAAACAGCAGTCATGGCATCTGAGGGTTCATCAGAGTATGAGGTGGAGACCCACAGTGATATAGCTTTAGGAGAACAGGCTCCCCGAAGACATCATAGGAGTGGCAAACATGTTAGGGATGAGCCAAACACCCTCACTGAGTTGCAGGCATGCCCTCTTGCTATGTCATGTTTCCAACACCTAGCATGTTTTGAATTTTGTCAAAGGGTGGCAAATGTTAGAGTTCATCATGAGTTGGCCCATTTGTTTGTGCTTCACCTACATGGAGGTCAGTCTATCTTGGCCGGGGTCACCTTCACATTGACACCAGAAACTATCTCAGTGGCAACAGGCATACCAAATGTTGGAGAACAGTGGCATAAGAAGAAGAAGGTGGATAGGCAATATTATGAGCCTTACATTAAGGCCAGTTGTTTGAGGCATCTCATAAGAGTCTTCCCATTCAGATTTTTGAAAGATGAGTATGCTCCGCTCATGAAATTGATCATGAAGTACTTCAGTTGTGAGGGGAGGTTTTCTCGCCTATATGCCTATCACATCAGGTTGCTCATGCACTTTACCAGGGTGCGGATGATGAACCTCCCATTTTTCATTTGCAGGAACATAGAGAGGATGAACAATTTCATGCAGCATAAGACCCCTCTGCAACAGCTTAACAGTGTTTATCACTTTGCTCTTATTCGAATTTTGGTGGATCATCAGTTGGGATTGCAGGGCATTGCTTGGGAGGACTTCATCTCCCGTGACTTCTTCAGCACTCCACAGGTAGTATTAGAGGCAGAGCATGAGATAGGTGGTCCTTCTCATCAGTATGAGCACCATGAGATCACTACTATGCCAGTATTCATCACCTATCAGAGAGGCAGTAGACATTTGTTTGCAGCGGCAAAGCGAGTGTTATCTCCACTCGGGGTGGAAGGGGCCTCGCTTCCTACATCAATGACACAGGAACAGGACAGAGGTAAGGAGCCAATGCATGATGAGGGGCCTTCAGGTGAGTGAGAGACAGAATTCATTCTCCTTCATGATGATGAGACAGATATAGAACCGACAAATGCAGAACTTAGAGAGATCATCCAGGAGCAGCAATCAGAGATTGAGGACTTATCCCTTGACTTGGAGAGGGCTAAGTGGAACATGAAATATCTGGAGCAGAGAAACAAGTAGCTTGAGGATCAGCAAGCGATCGGGGAGCTTCAAAACATTCGTGAACATCGCCAAGCTGCACAAAGAAGAAGAGTTGAGCTCACGTCATTGGAGCAAGAGATTAATGAGGATCGAGAGGCAAATCTCGAGAGAGTCAACATGCACTTGTAGAGGCTACTGGACAAGGCCAATCAAGACCTTGCCTTACTGAGACACATGGATTTTCATTACAGGGCACGAAACATGAGTGCAAAGGCCCGAATAAAGAGTTTGAAGGCGAAATTGAGCAAAGCAACAAGAGAGGCAAAAGAGGAAAAAGAGCAAGATCGGCTTTGAATCTTGGCTGAGGCTTCTTTGGCACAACATAGCACCCCATAGAGAACCTCCAGCCCAAATTTCAAGGAATTTGGGGAAATTTTGGTCACATGACAAATTTTTGGGCAAAACACAGGTTTTTTCTCCCTATGTGGCGCGACGCTAAAAATTGGGAGCTCCAAATGAAGAATGGTTTGCATTTTTGGATTCAGCATGGAAAATCACGACTACTGGTGCTTGGACAAGAAATTTGGGCAAGATCTGAGTCTCCAGGAGGTCAAAACACCCAAAAAATGGCCTCTCTGCCCCTTTTTTGATACACAGGAAGCAGTCTTGGGAGAATGAAGATTTGGAGGGGAAAATGAGCACCAAATTCAGAAATTCCAGTTGGGTTAGAAAGTAGACAGGACAGGCTTTCCAACAAGCACACTTGGGCACATTTTGGACACCTGAAAGTGCCTCAAATCAGGCTCCAAAGTAGCATGGCGCACAGAGAAAATGGTGCGGCGCACACAAGAAAAATTGCCAAATTTGCTTCCATTTCGCGAAATTTCGATTCGCGACTTCTCCAAGTGGGCCTGCTCATCTACATTTCGGTTTTTTGGCACCTAAGGTGGAATTTAAAGTATTTTCTCTCCAGATTGGCTTCTATCCAAGTGGCGAAGGAAGGCAAACGGTCACCCAAGCCATTTGTCATGTTTGTAACGCTGCACCTATAGCTGATGGTTGGCTCTTCACCTCCATTTTGTAATGATTTGAGTAACTCCCCAACCCTTGGGCATTATATCTCTTCATGGAAAATTCTATATATTGTATGCAAACTATTTGCAAATGGTTGGTTGGCTTGTAACTTCTGGGAGACTGTGGGAAAGAAACTCTGCTTCTTCACTGTATATTTTTGACAGAGAATTAATGAAAGGCAGCAGCTCTGTTTCATGAGATTCATGTGGTTGTGAGTGTAGAAAATGTGTCTCTTATGTTTTCATATTTATTTCATTATGTTTCATAATTCAATTCATGTTCATTTCCAGTGAAATTTTCTGAGTTAGATAAGGTAGAATTCAATTTTATTGCTCTACCTGTGGGAAAATTTCATGTTCAGTGTTCTTCTTCTGTTGAAATGGATTCATGTTCCTATGCCCTTTTCACTCTCCTAAACAATCTCTCCATTCCGCGTTATTTCAAAATAAATTGCTACACTTTTCGCCTGCCTTGCCTCACGAAGTAATCTGTGCCTTTGTATTAAATTCTCTGTTCTTTGCTGACCATTGGTCCCATACCACCCGAGAAGCTCAGTCATTCATAAAAATTATTTCTTGTATCCCTATTCACTTACTAGCCTAAGATCAATATTTCATTGTAAGTCATCTCAGACCATTTTTTTCTTATCCATTCACTGAGCATGACTCGGAGAGAGCCCTCTCCTGTTCTGGTAGGGCTAGCTACCAGACTGAGCGTGGTTTGTGGTTACCTTGAATTTTGCCTTCCTTCAGCCTAGGGCAGATTTAGGTGCTGACAAGTTACTTGAGGAATTTATTGGGAGATTGAAGCATTGCTATGAGCAGTCAAAGCGTAAGAATGAATCTCAGCAAGGATGGAAAGGGAAAGACAAAGGTAAAGGTAAATGGAAGCAAAAAATAGCAAGGTCTCAAAATGCAGACGAGAAAGAAAATGTGGCCCCACAAAAGAGGTTCAATGCATCTAGACATGGACAAGGTCACAACAACAACATAGAGGTGATGGTATTGGTTAGTTGGAGTGTTGGACATGTGATAAGAAGCACCTTAAGAGATATTGTCCACAAAATCACGGTGGTAGGCCTCAGATATATAGTACACAAGAGGCACAAACTGTTGGGGATGTTGGTGAGATCTTTCCTCGTATCTATGCAACATTGGATAACAAACAAGCATACCATTAGGCATCTATCATTAAGATGGACAATAAGCTTTGTGATGAAGTTATTTCTATTTTGATTGACCCTGGATCTACTTATAGCTATGTTAGTCCTAACTTGGTGGATAAGTGTGGTTTGAGTAAGGAATTGCATGCAATATCTTGGTTAGTGTAGTTGGCTACAGGTACAAAGAAGCGAGTTCACCATTGGGTAAGAGCTTGTGCATTTGATTTGAATGTATTACCGTTGGGATCATACAACGTGTTGTTGGGCATGGATTGGCTGTATCTTCATAGAACCAAGGTGGATTGTTATGAAAAATCCACTTAGTCTGTGGATGACAATGGGGAACCAAGAGTCTTACAGGGAAAGAAGAAAGCCACATTAGTGAGGATGGTGACAACTATGCAGGCAAAGAGCAGTCATAGGAAAGGGTGTGTATTATTTTCCATACATATTTCTAGTGACAAAGGTAAGGAATTTGAGGATGTGTTGCACAAAATATTGTCACCATAACATTCTGCAATCTGTGTGAGTCTATCACCACTCATACTTTCCTCCTTTGCAAGTCTTAAACCTCAGTTCTTCATGTCAAGCCTTGAAAAATAAGAGAAAGCCCTTAAAAGTCTATAAAACTCTGGTTCCGCACTTTCTCTTAGCATTACCTGTGATCTCGCACCTACTGGTCATGTCCCCTGCGTATCGGACAGCTCTGTCTATGTGTAATGGGTGCGGACCCCTGTAAAAGTCAAAAAGGCGCAAGTACATTCTTAAAAACTCACTTTGAGTCATTTTTGGAAGCTTCTAGAGGGAATCTTGAGGTGGCAAGTTCGCTCCTTTAAGGTTCATGCATCCCATACCTTAAGGAGCTAACCCCTTAATGTCAGGAGCTTATCCCTTTGAAGGAGAACTCTATCCCTTCATAGGTGGACCTGTAAACTCCTTCCTCTGCACTATAAAATGAGGCATTGGGCTGGTTACTGAGGAGGTTGAAAGCTGAATATTTTTGAGGTGAAATGCTGTTGGAATTTAGTCTTTCTAATTGAGCTTGAGAGGAGAGATTACATACCTTCTTGATCTCATTAGGAAGAGTGTGAGGGTTGTCAAAGTAGAGGAGATTCTTGCTTGGACCCTGGGAGGAGCTTGTACAACATCAAGGCACCAAAGGTTGTAAAGTTCTTCTATTCTTAAAGTTAATACAGTCAAGTTTATTTTTCTCAATAAGCTGTGTTTTATGGTTTATTTCATGGATTCCTTGATCACCATGATGAATATGATTTATTATATTAGCTATGCAGGTGTTATTTGATGTGTGCTTATTTGTGATTGCAGGTTCTTAAAAGGAAACTCTTTTGGACGGTTGAAGCATGGCTGCCACAAACTAGCATTGGACTTAAGGTAGGGTGTAAAACACCTCTTGGTTTTTATTTATAAATCGCAATATATTTAGAGAAAGGTATATTTGCTTGTTCTACTTGTCGCTAGATATCTGTTGATACTAGGGAGATCGGTCTTGTCCGCAAGAACGATTTATCCGGCCGACAAATTGGCGACTCCACTGGGGATTTGAATTTGGTTTTTGGTTGTCCTTTTTTTGACTTGAGAAACGTTTTCTTGTTTCTGGTTTTTGCTTGATGTGTGTGGGATTGGGTAGTTTTTAGGATCTTGAGTATTTTTTGTTTTTTCCAAAATTTTGAAGAGGACCGCACTTTCTTTTTACAAGACAGTGTGGACATCCCCGCACTGTTCCTTTAGTGCACAGAGCGGTACTGCATCTGGTTCTACTGGAAGCCTACGGACCCTGTCAAAATTTTTGAGAAACCTAAAATGTTTTCGTCCAGTTAGGTTTAGGTTATATGGCTTTTAGTCTACCCAGATCTGTATTTTTCTGTCAAAAAGTCTTGTTTATGAGTTTCTTTCAGTAAATTCTTCATCTCATCAATCTCCATTAAGTTAATTGGATATTTTGAGTCTCTTTTTTGAGAAATTCTTAATTTGATTTCCTTTGGTCATTACTTGGAGGTTTGTCTGAGTCTTTTCACAATTTTGCATCTTTTTGCAAAAAAAATTTCCCCCTCATTCGCCAGAGGGGGGGGGGGGGGGGCTAAATTGTGTATGAGTGTTAATTGCCTTTGAGTGTTTTTATTTTTTGATCTTTGTCACTCTCACCCAATTTTCTTGACTTGCACTTGATTGGTTCTTAGATTACATTAGAATCATTTTGTGTTTGAGAATTCTCTTGCATAGATCACATTTGCATAATTAGAATTCTCATTTTTAGAATATGAATGAAAAATGTGCATAGATTACATTTGCATACTTTTCAAGTGAATTGTGCATAGATTACAATTGCATAGTTTACATTCTGAAAAATCAATCGTAGATTGAGATCAGTTTTCTTTGATTTGAATTTACATATTATTATGCTTGTTTTTAACACACAAAAATAAAAATAAAAAAAACTGTTTTGGAATTGATTTGCATTAATTTTTCTTGATGAAATTAGTGCATTAGAGAATTTTTTATATTTTCTCTTAGTGATCACTTTTTTACATTGTTGGAAGTGAATGGAAACTCTCTCCTTACTTTAGCTAGGATTCATTGAATTGAAAACATTACATTATCATATTCGATTGCATTCAGTTTTGGGTTGGGTCATAACACCATTGGTTTCATATCCATTTACCCTTTTGAGTAATAAAAGCCTAAATAACACAGTGCTTAATTAAAATTCATCTAGTAATTTTTACATTTTTAGGGCTCTTTCCACCAATCTAGCTTCGACTAGTGTCTTGGAATAGGTTTTAGTTAACTCTCCAAGACAGTAAAACAAACAAGTAGTCGATCTTGCGGTAGGAAAAATTCCAATTGTTGCATGTATGCTCTGGGAAGCTCCTCCTAAAGGAGTCAAGCATGAGATCATATCCGAACCAGTGAGGTAATCAATCCTTCCTCATTGGGAACAATAACAGATATACACGTATTAAAAACGGTAAACCTCGGATTGACCATTGTCGAGGAGCCTAGGGTCACTTGTTGGTAAACCTTGGATTATGTCAAGGAGCCTTCAAGGGGATTGAGCTTTGTTACTCTGGCTTTGCGTGTGTATCGGATCATAGACTATTCCCCCAAGTATATTTGTTTTTGTTGGTAACCTTAGTGGCCATAATCTATAGGATTCTTTTCTAAGGTGACGGTGGAGGGAAGATCCCACTGTACCTAGAGCAGACGTCGACTAGACTCACTCGGACTCTCTGGGGGGTTCTCTTCACTCAAGATGGTTTTGTGAAGAAACTTGTGCCAATCTGTTTCATTAAGCAGGTTGTCAGGGTAACTGTTCCAACCGCCCTTTCTGTATTAAATTTCTACTAAGTTGGATTTCATCACCAACTAGTGTTTTTAGTACAGGAAGTTACTGTTTGTGTGTGGTTTGACTCCTAGATTTGATAGCGCGTGTTAATTTGTTTGTTTTTACTTTTAGAGACCATAGGTGTGAAATGTGAATTTTAATTGTTAGGTGTGAATTGTGAATTGTTAATTTTAGTTTTAAATTGTTAATAAAATTCACTGAAGTTGAATATAATGGCAATTGTTCCGGAATTTACCAACCAAGGAACCCCTCTTAACGAGAATCCTAGTACTTTTCCTTGCTTTGGAAATGTTGATCCTCCTTATATGGCTACTTTGTCATTACCTGGATTTACAATAGGTTTACCGATATGGTTATTTTCAACTTTGTTGGCCCCAAATACTCCAATTGTTCCACCTCAACTGAATGCTTCACCTCAACAGAGTTCACCATCTCAACATCACCAACCTTCTGTTGACCCTTTACCTTCTTCGCCTAATATTTCTTCCTCCATTTCTTCCTCTTCACTTGGTAAAAGCCTTGACGCTAGTAACCAAGTGGCTAAGAAGAAGAAGAAAGGGAAGAAGAAGAAGAAGAAGAAGCAAGATAAGAAAGAAGTCAACCAACCAACCATGGCTGTAAGTGTTAGCTGTGTTGAGGAAACCTCCAACATGCATCGTAAACCCAAATACCCTTGCAGGCTTTGTAAGGGTGACCACTTCTTTATCAATTGTCCTGGTATTCCAAAGGTCTTGGAAGTATGGTCAGAAAAATCTCATTAACTTTCCATTGATCCATCAACCAGTGATAGTCGGGTTCCTGGGAAAAAGGGTAAAGTTAGGTTTCCTTGTAAGTTATGCAAAGGGAGTCATCAAACTCACATTTTCCCTCACATGGATGAAGCCTCAAAATTGTTGGAAAACCTTCCTATTCCACAGAAAGAATTTCCAACTGGTTACCGTAAACTTTCTTCCAACCTACCGTCAACTGATGGAGTGATTGATCTAATTTCAAGTACAGTTGATCCCACTCTTCCATTGGAGAGTGAAACTCATATCACTCAGGTTGATGATCCATTAGTTGATCAAGTGGTCGATTCAATTTCACATTTGGTCGATCCCACTCTCCCTTTAGAGACTAAACTTCATACTGCTCAGGTTCTTCTTGTTACATCAAATTCTTCTACGCCAGGAGGCATTTCACCTATTTCTACAGAACACCCTCCAAGTACTGAGGTCTTTTCCTTTGATTGGAATAGACTGACAGAGCCTCGTCTTCCTTCCTCCATCCCTTTCCAAATCATTGTCAAGGCTAGTGGTAGGGACATACACCGCACACAGGTAGATGAAGGTGCTTCTGTTAGTATTTTATCCTCAACTGCTTGGAAAGCTTTGGGTTCCCCTCAACTTGTGCCTATTACGCAAAATCTGAAAGCTTTTAACAGAACCATTAGTGAACCTTTAGGGATCCTGCCTAAGTTTGCTATTACCTTGGAAGGTAAAACTGTCTGTATTGATCTTATGGTAGTTCGAGGTCCCTTGGATTTCAATTTACTCCTTGGGTGAGACTATGTTTATGCAATGAAAGCTGTCGTATCGACACTCTTTCGCATGATGTCTTTCCCTCACTATGGAAATATTGTGACTGTAGACCAGCTTTCATTCCCTAGTCTTGTTTCAACTACCAATAATTTGACACCCCTAAATGTTCCTGATTCTAAAGTGGTATCTACCCCGCCACGGGTTAATTATGTGGCAACTGGTCCCATGTTTTCAGTTACCAATGTAAGTGAGCCTCTCACTGTTTTCTCATCTTCCTTTGATTTAGATTCGGTAATTGACATGGAAAACTCTATGGGATTACTTGAACGCAATATTCTTATCCCTTTTGAGTCCCTTGACATGTGTACCTTCCAGAGAACTATGCTTCCTTCTGATGAAGACCTCTTGGAAGCCATGATCAAGGTGTGTCCATTAACATGTCTTTCTTCCAGTTGGAAGCCATAATCAGTGATTTCGAGGAAAGTTCCTTTTACTGTGTCAACCTCATTTAAAAATCAAACAGGGTGTCGCGAGGATAGTTTTCCTGTATCAACCTCGTTAAAAAATGAAACAAGCTGTCGCGAGGATAGTTTTTCCCTGTATCAACCTCATTAAAAAATGAAACAGGCTGCTGCGAGGATAGTTTTTTCCTGTCTCAACCTCGTTAAAAAATGAAATTGGATGTCGCGAGGATAGTTTGTTCCTGTCTCAACCTCATTAAAAAATGAAACTGGATGTTATGAGCATAGTTCCTGGTCTTGTGTCAAGCTCGTTAAAAAATGAAATAAGGAGCCATGAGCATAGTTCCTTGTCTTGTGTCAAGCTCATTAAAAATGAAACAAGGGTTTTGAGGAAAGTTCTTTTCCTGTTTCAACCTAAATAAAAAATGAAACAACTCCCTGTCTTTCCAAGATCCCGAAAGTGAACCTTCATTCCATCCACCTGGTTGAATGCAATGAAGCTTGGGGGTCATGTACCTCGTTTTGCATCATTATGCTGGGGGCATGCAAACTTATAACAAGCATAGTTTTTTGTTTCAAGCTTGTGTAAACATGAAACTGAATCCAAGCAGACTTCTCTATGGTTCAGGTTTATGTAAAAATGAACCTATACCCGATTTACATCTCGTGATTGCCGTTTTTATCCGCTAAATTCTGCCAGATGAGCCTTGGTTGTTTTCATTCCATCTCCCCCATCTCTTTGGCTGATCATATGCTTTCACTTGGTTGTTTACCCTTCCTGAGGGACTGCATATATGAGTGGTTTTTTTAGCTAGCCTCTTAACCATCATGTTTTGGCCGGAACCAGTTGCTACCCTTTATACCACTCATTCCTCTAGGATGAGTCCTCTTTAAGCTCTTTTCTGACTCGTAAAATATGAAAAGATTGCCGAGTTTTTTCTTTTTGAACTCGTTAAAATGGAATTAAAAAGACGGTCCACTTACAGCTCTTTTCTGACCACATAAACATGCAAAGATTGCCAGATTTTTGTCGTTTCAAGTTCGATATTGGTTATAAAACGACGTGTATTTAATCGCTTTTTTACTTTTTCAGATCAGAGACACTAATTATGAAAAGTACTCCTTGATCGTAATGGTCAAGCTGTTCTCTCAAGTATTATTTTATACTTTTTCGAGCTTGGGGACACAAATTTATGAAAAAGGACAACCATGGAGTTTTCTTAAGTTTTTCTTCTGACTCCCTAAAATTGAAAAACATTGAGTTTCTCCTATACTGGACTTGTTAAAATTTAACAGTAAAGGACTTGTTCAATTTTAAACAAGAATGGACCACTCCTTCTTAGGGTTCAAATTTTAAACTAAGTTTGACTCATCCGAAGGATGAGATTATAATCAAGCAAATGTTATCCTCCTCAAGCTTGTCAAAAATAAAGAGGTACTTGCCAGAAATGGTGGGGGAAAAGAGAGAAAAATGAACCTGTTTGTTATACTTTGTGTTTTAGAAAAGCATTTAACCACTCTTGAACACGACACTTTTTGTTCACCTGGGTTGGGAAATCCTTTGCCTAACAGTTAATCAAACCATATTGAAAGTCTTCAGCCGGTTTCTGGGTATTAGCTTTGGGTCAATTGTCACCAAACCATCTGCAGTGTCGTTATGTGTTCAAGAGGTCAGTTCAAATAAACCATTCATCTGCAAAATATCTGTCATCCATCTTGACCATCCCTGAGTTAGTCCTTGCCAAATATATTTCTTCAAACTTGATCTATGATTTCGTGTTGTGGGCTTGCCTACGACGGATCGCTTTCTATCGACTTCAGCTCATTATCTAGAAAGATGATCTAGAAATCATCAGTACCTTGGAATTTGCATGCCTCAATGGCAGGTTTCTCGCCTTCGACGACAGGTTGCATCATTGACCTTTGATCAAAGGATTCTATGACATGTTCGACATCAGCTCATCTATTCACATTTCATGGATTGTACTGAGTACTTTGAGAGCCATTGACATTACTGGTGGTTTCTCTCACACTTGTTAACAGTTCACATCATTGACTAGTAATCAAGTGGTTTCTACCATGTTCGACTTCGACACATTCATTCACATGGATAGAATCGTACTAGTTCGGGAAGCAAAAATCAAGACCCTGGATCTAGTTTCCACCATCCAGGCTGCGAGGAATTTTGTTATTCATTATACAGTGGACTATTCATAAACAGATGGCTGCACCCATACTGTGTCTACATATGTCTATACTTGTGATGTATTACAAAATCATTCCTATATTAGAGCAATTTAGTTAGTTTTCTAGTCAGTTTTGATCTGAGTATGGGAATGCCTACCTCAGCGATGATATGTTCACATATATATATTTTGTATTGAATGTTTTTATAGGTTCCAACCAGGGTGTCCACAGGATGATCCTTGAAATGATAAAGTACTTCACTCTTCTTAGATGACAAATGTTATCCTCATCTATTACAGACTTCACACTTTAGGGGGCAATCTGTTGCACAAAATATTGTCACCATGACATTCTGCAATCTGTGTGAGTCTATCACCACTCATACTTTCCTCCTTTGCAAGTCTTAAACCTCAGTTCTTCATGTCAAGCCTTGAAAAATAAGAGAAAGCCCTTAAAAGTCTCTAAAACTCTGGTTTCGCACTTTCTCTTAGCATTACCTGCGGTCCCGCACCTACTAGTCATGTCCCCTACGTATCTGACCGCATTGTCTCTGCGTAATGGGTGTGGACCCCTGTAAAAGTCAAAAAGTCGCAAGTACATTCTTAAAAACTCACTTTGAGTCATTTCTGGAAGCTTCTAGAGGGAATCTTGAGGTGGCAAGTTCGCTCCTTTAAGGTTCATGCATCCCATACCTTAAGGAGCTAACCCCTTGATGTGAGGAGCTTATCCCTTTGAAGGAGGACTCTATCCCTTCATAGGTGGACCTGTAACGTCCTTCCTCTGCACTATAAAATGAGGCATTGGGCTGGTTACTGAGGAGGTTGAAAGCTGAATGTTTTTGAGGTGAAATGGTATTGGAATTTAGTCTTCCTAATTGAGCTTGAGAGGAGAGATTACATACCTTTTTGATCTCATTGGGAAGAGTGTGAGGCTTGTCAAAGTAGAGGAGATTCTTGCTTGGACCTTGGGAGGAGCTTGTACAACATCAAGGCACCAAAGGTTGTAAAGTTCTTCTATTCTTAAAGTTAATACAATCAAGTTTATTTTTCTCAATAAGCTATGTTTTATGGTTTATTTCATGGATTCCTTGATCACCATGATGAATATGATTTATTATATTAGCTATGCAGGTGTTATTTGATGTGTGCTTGTTTGTGATTGCAGGTTCTTAAAAGGAAACTCTTTTGGACGGTCGAAGCGTGGCTGCCACAAACTAGCGTTGGACTTAAGGTAGGGTCTAAAACACCTCTTGGTTTTTATTTATAAATCGCAATATATTTAGAGAAAGGTAGATTTGCTTGTTCTGCTTGTCGCTAGATATCTATTGATACTAGGGAGATCGGTCTTGTCTGCAAGAACGATTTATCCGGCCGACAGGATGTAGATCTTTTGAGAAGGTACCTAGTTCTACAACAATTTCAAGATGTATTTCATGAGGACATTTTAGAGTTGCACCTCATAGGGAAGTAGTATTTTCTATTGAGTTAGTGCTAAGGGTAGCTCCAACATCAAAAGCACCTTACAAGATAAGCACACTTGAGTTGGTAGAGTTAAAGTTGCAGCTGAAAGAGATGCTTGACAAAGGATACATTAGGCCATGTGTATCACCATGGGGCACATCGATATTGTTTGTGAAGAAGAAGGATGCTACTCTTAGATTATGCATTGACTATAGGCAGTTGAATAAAGTGACCATCAAGAACATGTATCTGTTATCGAGGATTGATGACTTGTTTGATGACTTGAAGCGAGCAGCAGTGTTCTTGAAGATTGATTTGAGCTCTGGATATGACCAGGTATGCATTAAAGAGGAGTATATTTACAAGATATCTTTTCGGACTAGGTATGCACATTATGAGTTTGTTGTAGTTCCATTCGGTTTGATTAATGCTTTTGTGCTTGATGAATAGTGTGTTACATCCATATTTGGATAAGTTTATTATTGTGTTCATTGATGACATATTGGTATATTCTAAAAATGAGGAAGAACATGTTGAGGATTTAGCAGTAGAGTTGAGGTTGTTGAGAGAGCATCAATTGTATGCTAGGCTCAACAAGTACAGTTTCTTTCAAACTGAGTTACACTACCCGGGACATGTTGTCTCCAAGGAGGGCATTGTAATCGATGCAAAAAAGATAAGTGCCATCATGGAGTGGGTAGCTCCCAGGAATGTGGATGAAGTGAGATATTTCATGGGTTTGGCAGGTTATTACAGGAGGTTCATTGGGAACTTCTCACTCATTGCTTATCCTATCACATCATTGTAGAGAAAAGGTACGAAGTTTGACTGGACAAAGGAGTGTGAGGCCAGTTTTGAGCAGCTTAAGCAATTGTTGACACATGCACCAGTGTTATAGATTACAAATCCGGACAAGGAGTTTGTAGTATGTACAGATGCTTGCAAGAGAGGACTTAATGGAGTCATTATGTAGGATGGACGGGTGGTATGCTAGGAGTCACGTAAAATAAACAAGAATGAGAAGAACTACATGATACATGATCTTGACTTAACAACGATCATACATGCATTGAAGGTGTGGAAGCACTATCTTCTTGGCAGGAGGTTTGTGTTGATGAGTGATCACATTGGGTTGAGGTATTTGTTTGACCAATCAAATTTGAATGCCCTACAAGCTAGATGGTTGGCCATGATCAATGAGTTTGAATTTGAGATTAGGTACATCAAAGGAAAGCAGAACAAGGTGGAAGATTCTCTTAGCAGGCGGGTACATGTAAATCACTTAGCATCTATGAGCTCTTATAAGACAAACGTATAGGATAGGATCTTGCAGGCAGGTCAACAACATGTCAGGTATATGGATATTGTGAACAGGTTGTAGCAGAGTACAGGTACAGGTACAGGTACAAGTATAGGTACATGTACAAGTATAGGTACATGTATAGATAATGGTAGAGGTACAGGTGCATAGGATGTGGACTATTGTCTTATGAAAAATGGATTGGTTAGATTTAGGGACAAGATATATGTGTTGGACATTAGTGAGCTCAAGAAGGTGATCTTGAGGGAGTTTCATGCGAAATCATATTCAAGTCACCTAGGCTACCAGAAGACATTGACTGCAGTGAAGAAATTTTATTATTGGCCGAATCTGAAGAAGGATGTAGCAAATTTTGTGGTTAGGTGTTTCGATTGTCAGTGTGTGAAGGAAAAATGCAAGCATCCAAGTGGATTTCTATAGCCGATTGCAATTCCAGAATGGAAATGGGAGGTTATTTCCATGGATTTTATCATGGGGTTGCAGACGACAGTGAGACAACATGATCCCATCATGGTTGTTGTGGACAGGTTGACAAAGGTTGCGCACTTCATTCCGATGAAGTCTACATTCTTAGCTAGTGATGTAGCACATGTATTCATTCAAGATGTGGTCAGATTGCATGGTGTTCCAAAGAATGTTTGGTCAAATAGGGATGCAAAGTTCACTTCCAAGTTTTGGAAAGAGATGTTTGGAGGTTTGGGCATAGAGTTGGCCTTCAGTACAACTTATCATCTGTAGACAGATGGACAGACCGAGAGGGTCAACATGATATTTGAGGACATGTTGAGGATGTACGTGATGCATCAACATTGAAAGTAGGAAGAGAATCTACCACTGGTAGAGTTCATTTACAACACTGGGTATAAGGAATTTTTGAAGATGATTCTATTTGAGGCATTGTATGGGTGGAGTTGCAATACTCCCATTAGTTGGAGTGATCTAGTTACAGGGTGTTGATTGGACTAGACATGTTGGTGGACATGGAACTGGAAATGTAGGTTATAAATAAGAATATAAAGGAAGAATATGATATGAATAATAGCTATGAAGATCAGAAGAGGTTGTTCAAGGAGTTCTAGGTTGAGGAACAAGTGTACTTATGCATCAAACCAAAGAAGAGCTCCTTACGGATTGGATCATGTGCCAAGATGGCACCACGGTTTTGTGGACCCTTCAATATTATTGAGAGGATTGGGCCAATAGCTTATTGACTTGCACTACCTCTGATAGTGAAAGTACATGATGTTTTCCATGTGTCATTGCTTAAGAAGTATGTTAAAGATGTTGATCATGTGATTGATTGGTCTATATTGCAGGTGGAACCAGATGGAGAATTCCAATCAGAGCCTCAGTGTATATTGCAGAAAAAGGTTCTCATGCTTCAGAACCAAGCAATCGAGCAGGTTAAAGTGCAGTGGAAGCACTTTGGGCCCGATGAGGCTATATGGGAGATGACAGATCAGATGCGGGCTATGTATCCTTCATTGTTTGCTCGTTGAGGCAAATAAATTTTGGTATGGTGTTTTGGTACATGTTTTGGTGTGATGTTTTGATATATGTACATATGTATATGGATGTAAATATCACCATGAGCTATGTTATAAAGCTCCAATAAGCGGTATGGGTGTCATGTCATTATGATGTTATGCTTATTATGTTTTCATGTTGGTTTTCTTCTCAGGAGTGTGATCATTGTAAATATTGCATCAAGCTATGTTATAAATCTCCATGGGAAATATGTTTTCTTTTCAGTGGTTTTGTAGAGGTATAGGTACGATTGAACACCAAGAACGGTGTCCCCCAAGGGGGAGGGTTCTGTAACAACCCTGGTGAAAATTGCATGTAATAAAAGTTAATAAAGGAAAAAATAATAACCACGATTGATGGGACACTTATTCCAAGATGAATATTGGGAAAAACATTCTAGTGGGTGTTCATTTGGTTTATTATGGCTAAGGAAATTGGAAAAGGCAGTGGCTAAGGCTTTGGAAAGGCAAAATGTCATTTTTGGCACATTTATTTATGGAAATAATGGAAATTATGAGAACAGGAAGGTGAAAGGTCACAGGTTGCATGTGAGGAGGAAATTGAAGGAAAATAATGGCAAATGAAGAAAATAGAGGCCTCATTGATAAAAAGGCTTCTAAGGATTAGTTTGTAACCTTTTGTTAGTTCAGTTTTGGAGCTCTCCCATTATTCTGTCTCTCTCTCTCACTCTTGGACACTTAGAGTTTTCTTGGAGCATTTTGGCATTAGATCAAGAAAGGAAAAGAAGGCAAGAGGAAGGAAGGAGAAAACAAGGAAGAACACGATCAAGCAACTACAACAATATTCTTTGCAGGTATCGATTTACTTGTGTGTTTTCCTTGTTAGATTTTGCATGCATGGTATTGCATGTAGTTCTTTTCTGTTATGTCATGGGTTTTTCCAGGCATGACAGTGTTTTCAGCCTAGCCTTGTCATTTTTAGATAACCATGGTGTGATGGGGTTCTCATGTTTTGGACCTTGGTTGAGTTGGAATGCTGTATGGATTCGAAGCTAAGTGAGGTGGATCTATGAATGATAGAGCACATGGTCTAGTGGTCCCTGAACCAGACTATGGATCATGATAAAGTCATTGTCATAGTAACCCCTGAGCCAGACTGTGGGTTGCGATAAAGCCAAGATTGTGTTGCCTCGGTGGGCCTAGGAGTCCTTGTTAGTGCATGGCAGGATATATAATAAATCCAAGAGGTGGATATCTCTCCGTTGGGCCTAGTAATCCTGGGTTGGGATATGTGGTAAAGCTTGGAGAGTGGGTATCATTTTAGGGCCTAGAGATCCTGTGTGGATTGATGTAAAGCTTGAGAGACTAGGAGACATGAAAATTCCTCACGGTGTAGGTGGAGAAATCCGGTGGCATCCATGCTTGTTTGGCCTAGTGATTAGTTGGTGATGATGGTAAAGCCTGTTATTACATGTTTATTGTGTTGGCCTAGTGATCCAGGATGGATTATAGTAAAGAGTTGTTTCTATTGATGAGGGTGAGGTGGTTTAGCCTCTTGATGCCTTGATTGGTTATTTTGGTTTGAGTCCCACATTCATGCTTGGAATATGGAACATGGTGAATGACTGAAGAGAGATTTGGATCAACCATTCTATGGTCGGGTGGAAAATGGTAGTCCCATACTGGGTTTGGATTTTTCATTGTCAATATGAGTTTATTTCTCCTTCTATTTCTATGAGTATTATACTGGTTTATATGTGGATCATATGGCTGTCATTTCCTTGGTATTTATGTTGCTATTATGCTAGTCATGTATATGTTATATGACAATGGCTATGCATGGCTCTCATCATGTTTTTACTTGTAAATTTATGAACAATGTATCTATGACCTAATAGATGATAATGCAACAAATGACATAAGGCAACAATGCTTTATAACGATTCTCAGATAAGTATGAGACCCCTATGCTTAAATCTATTGTTTACACCTGTAGATTACATATTTGTGATATGTTTGATGAAATGCCTGTCATGGCTAGTAGGGGTCCAATGAAGGGCTTGTTAAAGTATTTACATTTTCATCATTGTTTCCCTATTATCTTTCTGTTCTAAAGGTGTCATTCAATTCTGGGCAGTTAACTAGTCTCTATGACTGAAAAGTGGTTCAAATCCTAGGGACATTAGCACAACAATGGGACAAATAGTCCCTGGACGCCAGCATGCCTTGGCAAGAGAGTGTCCAGAGCCTCTTGGACGCTAGCATGAGAGTGTCCAGATTCTCCTGGACGCTATTAGGTCCATATCATGGGAGCATCTGGGGTCAAGTGGTCTAAAACCTTAGTGGGACCCAGGAGCTAGTTACCTTAGTGGTTGGGATCGTTCCTGGGAGTCCTGTAGATAATGTGGAAGGTCTGTATGTTGTGTTTCCATCAATTCCACTTCTTAAGGTCACATAGGAGGTTGAATCTAATCATAGTAGCCTCTTGTCACATGTTTACCTGGTTGGTCGGTTACTTGGGTAGATGTCGAAGGAGGGTGTTACAACAATTTACTATTTTTGGTAGTTTTTTAGGTCCTGAACTTCTCGAGCCATTTTGAGGCCCTAAACAATGTTTTTTTGCAAAATGGACAAGCCAAAGGCATTGGGCAAAGATTTTTGCTCGAAACTGTTGTCCTTAAATAGATATTTCTAATGAGGTATTGTACGCGTCAAACAAAGATCGTATGCCAAAGTTACGACCTTGTGAACTTGATGTACCAATTTACCCCAATGGTGCCCACAAACTTTTGGTGCTTCATCTCCTAAGGTTAGGTTTTTGGATGCTTAGTGTTTTCCATTATTTCTCAACAATAAATATGCCTTAAAGCCTCATTGTAACATAGTTCAAAAGACATGCAACTACCCAATCTCTTCTCATAGATAAGCTACCATCGCCTGAGCTAGTTTATTTCCATTCTGCATGTAAATAGTTTTTAGTGATTTGTCATTAATGAATTGAAGTTCGGTTTTCACTGTATTTCTGTGTTTCTATTTATATATTTCATTTTTTTCCTTCATAAATCTGGATCATCTCCCAACTCAACCGTTAATACTTGTTTGGGGCAATCTCTATCTCGGGAGAAACTAGTTTGTTGCTAGCTTTCCTTAGGCTAGGGGCACTCTTTATGACCCATCACTCTACATGACTCCACCACAAACTCAAGGAAATTATTATCCTTCTCAACTGGTGTACCTTGTTGGAAACCAGTTGATGGGTGGACGTCCTGGTCCTTCTGGCCATCTTGCTCTTCCTTGGTTAGATTTGACGACAAGTATCCCTTTGCCAATTTTTGCTACTCTCGATATCCTAGATATATACAAGTTGACTAATGACCCTATCAACACCAATTTACTTTGGCCTCTAACCACACACAAAATTCTTACCAACATTCCAAAGTTTGAAGGAAAATAAGGAGATGACATGACAACACACATCACTACCTACCACCTTTGGTGTGTCTCTAATTATATGATTGACAACAATATCTAGCTCATACTCTTCCCACACATCCTAATTGGAAACACAACCATGTGGTGTATTGAATTACCATGAGCTTCTATTAACAATTTCAACACCCTCTCCATGGAATTCTCAAAGCATTTCCAACTACCAATACATTACGAAATTGGAATGGAACTTCTAACAACTTTGTGCCAGAATATTTCCACCCACATCTCCGATCATATCGATGAATGGAGATGATGGTAGTGGTTAGTAAAGGCCTCCATTCCAGAATACCTATTAGTTGATTGGTTCTGCAAGTCCTACCTCCTATTGTGAAGGACATTTCCATGTATAGATCTGTACTGAAGACTAGTCCATTCAGCATGTCCAACACCTAGATCTCATTTATTCTTAGTCTAGCATGCTCTATGACCTGATGCATAATGCTCCTTAGACTTCAAATACTCTCGTTACTTAGCAACCTGGTCCTCACACCGATGGCCTCATCGGTACTACCTCTGAGATTGTTGTCACCTAGTTGAGCAGGGAAAATTTCTAGTTATCCATTACTACTAACCTCGCCTCAACTACATCTGATCTCACTAATGCTCCTCCATCCACTGTTTTAGTGTCCTATATTATAATAGTCAAAAACAAGTTTTATCTTTTCAATTTATTTTGGTAAATGTGTTAAGGTTTTGCTTTGATCTCTTAGAGAACAAACTATTGGTCTTTGTAAAGAATGTAAGCTTTCATTATTGATGTAATTATGTTAAAGTGTGTGAAAGATGATGTAAAAATAGTTATGGATTCCATAAAGATTGAGTCAAGTAAGCCTAGGGTCGATGTCTCATACAAGATCACGAGTGAGCTCATAGTGATTCTTATCTTCTCATCATTGGCACAAAGTAATGGGGTAAGTTCATTCAGTTAGGTTGTCAACGTCATCAACTAATTGTTTTCCTCGGTCAGAGACCCCAACATCCAGTCAAACATATGCAGGTGGAAATTCGTTGCCTTTGGTGTTGCACTTCTGCTGTGAGGGGTAATTTTCAAGGATAGAGGTTTGTAGCTTGAGCACAAGTTTTTAAACAGGTTCCTAACATTGTAGAGGATGTCTTCTACCTACTCAGCACTTTCAAAAATCCATGTAATGGCTAGAAGTATGAGAACCATGGAGTCACTGCACTTTTGGAGAAACGCAATACATTCGTTGCGTTTTCACACTGTCACCATATTTTCACCATATCTCTTAAACCTTGTACTTATTTTCCATGAGTTTTTTTACAGTATATGCATGGGGGTGAGATGAATAAGCTCACTTAATTTCAGTTCAAAATTCTTCATATTTTTCGAGAAACGAGCCACTGTCATCTACAACCATTTTTGGATTTTTTTTGAGATTTGTGAGCTGGATTTGGCTCAAAATTTGTGTGGAGAAGGGCTATAATGATTTTAAATTGTTGTAAAAATTTTAGCTCAACCTGATTTACTATTTAGGATATATTCAAAAAATACAGTTGTTGCACTTTTACGCTATACTTTTGTACTGCGCTTTTGGATAGTCAACTGTTTGACCATCAGATTTGACTCCAAAGCTTCCAAAACTAATTTTGAAGATGATGAAAAGTGTCTTGGAGCCTTAGGATGTTGAAGATATAGATCATTGTAAATATTTAAGGTTTTGGTTATGCATTAAGTTGAGGAGTATAGTGGATAAACCGCTTCCTAGTTTTTAACATAACAGGTCTACATTCGTTACATCTAGCTAATTACCATTTCTCCTTTGGGAATTTCGGTTATGCTAGGTGGAAAATTAATGATTTTGATGTATATATTGTGTAAATATGATAGTGCAAAGGGTTGGTCAGGTTATAAAAGAAGAGACATTGTGTACCATGGGTTTTGATATATTTTTCAATGAATGAAAAGGCATAGGTCTAATTTTATAGAAATTCCCATGTCAGTTGCTTTGGAGATATGATTATTTGTTTTCTAAGTAATATTCTGTTATCAATCATGATTTGAAATGTGTTTTCTTGTTTAATTGAATAAAGATTTGTCTCAGAATTCGCTTAAAAAGTGCTCTGTTTCAGTTTGCTAAACAATTTATGTTTTCTACCTAAATTGAATTTAGAATTCATCCTATTGTTTGATGCTCTATATGAAATTTCCACCTATCTTCTACTCACCATCCTACAATGAATTTTACTGAAAAACTCCAAAAATATTGCCTACCTCCCCCCTATAGAAGATCCCTCTTTCTCTTCATCCTTTCATTGGAAAATAATTAATTTTTATGACCGTATTTCCCAATGGATCTATCTTCTCCCCTGCGGGCACAACTTTATAACCTATTCCTTTCTGAGCACCATACCTAACCTAAAATCTAAGTGACTATTGTTTTAGATAGAGAGAGAGACCTCTCTGAAGCTGGAAGGGCTAGGGTCCAAGCTTCCAAGTGGTTTCGGGTTACCTTTGGATTCCTCTTCTTGGCTTGGAGGAATTATAGATAGTTAACACACTATAATTAACTCTATTCAATCTACACAACAATCCAATGGAAAGAAAAATAAGAACAAGAACAAGACCTCTCCTTATAAGGAGCAATCATTTGTTTAGAACACCCAAGCTCAAGCACCTTCAACTGCTAAATTTAAGAAAGGGAAAGATAAAATTGTGAAGTTTCCTTGCAATTTTTTCTCTGATGACCATTTAACCTATAAATGTCATAACCTACAAGAGTGCACTGATTTCCTTGCACAAAAGGACACTTATCGGACCCCTGCTATCCTTAACAACCCTCTCCCTTCTCAGCCACAACAACAACAACATATGGTTGCAAACCCACCTCCACCCTTGCAAGGGGTAAATGGTATTTCTCATCCCCCTCCTATTTGAGAAGGATAATCTACCGTCTATGCTTTTAAGGTGGCTGATTTACAAACATGAGCTAAAAACTATGGGAATTCTGTCCTAGACACTTTGGATACCTTGTCAACCTCTAATCTACCTTTGCCTAACGATCTCCACATTGAGAGACCTATTTCCAACCTTGTGATTTTCCCCCACCCAAAAGGGTATTGACATCGAACTACGCACAATCCATCTAGCCACACTACCCAAATCTACAATATAGTATAAGATCTCGCACAAGCAGCTTGTGCTATGTCCACCCTGGAAGTCTTGAAAAGTTTTCCCTTGCAACATAAATATTTACCCTTAGCTATAGGCAAGGTTGACTCACTGGATTCCAACCTTGTTCTCTTCAACATAGAAAATAATACATTTGGAAGTATTGCAAAGTTGTCCCTTGCAACATAAATCTTTACCCTTAGCTATAGGTGGGGTTGACTCGCTGGATTCCAACCTTGTTTTCTTCAACATAGAAAATAATACATCTCCCCTTTCACACAACTTGCATTTCAAATGCAGGTTCATGCGAAAGGTAAAGCCATTTACCACATTGTCATTAATGAAGGTGTATCTACTTGTGTAATGGATACTTCCTATTGGCTCGCTTAGGTTCGCCCACCCTTATTCCATCATTGAATTCATTGAAATATTTTTATGGAAACACTTTCATCTCTAAGGGATATCTCGTTGCTTTTCCCATCACTCTTGGACAAAAAACAATTTCAGTTGATATTGAAGTTGTTGATCACCCACTTGATTACAACCTTCTATTGGGGCATAGTTGGACCTAAGCCATGAAATCCATTGTCTCGTTGGTCTTCTAGCTTATCTGTTTCCCTCACTAAGGAAAAGTTGTGACAGTGGATCAACTGTCTTTTTACAGCCCTGACTTTCAACCGTCGACTTCTAGCAATGTTCCCTTAGTTGGTGGTTCTCCTGACACCTTTTCTAGTATTGGTACTGGCCTTTTGAAGGGCTCTTCACTCTTAGGGATTTTCCCTCTCCCACTTCCAAAGTTTCCTTTAATAGTTTCAATGTCTTTACTATATTTGATGGCCCTACAGATCCTTGGATCCTCCTAGCCCCTTCTACCATTGGTTCTTTTGGAGAGTAGATGCTGCTGTCATTACCAAAGCCAACTTATCAAGTTATTCAATCTACATCTGACTCTTTGTTTTCCTTGGTTAAGGAAAATGGTACCGCAACCTCTTTACTTCCTCTACTAATTATATTGATACTATCTTGCCTTTTGACAAGGCTATCATGGAAATTATGTCTCTAGATGAGAAACTTGGGGACAATTTTAACCGTCATGTCTAGGTCTCTTATCCATCTTCACTGAACACAGATTCTTTACAAATATTTTTGTTTGATTGACTTGAGATTGTCCCCTCCCATTTCACGACTATTCATGAGTTAGATTTAGAAGGCAACTTAGGAAATTTGTCCAACACATTGCTTATTTACATTTTGATCAAAACAGGTGTCATGGAAAAAATCCATATTGGAGCAGACTACACTCCTGAGGAGATTGCTAGTTTCACTTGCCTATGAGATATTTTTGCTTGGTCTTAAGAAGAGACACCTAGAATTGACCTTATTTGAACATGAGATCAAGCACCAAGCCTTATTTTTTGATATTTTTTCTCACTCGTTAATACTAAAAAATATCAAGTTTACTTCGTCGGACTTGTTAAAATCCCATGAAGAAGAACATGCATTCTTTTTATGGTCTTTTTCTTACTCGTTAAACCAAAAAAACCTTGAGGTAACTTCTTTGAGCTCATAAAACTCCCATGAAGAAGGTTGAACCATTATTTTTCTATCTTTTCCTCACTCCCTAATGTGAAAAAGATACCACGAGTTTTCTTCATCTGACTTGTCTCAAATTTTATGAATACTGTTGGGCCTAGGAATTATCCTTAAAATACATCCACTTTCACTCCATTCACACATTTTCTCACCTCTATTCCACCACCATGTCACCACATCAGCTTCACTTTCATCATTATATGGGTTACCTTTGTGTTTTCCAAAACATTATTAATTCTTAGTATTTTTAAGAGAATTTATGGTTAAACTTTAGAAAATAATCTCCATATACTTATACCTAACAATTAGAATGAGTTTGTTGACATGTGTAGGTACAAAGGAAGCTTCCAAGGCATCTTTATGTGGCACTCTATGTTCAAATTCGAATTTGAGGAGATCATGGACCTCATGGAGAAGATCATGGACCTCATGGAGGAGATCATGGAGGATAGGGTTATGTGTCACCATTGGTTGAGAAATATGTGGGTCAAAGGAGGGAATAGTGGATTTACATTTATGAGTTTGTATAAATAAGAGTGTTATCTCCTTCATTTGTAATCTTCATTTTTAGAATTTAGAAACTTAGTCCTTCATTTGTAATTTTAGATTTTAGAATCATTGTAATGTAGAGTTTAGGACCTCTTGGAATGTAGAACTTGGAGCCTGTAATTGCAATTTGCAATTGACGATAAATAAAGTAGATTGGATTTTCTTCTACATTTGACTTCTTTCTAAAGCATGCTTGTGGAGCTATGGAGGGCCCCCATTGCCTCACTTACATGCTCATTTTGTTTTGGTAAAATTTCATTTTATGTTTATTGTGAATTTCATTAGACTAAATTATTGATTCATATGTTTGAAGTATTAATGAATGACCTTTCGTAAGAAAGTATTAATGTTTCTTTCAATGAATCTGATTTGTTATTTAATGTTTACTTTCATTAGTTTAAGTTTTTGATTTATATGCTTGAGATATAAATGAATAGTCTCTTGTAAGAGAGCTTTAATATTTCATGCAATCAATCAAAATTAGGTTTAAGTGCTTTAATTTCATCAGTCTAAATAGTTTGTTGATTAAGATGTTAGAAATATTAATGAACAATCTCCCGTAAGGGAGCTTTAATATTTCTTACACCTGTCACAATGTCTTTAGATTTCATTTTGTTAGATGACTAAGTAGGTGTTGGAGATCCCAATGAAAGATATCCTGTAAGGGAGCTTTGGCATTTCTTCACCTAGCTTAGTTTAGTTTGTCTCTAAGTCCATATATATTGGATGATCCTCGAAGTTTACTTACCCGGATTGATAGTAAATGAAACTCTAATTTGCATCCGCATTTTAGACCAAACATTTTGGCACCGCTAGCGGGGATCGAACCTGGGTCACCCGTGTGATAGGCGGGAATACTCACCACTATACTACAACGACAACCTGCAAATAAAACCTTGCTTCCATACACCATTGAGTCCATAGTCCTTGAGTCTAAATATTTTTCTAAAAACACCTTGAAGCTTGCATGCCTTAAGGGAAAGCTATCATGTCGATAAACAAGGGAATACATCAATGTCCCTCGTTCGTCGGATCTTCTGAGTATTCGAAAACAACAAATTCATTCATACTTAGAAAGAATGTGTTTGGGACATCTTGATGCTCATCCACATCAAATATGGGAGCTCTCGTGTTGACTAGTGGCATTCATCAATGGCCACTAAGTTAACAATTTCTTGTTATGTTCAACACCGAAACATTTATTCACATGACAAGAATTGTGCCAATGAGTATTGAAGACTTGAAGACCAATCATTTTGTAGTAGAGAAAGCATAATTACTTTCATTACTTTTCAGTTTTTAATGTAAATGACTTGAGGACAAGTCAATAAATAAGGCTGGGGGGAAGTGTAAATTCTAAATTTTGTATACCTTCCAAGCCTTATACATTTTCATCCGCATTTAGCAGCAAATTCCGAACATTCAACAGAAGATCCAACAACAGATTTAGCACCAAATACAACAACAATAAAAGATTGATTCACTTTTTCGACTTCATCCACCACTTTCACAGCCAAGTAAAGAATACTATGATCAGAATTCTGTAGCCACATATGCACAGCTCTCATCCATTTTTGAAAGGCTAAGTTGAGGTATGATATTTACTAACTTTTAACCATTTAATTCCCTGAAAGCTAGAATGATAATTTTTGGAAAAAAAAAACTTCCTTTCCTCATTTCATAAAATTGCCAAAACCATCTGTTCGGGGGAGGGATACATTTACATTCATACTTTGTCACCTTCATATTTTTCCATATTCATATATCACATTCTAAAACCCACATAGCTTCAAAATATATTCACTATTACATGAGCATATAAATGGCTTTGTCAAAAGTACTTAAAAGCTAAATGGATGCCACACAATCATGGTTGTTACACTTTCATGATTATATGGGTTCCCTTTGTGTTTTCCAAAACATTATTAATTCTTAGTATTTTTAAGAGAATTTATGGTCAAACTTTAGAAAATAATCTCCATATACTTATACCTAACAATTAGAATGAGTTTGTTGACATGTGTAGGTACAAAGGAAGCTTCCATGGAATCTTTATGTGACACTCTATGTTCAAATTCGAATTTGAGGAGATCATGGACCTCATGGAGGAGATCATGGAGGATAGGGTTATGTGTCACCATTGGTTGAGAAATATGTGGGTGAAAGGAGGGAATAGTGGATTTACATTTATGAGTTTGTTATCATAGATTTTGTATAAATAGGAGTGTTATCTCCTTCATTTGTAATCTTCATTTTTAGAATTTAGAAACTTATTCCTTCATTTGTAATTTTAGATTTTAGAATCATTGTAATGTAGAGTTTAGGACCTCTTGGAATGTAGAACTTGGAGCTTGTAATTGCAATTTTGCAATTGATGATAAATAAAGTGGATTGGATTTTCTTCTACATTTGACTTCTTTCTAAAGCGTGCTTGTGGAGCTATGGAGGGCCCCCATTGCCTCACTTGCATGCTCATTTTGTTTTGGTAAACTTTCATTTTATGTTTATTGTGAATTTCATTGGATTAAATTATTGATTCATATGTTTGAAATATTAACGAATGACCTTTTGTAAGAAAGTATTAATGTTTCTTTCAATGAATCTGATTTGTTATTTAATGTTTGATTTCATTAGTTTAAGTTTATGATTTATATGCTTGAGATATAAATGAATAGTCTCTTGTAAGAGAGCTTTAATATTTCATGCAATCAATCAGAATTAGGTTTAAGTGCTTTAATTTCATAAGTCTAAATAGTTTGTTGATTAAGATGTTAGAAATATTAATGAACAGTCTCCCGTAAGGAAGCTTTAATATTATTTACACCTGTCACAATGTCTTTAGATTTCATTTTGTTAGATAACTAAGTAGGTGTTGGAGATCCCAATGAAAGAGCTCATGTAAGGGAGCTTTGGCATTTCTTCACCTAGCTTAGTTTAGTTTGTCTCTAAATCCATATATATTGGATGATCCTCGAAGTTTACTGCTATAAAGTTAGTTATAAAAATCTTTAAGTAACTACTTGCATAAGAATTCAAAACATGAATCTCATAAGCACAAAGAAAGATTGTTTCGGGAACCAAGATGTGTTTCTTTATATAAAGGCAAGTAAAGTACATATGACGGAAAGATTTCACCTGAAACACCTTCAGCAGGCTCCAAGCAAAGCTTCCTCCCGGATTCGTTCCAGCCTCAAGCCTCCAACAAGAGCTCCTTCCAAGTCTTACTCAATGGTGATATAAAGGATGAGTGATCACCAATACACATGGAAACAAGGGTTTCCTATGCAAAGTGGGGGAAGTGCAGAATGCACCAAGGACTTCAGACCTGGTCTAAGGGAAAAATCTCAGCATAATAATCTTGCTCTCTTTTCTCTCTCCCTTAGGCCTTCCCTTTGATGTCTTTTTATACCATCTCCAAAGTAGTTTTTTAGTTAGGAGTTGGTTGGGAACAGTTGGGCCACGGGCACTAACAGGTGATCAGCAGGTAAAACCCGCGATCTCCGCCAGAAAATAAGGAATTATTTATTTTTTTAAGTGTTTTAATACATACACGTGGGTTGGGTATACACAGACCCGCGTGTACACGCGTTTAACTCAGGGCAATGTCGAGTATAAGGGATAAAACACTATTTTTTAAATTTTAGGACCAGGTCTGGAAGGAGGGGTTGCCCTAGGCCATGAGTGCAGCATCACAAACCATAAAGTGAGATTTGGAGCTATAACACAAGGACATTACCAATCTGAACTGAGACAACAGGGTTTCCGGGATCAGTATATTTTTCCATAGACACACATCCCATCATCAACTCTGCTGCCCTACCAACAAATTGAATGGTTTGGGGTTCCAATCTCTTCCTCCCGAGTTTCTTGAGACAAAGTTCCTTAATAATCTTGGTACAAATGGGGATCTCTTTGATGGCTTGAAGCAAAGGTATCTTAATGAAAAGATTCTGAAGCTCTGATGCCAAGCTAGTCTCAGAAATAGGCTCACTTCTTTCCATTACTAGCCTCTCTAGGAAGGGAGGCTGGTTGGAAGAAGATGGCAAGGATTCAAAGGGTAAGGGTTGCTTAGTGATAGCTTTTGAAGAATGGTTAAGAGTTTCCTCTTCTCCTTTATTTTCAACAATCACTATAGGTTGCTTCTTATTTTCTGATGTTACAGTCCTTCCCGATCTTAATTGAATATCATGAACCCCAATTGGAATAGACTGGTACTCAAATGGTAAAGGTGGGTTTGTTAAATAGATCATTTGCACTACTTTATTATTGTTAGGATTAGGCATAGGTTGAGCAGGCAACTGAGGAGGTCGAAAAGGTGTAGGGAAAGGTAACGACGGAGTAGACTGACTCGGAAGTTGAGGCATTGAATAATGTGTATGCTTAGATGGATATGACTGCATATATGGCTGGTAGGAATATGGAGAATGAGTTGGCCCTCTCCAACCTTGTTTACATGGTTGAGAAGTTTGCCCATGTTGATATTGATTCCCATACTACCACTACTGGTTAGTGTTAGGATAAGAATATGCATGTAAATTATAACCAAAATAGTGTGGAGAAAATTTAGGAGCCATACCTACACCTACCTAAGGCCAATTCCTTCTTGCTCCCATAGCATACAAGTATTCAACTTCAGGCTATCCCCCTATAAATACAGCTTTAAGTCCTGGTATAGAGGGACATTTTTCTGTGACATGGTCTTCTGCACAAATAGCACACTTATTAGTTTCTTTCAAATTAAGAGGACACTCTTTAGGAGGATGCTTGTCTCTCCATTTAGCATAGAAAATACATAATGACTCTTGTTCCTTCATGAGTTTTTGTTGAAATTTTAAAGAGTCCAACTGTTTGGTAACAGTATTCATTATATCAATTTTCATGTTTTCCATTTTATTTTCTAGTCCAATAATCATAGCATCAGTAGATTTAGTTTTTCTATTTCTATTTCGAGTTCCTCTACCAGATCTATACTGATTTCTTGAAAATTTCCTGCATAATTCACAAATTTGTTCAAAAGTTTGCTGAGAAATATCACCTTGTCCTAACAGATTTAAATTATTTCTAGCATTATCAGTAAGTCCTCTTAAGAACAAGGTTCTAATAGTACTAGGATCCAACTTAAGTTTCGACCTTTGTAAAATATGCATAAATCTTTCTAGGTAATCTTCAAGAGTTTCATCATCATCCTTTATGATTGTAAAAATCTCATCCTGCATGTCCCGAGTTTTGAAATATTCTTGCTATTTAGACAAAAACACTCTCTTCATCTAATCCCTAGAGGTTATAATGTTTCCTTCTAACCCCATAAACTAGCATAGAGCTGAGTCCTTGAGAGTAATAGGAAATAATCTTAACTTTTGGGTGTCAATTGAATAATCATAAATTCTACACAGAATATCAAACTCAAATAGAAAAGAATCAGGATCTTCATGAACTTTACCATGGAAATGAGGGAGAGCTGATGGTGTAATATTCTTCATTTGCACCACAGTATCAAGGTCCACAATTGGAAACAAAAAAGTGGATTACTCTCCACTTACCTAGTTTTCACAAGTCCCTTCCACCTGATCTTCATGGTCCGCCATTGTTTCCTTTTTACTTGAACCGCTCTCAACAGGCTAAACCACACCTGAGCTGTTGTCACTAGAATCCAGGTGGACTGTTCCTGCGTGATGAGTTTGAATTGGATTGGGCTTCCTACTTACAGAAGGAGACCCAATTGAGAATTGTTTCAAAATTCTTTCGACCCTTAGTGGGCTTCGAACCCTTACCTTTTCTAGGCATTCATTTCAAAAAAGAAAGAAAAATAAAAAACAACTTCTAAAAAATGCTGTCAGAAATCAATTAACACTATTTGAATTCCTTCAAAGAATCTTTTCCAAACAATACTGCAAAAATAAAGGAAAATTACCTCTATTGTATAATCAGAAAATTCTTTACCAAATCAAATCGCCTCCCCAGCAATGACACCAAAATGTTGGGTGCAAGAATTACACTTAAGCAAACTCCTCAACACTTAATTTGTCAACCCGGGGGATCTGTAAACTTAGAGACGAAGCACAGGCAATGCAAGATATGGTATGAATATTCCTAATATAAATCCCTACTTCTTTAAAGGAAAGATTACTGAATCAAATTAAAAAGAGAAACTCCCCGGAACAAACTGGGTTTGTGGAGGGGAGACAAATTCTTGATGGAATAGTGGTATCTTAGGAAGTGATTCACTCCTTGAAACAGAAAAAGGAAAAGGGAATGATGGTAAAACTGGATCTATCGAAGGCATATGATTGACTGAATTGGAACTACCTAAAATCAATCCTTACAGCATTTGGATTTTGTGACAGATGGGTGAACTGGATTTATGAGATGGTATCAACCCCAAATTTCTCCATCCTTTTAAACGGATCCACAACACCAATGTTTAATGCAACAAGAGGACTACGGCAGGGCGACCCTATATCACCCTTCTTGTTTATAATTGCAGCAGAAGGCCTCGGAAGATATCTCAAGAAAGAACTAAGGGAAGGGAAAATTAAAGGATTGAGGCTGTGGGGAAATAATCTCCCTATTACGCACCAGCAGTTTGTAGACGATATCATGCTTTTTTGTGCTGTGTCATTAAGAGAAGTCAAGAGGATAAAGTGGATTTTGGACCTCTTTATGGAAGCTTCAGGTACAGAGATTAATAGAGAAAAATCATGCACCTTCCTCTTCAATACACCTGAAGCTATCAAAAGACATTTGACCAGAACCCTGGGATTCCGAATTGGAGAACTGCCTACTAAGTATCTGGGAAATCAATTAGCCTTACATCCCCTAAGAATGGTGAATTGGCAGCAAACAGTGGAAAAACTTAAATCTAGATTGTCAAATTGGGCATTCAGATCCTTGAATATAGCTGGTAGACTTGTTCTTCTCAAATCAATTCTCCAAGCCATCCCTATTTACCCTCTATCGGTCATGACAACACCCAAAGGAGTATGTACAAAGATGGTTGACATTTTCAGAAAATTCATCTGGGGAGGCCCAAAGCAGCAAAAAAAGTGGGCTCTTATATCGTGGGAAGGCTTGACGAAGCAGAAAGAAGAGGGAGGCCTTGGTCTCAGGGATCCGGGGACTATGAACAGAATCCTGGGTGTGAAGCTTTGGTGGAGGTGGATGAGAGGGGGAGATGATCTTTGGAAAAAGATCTGGACACAAAAATATTCAATGCCAACATCAGAGGAGGACATTCTTAGGTTAGAGGAAGTCCCAAAGGGATCGACGGTATGGGACCTGGCAAGCCAAAATAGGGACATTATAAGGAAGCATGCTTTCTGGGAAATAAAAGAAGGTAAAATAGCCAAATTCTGGGAGGAAGCCTGGTAGCAAAGAGAGAGAATGGGGGAGCTTCAACATTTATATGACACATATCAAAGGGCAATAGCAGGAGGACTTCAGTATGTGAACGAGTATTGGAAAGAGGCAGGGCAAAACGAGACATGGAGAATATGGAGGAATCCAGAAGAATGGGACATCAATATAGACCCTGAACAGAGAATGGCATTTATAAAAGAAATAGAATCAAGAAGGATAAAAATTAGAACAGGCCAGGACATCCTTCGGTGGGGAAAATCAGCAAAAGGTACCTACACAATAAAGGAAGCTTATTACTTAACCACTCTCCAAGATCAAAGGGTAGAGGAACCGGACTGGAATCAAATCTGGAAGAATAGGTGGTGGCCAAAGGTAACCCTGTTCGCATGGATGGTAGGAAAAGGAAGAATACTAACGTGGGATCAGATCCAGAAGAGAGGCATATGCGGCCCACCCAGGTGCAGTCTCTACAAGCAAAACATAGAAACCCAAGAACACCTCCTGAATTCTTGCCCTATCGCCCTTCAACAATGGATTGAAATCGAAAATCTCTTTGGAAAAACCAATAGGGATCCACAGGATATCAAGCAGACCATCTTTCAATGGGGCAAAGGACGATTCTCATGCCAGGTGGTGAGGAGAGCCTGGAGTCTGGTAATGGGCTTCAATATATGGTTAATATGGAAAGAAAGGAATCTAAGAATATTCCAAGACAAAGCTAATCCCCCGAATTCGATCTGGAAACGAAACAAAGCTCTCATAAGAGAGACAATTCTAGCGGAAGCTTGGGAGGAAGAGGATTGGAAGACAACCCCAGAAGAGAGTAGAATCCTAGACAGTCTAGATCTGAAAATGAGTATGGTTCATCCTCAAAACAAAAAAAATCAGAACACCCAGAGTAAGAGTCTGTCCAAATTCAGGTACCCGCAAGAAAACTTCATTAAACTGAACTTTGATGGGGCTTCCAAAGGAAACCCAGGACCAGCCGGATTTGGAGGGATATTCAGGGATAGCCAAGGACGCACAAGATGGGTCTATGCAGATCGGGGAGGTATTATGAGTAATAATGAAGCAGAATTGATGGCAGTGTATCAAGGCATTAGAATAGCAATTAGAAATGGATATACTCAGGTGGAGATTGAAGGGGACTCTCAGCTAGTTATTGAAAGTCTTAGGAAATTGGATAATGGCAAAAATTGGGAACAGGTAGCGAAAAGTTGGAGGACTGCGGGGTTAATACAAGATTTGGTAGACATCATGAGACGAATAGACTACAAAAATTTTAACCATGTAAAAAGGGAAGGTAACAAAGTTGTTGACTTCCTAGCCAACTGGGGATGCAATGAACAGGAGGGGCAGATCGATAATATATGGCCAATGCAGGTGGACAAACCACGATGGGAGATCCTTACATCGATTATCACTCAGGATGATAAAGAAGCGACAATGGCATGAGAAAAGCTACAGACGGCCCCCGATCGGGGTGGAGGAGATGGGGAAGCACGGCAAAATAATGAAAAGGGCGAGGTGGCAGGAGGATCCACCGCGAGTCATTAATATCACACAAACCGGCATGATGAAGCTCAGAGGCGGTAGGATCCCGAGGCCAGGTTCTGTCAGGGCAATCAAGACAGGTGATGGGAAGAAGGGCAGTGATCAGAAGAGGAGGGGAGATGGTAAGAAAGGAGACATGGATGCGAGAGGTCGGAAGGTAGAGTGCAAGAGTTTAAAGGGTAACCCAAGGAAAGGCAAGCGCCGAAGGAAGGAGACGCAGGACAGAAGAAAAGGAGCGGAACTCCAACAGAAGCCGGTGTTGCAAAGGAACAAAGGGAGAACGGTTAAAAGCATCTGGAGCTGGAGCGATAAGGTAGCCCTCTCCTCCGCACAGATAGTGAGTACAGGTGGCGAATTCGCAAGACACTCTACAGTTGCAGCGAGAGAGATAGAGACGGAAGCAACCACGAAAATGGAAGTAAATGAGGCAGGGCAGAGTAGAATCACGCGCAGAACTTGGGAGGGCATAACCCAGGACCAGGTAACAGGGGAAAAATGTGCATTCGACGAGGAAGTTGAGATAATAGAGAGGCCACACCAAACTGCAGCCAGTAAAGCAGGAGAAAGGAGGACCCGGAGATCAGGGGGTAACCAACAAGGCACAGGAACAGATGTCGAGAAGAGAACCAGAGGACAGCGAGGTGCGGGGGCGACAGAGAGTATAAATTTTGAAATTGGGCAGGGAAGTGAACCAGCAGTTAGGAAAGGGCCCATGCATCCACGTAGGAGAGGCGGGCGTCGAGGCAGGGGCCGAAGCAGGAGATTCGAAAGGCAACAGGCGAACTTGGAACTGCCAGCGGAACAGAGACGAGGACGCCGAACCATGAATCAGATGGTTCAAGAAGCAGAGAAAGCCTACGAAGAAGGCACAGATGCTGAGATCCGTAGGATAATTCAGGAGATAGAAGCCAAGGCGCTGCAAGAGGACTCAGAAGCTGAGATGGAGGACTGGGGAAATTTGATTCCTGATCCAGGTAATACCAGAAGTCGACTATCTCTTTATAAGCAGGCATTACATGTTTACTAGGTTGTAAAGAGAATTATGGCAAAAGCGATGGAACAAGTGGCAATGGAATTGGCTGAGGAGGCCCAGGGCATCCTGAACTTAAAGAAAGAAATGAAGAACTTCCAGATTACCCTGCTCATGCAAGATGAAAAGCTAGAAGAAATTAAACAGCTCCTGAAGATGATAGTGCCAGAGACAAAAGCTGAAGAGACCCTACCCGAAAATGTGGTAGACTAATCTGTCATGCTTAGTTTATGCTTCTGCTTAGTTTTTGTTAGTTTTGATAACAGGTTGTTAGATAGTCAAGTCTTCAGCTTCATTTACAGTTAGTTTTCAATGCTGGACAGTAGCAAGTGTAGTGTTTTTGATAGTAAAGTTCACTTGGCATGGACTGATAGACTGAAACTTTTCTTTTACTGGATGGCTATTAAGGATTTTAGGTGGCCAACAGACCCAGTTTCCCTTCGGGGCGGGTTGAGGTCACAAAAATTTTGTAACTATTATAACCTGATGCAATAGAAAATGAAAAGATCCCACTTTTACCGACAAAAAAAAATTAAAAAGAGAAAAAGGCAACTTGAACCATCAAAATAATCTAAGACTGGAACAAGGAAGAATGCATTTGCAAGAGGGAATTAAGGATAAAGGGAAATCACTCTAGCTAATTATTGTTTAACTACTGAGTGTGTGTTTTCTCTTTAGTAGAGACACTTAGCAGTCTCATTAGATGGCCCCTTAAACTTGCTCCTTTAAAGATTTCCTTCTTGCACTAATTTGTCCTGTACTATCGCAGTCTGCTTGCACTAGTGCAGGAACAGAGATTTATGCAGAAGGTATAAATGGTGTCTTTACTAAAGGCTTTTTTACTTCCTGCAAGGGCTTGAACTTTTCCAGGTTCAAAGCACTCAGATCCTGTGGCAAGAAACTAGTTCTTGCACCAGATCAGAGTTTCCTGCACTTAGCATTTAATTCTTAAGATGAGTGCTTAATCATTTCAAGTGCTATTATACTGTTAAATCAAATTGCACACATAAAAAGTGAATGTTTCTGATCTTAACAAAGTGCAGGAATAAAGAAACAATCAATATACATTCATCCTGTCATGAGCATTTAATGAAAGAAAGAAAATTGTAGGATGTAGACTAAGAAGGCTTGCTACATCACACCAACGTGCACTGGTGCAGGTTCATTTCTCCTGCTTGGACCAGGCGGGGAAAACCAATCAAACAGAATTGCAGAAAAGGATATATCACACCAACATGCACTGGTGCAAGGTTATTTCTCCTGCTCAGATTAGGTGGAGGAAAACCAATCTGAAATCAAGTGCAGGAAAGGGAATTTATCTACTTCACACAATGGATCCACTTTCACTCAGACAGGAATGCATGTGCTTAAAATTAAATCATACCTGACAATGTAAACACAAATTACAGGAAAACGGGAAATGGGGTAAACGTGTTGGGTTGGCTAGGCCCTAGCCAACTAGCGCGTTTCCCCTTTAAATAAAAACACTACTCAGTACTTTAATCAATTCATCAGCTCAAATATAGAAACACAATTTGTGAAACTTGAGGCAGAGCTCCCTTTTATTAATTCACTGAGGCAAGTACATACATTAACACATCGTCCAGCCTAGATTCGGGTGATAACAAAATACAGCAACCTGTTACCACCTCTCTGGTTGTGTCTCTATTCTCTTCTACTATCAAAAACTTCCCTTAGTCCTATTTACATTCTACATTATATAGATCTTTGGCCAAAGGCCAAAATAGATCATTCAACCAATTACATAACCAAACACAGAATTTAGCTTTTTAGCCTTCAAAATTAGATAGTTAGCAAAACTGGTCGTAGCCAATCTCCAGCTTTCGTCCTTCACAGATTCGATCTCGGCTGCCTTTGGATCGATCTTGCTGTCATGGTTGAAGCTGCTCAAAACGAGGTGGTGATCAAGGAGGTTCGGATTTGCTGCAAGGATTTGTTGTGTTGGCAATGGTGCAAGATTCGATCCTGCACTAGGATCAGTGGTCACAGTAAGTACTCTAATTACCAAATAAACATTGGAGATATTGATAAGTTACAAAGAGTGATTAAAAGTAAGAAATCATGTAATAAATGATTAATTAATGCTAAGTTAAATAAAAAGTATTAAAAATAAAGTTTATACGAAATATGTCACCGTGCCTGGACTGGTGCAAGATGAGGGTGTATAAAAGAGGTAAAACAACGGTAAATGGTTATGATTTAGGAAGGGGAAAATGGAAAAAAGAGAGCAAATTAGGGGGCTAACAGTAGCACTAGTTCTTGCCTAAGGGTTTAGGGTCATGGAAAACTCATAAGTGATATCATCATCATATCCTTTTAGCATCTCAAAAAAACCTAACCATTGATGCCTCCTCCAATGTCTACTACAAAGGGATGAAGGTGAATTCTCTTAGTATCAGTAGGCTCTCTCCTATTGAATCCCCCTCCCATATTCTTCTCTATTTTCAATTAGGTGTAGGAGGGTTTTTCCTATTATATCTCCAATATGAATTCAAAGGGAATAGGGTGGAACTTGTAGTTGATGACAATTATGTATATTCTTTGTATTTTATAGCAAAAAGACTCTTAATCCACAAGATTACTGCATTTACTAGAGAGTTCAAGGTGCACCATCATGTAAATCATGGACAAAAGAATGAGAGGGGCGACTTACGTTTCACTATAAGGCTTGGTGTAACAATAATGGAAGACCAAATCAACCTTAGGCATTATTCTTGCACCCTTGGAGGCTTCTTGTAGCAATCTTTGTGCTTCCTGTAGCTTGTTGTAGCCTTCTACACTTCTTTTAGTTGTTTCCTATAGCCTCCTGCACTTCCTATAGGTGTTTCATGTAGGAATGACAGAGTAGGGTTTGACTCTCTCACTAGCTTCCCAAGCTTAGCCCTACCTCAACTAATTTTGAAATGCGAAAAATGCAAGAAAGTTTGAGCTTTATGCTATTTGTGGCTAGGGCTTGGACTATTGTGATGGCTAGAAGTAGTACGAGTTTTCCTCATTTGGACCATTGGCCCACTTGGAGTGATCATTCTCTCATCCATCGTAATTAACACCCACTCCCTCTTAACTGATTTTGACTTCCCTCTTAACTTATTTTGACTAATGTGACACTCCTGTGTTGCATGATGACTGATAGATCACTTTTTTTTCACTAGATGAGGGTGGCCAAGTTAACTGGCCACCTCCATCTTATAAAAAAACCTTTCCTTGACATTCATACATTTTTTATTATTTTACACCTAAGGAGGAGCTTAAAGGTTATCATACCTGTGCCTACCTTGTGCTCGATCGATGCATGGTGGAGAGATGGACCTCTTGTGCTGCTACTCTGGGAGTTACTGTTGAGAAATTGCACCAAGAAATTCTAGTTTAATTTGTCCTTGAATTAAACTGAGAATTAAAATCGAATTCTATTCTCATATAAACTTGTAAATAGTTGATTAAGTTTAATTAACTTAATTAGCTTAGGAATTTCGAGTTGGAAGTCTTTCTGAAGTCATGTATAAGTTCTACCTATTTTATAGGGGTCCAAGATGAGTTAAGTATGAGTTGTAATTAGATAACTCAATTTACTAAGTTATGTCCAGTTAAATTAGTTCTAAATTGTTTGAGGAACTAATAGTGAGTTAATACTCAGTTGTTGCACTATTGCATTAGCTAGTGCTACTCTAGTTAACTGAAGATTCCCTCATCAGAAACTCATGCATGTCGATTCTAAGAAAGACCCAGTTGAGACTAGAGTGTAGGGACAATGTACTATCATTTGTATGATTTACTGAGTTGTATAGATCATGCATGAAATCAGGAATTTAACCTTGAATGAATTTCACAGTTTTGATGTACTAGCCTCCCATTAATATGGGCTCATCATCCATAGGAATTGAGCAAGGAAATAGGGACTTGGAGAGCTGCAGAATTGGCTAAGTGTGGGCCAAGAGTTTGCTTGTGGGTTGGAGATTTATTTTAATGAGTGTTCGGATTATTCTTGAGAGAACAAGAATTGTATTATCATCTTGGATTTCTGATATATGCAATAAAAATAGTGGGGTTTTGAGCTGTAGATTTCCCCGGATACTTATTGTGTTATGTGTATTTGATTATCTTCCTCTTGTCGATTATTGTTTTCCTTGATCTATAGGCTTTCGCTGGTTGAGAGTAGAAGTATTTTCTTGTCTCTTACTTTAGTACATTTCATGAGCTTGTGAATCTACAAGATTTTCTACAGTTACCTTGTTTTTTTCCTGTGTATGCTTTTTGTGCTCCTGTGTACTTGATTGTTGGTGTTGTTCATGTGTGCAGGTGCATTGTTGATATTTCAGGTGCTGCTACTTCTGCTGTGGAGTCTTGCATGGAATGGAAATGTGCTTTAGGATGATGGTACCATCCCGTTAATTTTTATGGGAAGAAAAAAACTACGTTCAAGCTTCTTGTAATAGTGGCACATGCTGCTATAGGACATCCTATAACAACCCCTTTTTTCTTCTTTTTCAAGGTATTTTACTTCAGAGGAGTGGTCAGAAGGAGTGTATGGGTTGAAGGATGATGTTAGAGCCCTGGTGGAGTAGTGAAGGTCTATGGAAATAAAGGAAATTTTGTCTGTGTTTTTTTTTTATTTTTTTAATGAGACAAGGCTTAGGGTTGGCTTTGAGAGTTGGTGATTTTTATTTTTGAAGAAGAGATGCATGGAGGATGGGTGAATTATTTTATGAAGGTGTGAGGAATATAATTGGCCTTGGATAGGCCATGGATGATGATTTTCCAATCGAAACTATTTTCTTGTAGAATTTCAAGACATCTTGTAGTGCTACAAGAGCTTCCTGTAGCAGTTACAAGACATCCTGTAGCAAACTAGAGAGGGCCTAAAAATGGATTTTTGATCCCAAAATATGGGTGAGAGTGGTAAGGACATGGTTGACATGGATGGTATGGAGTGGATGAATGGAAAAATGGAATGGAACTCGAGCATGCTATCCCTAGAGCTTTGCAAATTGCCACTTTCCTCAAAACCTGCAAAATCACAAAAAATATTAATGGACAGGTTGTAGGTCCCTGTCATGGCATTATTCTTTGTGTTTTTTTTTTTTTTTGATGGACATACAGGTTGCCTCAGGAGAGGTTTTCAACTTTCTTATCTACCTTGGGCACATCAAGGGAGGTTTTGCAGGGATCTTTTATTTTTCTATTTTTTTATTTTTTCACTCTTGGGCTGCCTCAAGGAGGTTTTCAACCCAAGAGTTGGCCTCAGATGCCTTATGGAGGTTTTCATCCAAGACTCTTATTATTTTTTCTCTTTTTTATGCACAAACAAAAATAATATTTAGGCATGTTGTGACTTGGAAGCTAGGACACTTCCAATCAAATTCACCTCTTTGTTGATGATGCTGATGAACTCTTCCCTAAACAGAGTATTTATGTAAACCTTAAATCTATAGCCATTGAAAAGCAAGGGAATCCGTTCCAGAGTATTTATGTAATCTCTCCTGCTTGTCTACTCCAAGTTCCTACACTTAAATCATCTTAAACATGCTTCAAATCTTGCATTTAACACACATTAGGCCACATGACATAGTAACACATCTTTACTCCTCACGCTAAGCATAATATGACAGAATTTGTAGATAAATGTGAGAAAAATATAATTTAATAAGTTGGAGGATGGAATTGTGACCCATATAATATACCTACTAATGAGCCTCATCACGACTCATGGCCATATTAAGCTCATAACAAAAGATGAAGTTGTTGGTAACTAATCCCTGGTGTTATAAACCTTCAAACACTCCAAGCCATTTGTAGTAAGACAAGAACATAACTTCAAGAGTGAATGCACGCCTTTCTCTTTGACAGTTGAGACTGACTCCTAGTCGGACTTCTCGAATCAACGACCTTTCACATCTAGTGCAGGAATCGAGTTAAGTTCAGGAATATCAGGATCTTCCTATACCATAACCACTTTGATATCACATTAGTGAACATTTATTGCAATAGTCATAAGGTAATGTAAATGGTAAGTTACATTGAAAAACATCGACTTATTTAACCATTAATTAATATGATCATACATTGTCCATTTACCCAAAGAATCATTAAAAGAAACCAAAAATACTTGCATAGAGGTCTTATTTGGTTTGTGAAACAGAGGCTAAGTTTTGGTAATTTAGGTAAAAAAATAAGACAATTATGACAACCATTAGAGCCTCGACCTTATGCATGTATTCAATATAATTTGTTAAAGATTCCCTTAGTCAAAACAATTCCCTAGTTTTTAGATAGAGGAGGAATGACCCGTTATAGAGTTTTATGAACCCAACGTTTCGGACTACCAAGTGAGTCCATCATTAGGGGATGCGTCAATAGATATTCTGAAGATATTAATGATGTATCCATGAGCTATATTTCAGAGATATAGCTCATGGAGCTCTATGATCTGAAATATAGCTCATGGATACATCATTAATATCTTCAGAATATCTATTGACGCATCCCCTGATGATGGACTCACTTGGTAGTCCGAAACGTTGGGTTCATAAAACTCTATAACAGGTCATTCCTCCTCTATCTAAAAACTATCCTCTCCTGTATGGATTCATTATTTAACAAATTCCCTAGTTTCTAGAAAGTAGTCCTATATTCGCTGCTATAAGCAGAAACTGAATCTTTTTGGGGAATTCAATTCCTAAAGGGAAGAAATAATAGTTTTTTTCTATATATGATGTATTTTTTACTAATAAAAATGTTGGTGATGGTTTGACGAAGAAGACATTGAGCATTTTACATTTTAATTAAAAAAATTTCGAAGAATGATGAAGGTCGATGTCTACTTGTTCAGGGATTCATGTGTCAATGTTTAATGGTGACGTTACTCATGTTTTTGTTTCATTATCTTATGTTATTTCCGTGCTTAAATCTCATGTCTTCAATGTTTAGTTAAGAAAAAATTATTTCAGAATTCACTTTTAAGTGCTCTGTTATGGCTAACTGAACATTTTAGTGTTTTTCTTCCATTGTAATATCTAAAATTCATCCTCAGCCTGTTGCTTTAGATGTTATCAATTCCACTATTTCTATACTCACCTCTCTAAAATGAAATTTGACAAATACACCATAAGGATTTCCTACCTTGGCCCTATCTAAGGATTTCTCATTTTCCCATCATATCACTGAAAATCATTAACTCAATGTGACTCCATGCCCAATCGATTTTCCCTCTTCCCTACCATTAAAATGTTAAGACCTGTTCCTCTATGATCTCAATACCTAGTCTAAAACCTGAGATAACAAGTCATCTAAGTGACTGAATATTCATATACAAAGAGCTCTCTCTTAAGCTAGAAGGGCTAGATTCTAGTTTTAAAGTGGTTTATGATTAACTTTGCATTCCTCCTGTCAGCCTGGAGGAATTACAAAGTGCTAACAAGAGGCTTAGATTTCTTAAGATCATCTGGAAAGTATTGCTTCTCACTCTTCCTGTAAGGATGATAATTGTGATGACCATGTTGTCTCTCTGATCAAGAATAAGAATAGAATCCATAACCAATACCTCTCCTTTTCAGGTGTATCCATCCATCTACCACCTCTAGCTATGTCCTCCCTCTCCGACACGTACCCTCCATGAGGCATGCTACCATATGCCCCATTTTTCCATTCCTCCAATCCATAATTCATTTTTTGTTGTCCATGTCTCTGCAAATTTGAGGAACCTTGAATGAGCATTGCATTGAGCTTTTCTTTCTTTTCATAAGCTCTAGCAAGCCTTTCATGTGACTGAATGATCATGTCATTATATTCTTTGAAACTTCTAATTTATGCCTTTAAACTTCTCAAAGTATCTTCTATATCAGGAGAGTACCCATATCTTTACTTCTTGTCTTATCTATAGGGAGGGTCATGTGAACTGTAATCCACCATCTTTCTTGTCATCTCTGATATTCTTCCTGCAAATATCTCATGTTAGACAAACAAAATATAAACATGATCAAACATACCTTAGTGAAGTTTAGGGGAAGTTATCTCATCTACACAATCAATCCAGATTAGCGCAACATATGTATATATATAATGAAATCAATGTATCAATTGTCTCAACATCAACATCATAGCGACATATGACCACAACAGTGACCATCACAATGCATGCATAGCTAGCATATCGAAAAATAACATGCATGCATAACAATCACACCTAGCCCATCCAGTCCAAGTGTCTAAACCTGATAGCTCTGATACCATCCTGTAACCACCTCACCCAATATATACCCACTTTAAGTTGCTAACTAGGATAAACACGAAGATGAGGGTTACTACGTGAGACTCGATTTCCAGGATGCACTTACGGAAAATTGGGTACATATGTCCAAATGTGGCTGCAACCTGCCAGTAACACATGATCACATTTATATCAGCCCAGCTTGTCCTAACACTATTTATTTTCAATTTTGTCTCCTTAAATTTATCATAACTTTCTATTTTTGGCAATTTTCTCTCTCTAAATTTTTGAGGTCGTTTTGATGGCCTAAACGACATTTGCAGGGGAAACAGAGAGACGGGAAAAGTGTGAGAGTGGTATACAAAAAAAATATGCCTCCTTGTGGATATATTCGAAACAAGGTATTATTATAGTCAAACAGAGATCGTATCCCAAATTTTTGAACCTAGAAAGTTGAAGGTTAAAATTACTTATCTACACAAACACTTTATGTACATAGTACCTGTAGGTTATAAATAGATATATTTTCATCAATTCAATAACCTCACCAAAGAATAATAATTGACACAATAACAAATCTAATCATTCAATCTTGAATCAAAACTTGTCCTAGATTGCCTATAACACATTAGACATTTCATTAAACAAATGGAAAACATGTAAGCTATCAGTCATGAATTCATATTTGATCATAAGAGTCTAAGATTCATTAGAGATTCATGAATAATTCCCTATGCCCATTTCACATAACTGCAACAACACTTATTAGTCCATACATTCATCAACCAATCAATAGCTAAACCATTCATGACAAGAGCCATAAATAACATGCATCATGTAATAAGAAAATAACCAGTAAATAACAAGCATAGGAACCATGGAAACTTAGCCATAACATTACCAACATAATCACTAAAAATATACATGAATCATAATAGAAGAATATCTCTTATTAATATATGAAAATACCAACCAAGTCAAGGAATTCCATGTACCATTCGACCATAAATTGGGCTAAACCAAATCTCTCTTTCCGCCAATCATACTTGAGCCATATTCCAAGTGTGAATGTGGGATGTCATGGAATAAACAAAACAAAATCAAACCAACACTTCCATAGGCCAAACCACCTCAACCCTCAATTAGTGATTCCACCTCAAAGTCAGACACCACTAACACCAACCAGATCGGTCTCAACCCAAGTTGTCCCAGGCTCCAGGAACTAGTAACTCAAGGAACAACATTCTAGGGATCTAGAGAATTTATTCAACCCACTCCAGGGACTAGTAACTCAACTCACCAAGGGCTCTAGAGAAATTTTCCAAACCTAGGCTATTGGACTAGTAACTCAACCTAAGTTGTTCTAGGGATTCCAAAGTGTTTGTTCCAACCAATATCGATAAGGAATTATGAGCACTAACAAGAACAAAATCAAATGGAAAAACCCACAACACCGTGGCTATCAAATAAATGGAAAGGAAAGGCTAAAGCCATTGTCAATCTAGGAAATCCTCGATGCTAATGAAAACACATAACCAAATAATAACATTCATACACAATGCATCCATAAATCTGTAAGGAAAGTACACATGCAACATGTTACCTGCAAAGAAAAATTGAGAGGTAGTGGGAGCTCCGTTAGGCGATCATGGACAACTAGGGTTTGAGTCAGACTTGCACAGACCACATTTTCCTGTCTTCGCTTAGCAGTAAAGATACAACGTTGCACGACAAAGGCACAGTTCACAAGCAATGGATTCCCCTCAAGGGGAGGATAGGGTGCCTCCCCCCAATGTATCTGAAGATGTTAGGACAAAACACCAGGCCAATGCTGGACCAGTTCCAAACACTTTGCCAGACAATACGAACAAGAATGAAGCGCCCAAGGCGACGCCGGCCACATGTAAGCCAGTAACGGCTGAAAGACCAAAGATTGAGCTCCCAAGCCATTAGATCAACAATCAAATCCAGCACATGAAGGATCATGCGCTAATTGGAAAATTTATAAGCTTCTAGCCCACAGAGAAAGCATTGCATGGCTAGATAACAACCAAATCGAAACCAAAAGGGCACATTACCTTGCAGCTAGGGCCTAAAGGCTTCTTTATAACGATTTTCAACTGTATAGAAGATCGAAATAGAGTCCTTGATGGAGGACCGTATTTTTTCAATGCAGCAGGTTTATATCTGAGAGATTGGATTGAACGATTCAATCCAGACAAAGAGGATTTAAGCTGGGCACCAGTGTGGATTCATCTTTATTCCCTCCCTTTGGAGTATTGGGATGAAGACTCGCTGAAAGATATCCAGAATGGCTTAGGGGAGTTCATTAAAATAAGAGAGGAGACGAAACTCAGGCGATATACCTCCTATGCCCGAATTTGTGTCTACATGCATCTTAGAAAAGCACTCTCGGACATGGTAAGTCTTTACCATGATGATTTTGAATGGATACAATCAATAGATTATGAGCATGTTCCATTCCATTGTAGGAAATGTCATGCCCTCGGTCATCTCTTTCGAGATTGCCCTTCAAACCTGAAAGCCTCGAACCCCTCCAATGTGGATAAATCTGACTTGGATGGCTTTACCAAGGTCACCAACTGTAAAATGAATCACAAGAAACCCTCTTCTGGCCTTAAAAATCTTGTAGCCAATACCTCAATGCCTTCCATAAGCAATAGCTTTGAGACCCTGAATTAGATGGAACTAAACACCTATGAAATCCCTGACCAATCGGAGGACATCCCCAAGATGACTCCTCATTCCACCCCTTTGAGCTCTAAGATTACCCAAAAATCTATACAATCCACAGATCCTACCTCTGTCATCCCCAGTCTCTTACCAAAATGGAATATTCAAGGTATGGAGGTTGACAATATGCAACAGGAAACCATGACCATAGCAAAACGAAGTGAGACCTAGCACATGGAAGAGGAGCCTGAGAGTTTCAACATTGGAGATCTGGATATACTGGGATTAGAGCAAGCTTGTAAGAAAAAAGAATACGAGAAAATCCCAGAGAGGCAACTGGAAATCTTGGAAGTCATCCTCTCCTAAACACAACAGCAAAGATCTTTAGGCATCCAACCTGGGAGTCAATGGGATGGTAAAATTACTACTAAAGACAATAAAAAAAGAGGCAGGAAAACCAATCTACAGAGAACCATCCACATTGGGGAAATGCTGGTAGAATCAGGAAGATATTCCAAGCTTACAAAGTATTACAACCCCCTTCCAAGCAGTGCACCATGAAGCTCATCTCATGGAATATCAGAGGGCTAAATAGCCCCGAAAAATACAGACTGATAAAAAACATGATTCAAATGGAGAAACCCCAAATTTTTTTCATACAAGAAACCAAATGTAACTCTACAATACTAGACTAGACACTTGCAAAAGCGTGTCCAAGCAACAAAGCGGCAGTAGTGGATGCTTTTGGTGCATCAGGAGGACTAGCAATAATCTGGGATGAACAAGCTATCACACTTGATAATATTCATGCAAGTAAGCATTTTATACAAGCCACCTTCCATATTATAGGGACAAATGTACATGGTCATCTAACCAATGTCTACTTCCCCCAAGAAGCAATGAATAAGATAGACATACTGAATACCTTAGATTTGATCAACTCTAAAAAAACATATCCAATCTGGATCACAGGAGGAGACTTCAATATGATAACAAAGTTGGAAGAAAAAAGAGGGGGCAGGGCCAAATTGGACAATGAAAGCATTCACTTCAAAAACTTCATCCAAGATAATTGTCTCATAGATATGTCATCCAACAATGGTGTATACACATGGAATAATAAACGAGCTGGATCACATCAAATTGCCTCACGCTTGGATCGGTTCCTGCTATCGGATAATGCAATCCATCTAGGTGGGGATTTCACAACGTCAATCTTACCAATCACAGGTTCAGATCATTGGCCTATCGAGCTTCAATGGCAGAGGCCAGGTAATGCCACTCGTAGGCCTTTCCACTTCGAGGCTTCCTAGATACTGCACCCAGATTTTAACAATCTAATTCAGGCGAGTTGGAAAAATTTCAAACCTCCGGATGGTACAAAAATGTATCAATTCCAGCAAAAACTCAAAATTTTCAAGAACAACATTAAACAATGGAATCAAAATACCTTTGGAAATATCTTCCAAGCACAACGTAGTCTAGATCAAGAAATGAAATGACTACAGCAAAGAATCATCAAGGAAGGACGATCTGAAGAAACCTCAAAGCTGGAAAAACACCTACAAACACAACTATCCGAAAGAGCAAAGCAAGAAGAAATACTTTGGAAGCAAAAGTCAAGAATCAGATGGCTTAAATAGGGCAAAAGAAACACAAAGTTCTTCCATTGCACTACTATCAAAAGAATAATGCATAACAACATCACTAATGTTCAAAATCCGCAGGGGGATAGGTTGGAAAAACATGAGGACATTGAATAAGAGTTCATTACTCATTTTAAGAAGGTACACCAGGAACCTCAGATAGATAGACTGTAGGCTATTAAGAAAATAACCAAGAATATCCCTAAGATCATAACTGAGGAACACAATCAGCTCCTTCTCAGGCCAATATCTTTACAGGAAGTGGAGAGTGCCATGCGACATCTTAAAGAAGGAAAAGCGCCTGGCCCCGATGGTTTTACTTCCACTTTCTTCCACAGATTTTGGGATCTTATCAAAGACGAGGTCTAGTAAGTCGTGGAGGAATCTAGAACTAATAGATGGCTGCTTCCCTCTCTGAATGCAACCTTTATAGCTCTCATCCCCAAGGAAGATCACTCTCAGACTCCAGACAAATTTAGGCACATTGCTCTATGTAATGTCATATACAAAATCATCTCCAAAGTAATTGCTTCCAGACTAAAACCTCTTCTCCCTCTACTCATATCTCCTAAGAAATTAGGCTATGTGGAAGGAAGGCAAATCACGGATGGAATCATTATCACTCACGAGATTATACACTCCTTAAAGCAATTCAAAAAGGTAGGTATGCTCCTAAAAATCAATCTTTCCAAAGCTTTTGATAGTTTAAGCTAGAAATATATTCACAAAATGTTGATAGCCTTCGGCTTCTCCCCCCCGGGTTAGATGGGTCATGAGTCTTATTTCCTCTTCCTTCTTCTCCATTCTGATGAATGGGATCCCTTCCTCTCCCTTTTTCCCCTCCAGAGGCATCCAGCAAGGAGATCCCCTCTTCCCCTTTCTTTTCGTTATAATGGCGGAAGGATTGGGAAGATGCATCAAAGAAGCACTTCATTCCCAGCAACTAAGAGGTCTTTCTTTTCCCAACACCTCGGTATTCACCCACCAACAATTCATGGAAGATAATATGTTGTTTGGCCATCCCTCGATCTAGGAAGCTCTCAAGTTAAAAACCATTTTGTCTAAATTTTCGGATGCCTTTTCAATAGCTGCTCTTCCCTCCAAATGCCTGGGAGCTCCCATGATGGACTCTGCTTTAAAGCACTCATCCTGGAAATTACTATTGGAAAAATTAGAAGCCCATCTCTCTTCCTGGACTTACCGTGTGCTAAACATGGCTAGCCATCTAGTCCTAATCAAAGCCGTGCTGCAATCCATGCCGCTCTACCTTTTTTCAGTTATGGGAGCTCCAAAATGGGTCCTCAAAGAAATTAGAAATCTTCAAAGAACTTTCTTGTGGGGAAACACAGGCCAAAAGAGAAAATGGACCCTGGTAAAATGGGACACAGTGTGCCTCCTAAAAATATATGGAGGTACTGGGCTTCGTGATCCTCAACATAGTAATGTGGTCATGGGAGCTCGCATCTGGTGGAAATGGATCTTGGAGCCACATACTCCCTGGGCTATCCTTTGGACAGCGAAATACGCCAATAACCGACCAGTTGATGATTTAATCAGACTCACAGAAGTAGAATCAGGTTCTCTCATCTAGAATGCAGCTAAACAGCACAAGGATTTAATTCAACAGCACAGCTTCTGGGAAATTAGGAATGGTAACAATGCCCGGTTTTGGGAAGTTTCTTGGCAGCAAAGACCCAAGTTGAAGGACCTAGTCGAACCTCAACAAATACAGGATTGGGAAGGGCAACTGATGGCAAAGGTAAATCAATACTGGAAGCCTACCCACGCTCAAGGATATAGGCAATGGATAAACTCAGATCATATCATCAGGCAAGGCACTCAGCTCATCAAGGACAGTCTAGAAACAGAGCTTTCAAATAGGAAAATTTGCTCCTCTGATAAGAGAGATAAAATCAGATGGGGTTATGAAGCAAAAGGAACCTTCTCTACACAAGAAGCTTACACTTTAACAATAAGAAATCAAGTAGTCAAAGACCCACTATGGAACAAAGTTTGGGCCCCCACCATTTGGCCAAAAGTCTCCACTTTCCTCTGGCTGCTATGCAAAAATAAAATTCTCACTTGGGACAACCTACAAAAAAGAAGCTTTCATGGGCCTTCTATGTGTCCCAATTGCAAAAAGGCAGAAGAAACCACTGAGCACCTAATAAATTCCTATCCATTGGCGAATGGACTATGGGAAAAAGTTAGCTTCAGATGCCAAAAAGACAGATGAGTTAAGGAGGATATCTCTAACACTATATGCACTTGGGCAAACAATCCTTACAAAAGAAAACTGTTAAATGCACTATGGAAACTTATCCCTCAGGTGTAATGTTTGGAAAGAAAGGAATCGTCGCATCTTCAAGGACCAGTCCTCCCCTTCAGAAGTCTTATGGAATAATATAGGTCAAAACCTTCAAGAAACCTTGATGCTGCAAGCCTAGTCTGAAGAAGATTATCCCGCTATTCCTCAGGAACAGACTATCTGGGCAAACTGGAACCTTCAATTGAATCGTATACAAGTAAATCAGGGTAAAAATTCCTCATAAGGAAAGACAGCAGACAGATGGACCTCTTCGCCCCAGCACATGATACAACTCAACTTTGACGTGGCGTCTAAAGGTAATCCAGGTAAAGCAGGATATGGAGGCGTCTGCATAGATCACAAGGGCATTCCGCTTCTAACTTATTTAGGCTCAATTGGCTGGGATACAAATAACTCTATGGAATTAGAAGGGTTGTGGCAGGGGCTTCTCCTTGGATAACTCCATGATTTCTTCCCACTTATAATTGAAGGGGATTCTCAGATTCTCATCAACATGGTTAATCAGATCCTGTAAGGATGCCCTCAAACAAGGTTGGAAGCAGTTGAAGATTGGCGGAGTGACTTGAGCTCATTGAACACTGGCTCTCAACCCACAGAGATGTAAATCTTAAACACTCTCGTAGGGATGGAAACAAAGTAGTAGACCTTCTTGCTAACATTGGGGTAGATAATGGAAGGACTTTTCATGCAGGCACACTTGATACTATGGCCACTACTCTTCAGCTACAGGAATACAATGAATTGGTGCAGATTGAAATGGTACAGGAAGAAGAAATCCACCCAGATGCAGGTGTTCATCCCAGGCATTAACATGACAAGACGGCAAGGCGGTGGATGGGTTGGCCACATGGCCCCCTACAACTTCCCCCATGCCACTCTGAATTGCATTCAAGGCACCTTGCAGGAGCCATTTAATGAATGCAAAGGCCAAGGCAGAACCAATTCCCACATAACAATGGAGCCTGCTAATTTCTCAGTTATTCCTCCCCCCCCAATTCACTGTGTTTGTCCTCTACAGGCGGGAGAGCCAAATGTGTGCACCGTCACAGGTAGTCGATGCTAGTTGTTAAGTTGCATCAATTTGGGTAATGGATTCCACCATTCCCATGCCTGCCTCTGAAATCTTGCTCATGTCCACAACTCCTCTGTAATTTCCCCGCACCACTCCTCTCTCAATTCCTCCACAATCCCCACTGCTTCTTCCCCTGTTTCCATCCCCATCATGGTCTGCCACCGTATGTGAAGTAGAAGAGGGGGCACAAGAGGTGGAAGCTCTCGCTCACCTGCAATGCCCAGCCCCGATTCGGTTTCCCCTGCCTCCTCAGCCGATAACCCCAACCCACTTAGTTTCACGGGGCATTACCCAAACACCTGAAGCGGCAAGGGAGGAGTCTGGCTCCATGGCACAGGTCATGGAGATGCAGCGGTCCACATTGCAAAATTTCCCCTTCCTATGCACCCTGCTCCTCATACCATGCAGTTTTGATTTTGCAGCTCCCTGAACCACCCAGTAATCGTCGCCACCGTCTCAATTACCTTCACGGAAGAAATTGAGCTGCCAGCTCCTCTGGCTGAACACACTGAGGAGGCGAACAGAGCAGAACCAAGCAGCAGGAGCTGGGGCAACACTGGTGATCAGAAAGCTGATGAAGGTCGAGCCACCTTGCATGGTAAAGCAGTGGTTGGCAGTCAGCATGTTGAGGAGGGCAAGCTCAGTTACATGCAGGCATCTGGTAGTCGCCGAGGAGACACGTCAGGAACGCGTGTAGGAGCTTGCAGCATTGAGGGAGACCATCCAGCACATGGACGTGGTGCTTCGGACGAGGATGATGATTCAGACAAGTACGCGTGTCCGATTGTGGAGGAACCAGCCCTGGACAATTGATTGCCAGGTGTCGAGTTTGCCAGGTGGACGTTTTGTCTTGCTAATGGTTCAGTTTCTGTTCAGTCTTTTGTGTCTTCTGGTTAGGATTATGATTTGGTTAAACTGTTTCTATTATGCTGTGATCAAACTGGTTACCCCTGTGTGGGGTATTTTTGAACTCATATTTTTTTGGACTGGTTTCCCCTCTGTTGGGGCAGTCAAATATAGTTATTCTGACTGCGTGATGAATGATGCTCAGATCCTCTGAGGTCGAGCCTCACTGTAAATCCTTTTTTGTATCATATTAATAGATTAAACTTACTTAGAAAAAAAAACATGTTACCTGCAAAACAATCCAATTGTAGTTGTTGTTTCAATTGTTCCCTTTCACTTTCCTGCTTTCTTTTTCCTTATATCTCCAATTCCAAGTGAATACTAGAGTGATCCAAGCATGGTCCAAGAATTCCCTAAGTGTGAAAGAATATGAGAGAATGAGAGAATAGAATGAGAGCTCCACCATAGAACTGTCAAAAGCTATGAACTGATCCTTAGAATCCCTTTTTTCATTGAGACCTCTATTTTCTTCATTTTCCTTCATTTTTCTTTCAATTTTCCTCATATTCAAATATGTAACCTTTCATCTCCCTTATCTCCTATTTTACTTTATTTCATAAATAAAACGCCAATTATTGCCACATCTTCTTTGCCAATTCCCATAGCCATTTATTAATCACCATTGGTCCCCGTCACCATGTTTTGACCAACATTTAGATTGGAATACATGTCCCATGACCTTGGTTATTATTTTTATTTATTTACATAGAAAATCAACCAGGGGTTGTTACAAAACCCTCCCCTTTTGGGGAACACCAACCTCGCTGTTCAATGGCACTTATAAACTAGAAAATCACATGTCACCTAGGGATAATGATAACACAACTCAATAGAAAATTTACATCATGTCCATCTATTGAAAACATAACCAACATACCATGAATGAACATCATACCACTTATTGGAGCTTTATAACACAACTAGATGTGATATTTACAAGCATATGCATATATTTACATTATCAAAACCACAACATCAAAACATATATTAGAACAAATCCACTCAACCAACAAATAGAGAAGGATACATAGCTCGCATATGATCATCCATCTCCCTTGTAGCTTTGTCAGGCCTAAAGTGCTTCCACTGCACTTTAACTTGCTCGATTTCTCTATTCTGGAACATGAGTTTTTTCTGATGCAATATGCATTATGGTTCTGGCTATAATTCTCCCTCTAGTTCCACCTGCAATATAAACCACTCAATCACATGATCAAAATTCTAGACATACTTCTTAAGCAATGAAACATGAAAAATATCATGGATGTTCATTTCCAGAGAAAGTGCAAGTTTGTAGGCCATTGGTCCAATCCTCTCAAGTATATCGAAAGGCCCACAATAATAAGGTGCCAACTTGGAACATGATCCTATCCTCAAGGAGATCCTCTTGGTCTTGATGCACAAGTAAACATGCTCCCCAACTTGAAACTCATTAAATGATATATGTTTATCTGCATAACTCTTTTTCCTGTCCTGTGCTACCATCAAATTTCTTTTAATAACCTACTTTTCTTGTTCCATCTCTACCAACATATCTGGTCCAATCAATAAGCTATTCACTAGATCACTCCAATTGATGGTGGTATTACAACTCCCATAAAGTGCCTCAAATAGACTCATTCTCAAGGACTCATGAGATTCATCATTGTATGCAAACTCTACCACGGGAAGATACTCTTCCCACTTCTGTTATTGATGCATGATGTACATCCTAAACATGTCCTCAAGAACCCTATTGACACTCTCTATCTTTCCATCTATCTACGTATGATAAGATCTACTAAAATCCAACTTTGTCCCCAAACCTACAAACAACTCCTTCCAAAACTAAAAGTGAACTTTGCATCTCTATCTAATACAATATTCTTAGGAACACCATGCAACCTCACTATCTCTCTGATGAAAATTTGAGTTATGTCACTAGCTAAGTTATTAGGCTTAATCGCAATGAAATGACCCACCTTACTTAACCTCTAGACCATAACCATTATGGCATCATGTTGTCTCAATGTCCTCAGAAAACCTTTAATGAAGTCCATGGATATGACGTCTCATTTCCACTCTAGAATCAAAATCAATTGCAATAAACCACCTGGATTCTTACACTTTTCCTTTACCTATTGACAGTCCAAACATTAATAAACAAACTCAGCCACCTCTCTCTTCAAGTTCTATCGATGATAGAACTTCTTAACTATTGGGAGAGTCTTCTAATATTGCAAGTGACCTCAATAGGCTTGACATGAAACTCCCTCAAGAATAAATTATTGAGCTCACTATCATCTGGTACGTAAATCATGTTCCTGAATCTGACAAAGTCATCTATCGTGAGATGATACTCCTCATCTCTAGTACCTTCATCCTACTTTTGTAGCTTGTGCTTCAACTCTTGATACTTGTCATCATGTTTCCCTTCCTTCAAGATTCTCTCTTGCAAGTCTGTCCCATAAGAACTCACTACTGCAATGTGATTCACCTACACTCTTCTACTGAGAACATCTACAACCATGTTCTCCTTTCCCTTGATATACCTGATCTCAAAATCAAGCTCATTGAGAGCAGCCAACCTTCTATCTTTCCTAGTATTCATATTAGGTTGGTTAAACAAGTATCTCAAACCATTTTGATTTCTCATTAGAATAAATTTCCTACCAAGAAGATAATGTCTCCACATATTCAAGGCATGAATGATAATTGCGAACTCAATATCATGAGTAACGTAGTTCTGATCGTTCTCACTCAACTTCCTTGACTCATAGCATACCACCTGTCCTTCCTACATCAACACTCCACCAAGTCCCCTCTTGCAAGAATATATACATACCACAAACTCTTTGTCAGCATCTGCAATCTTCGAAACTCGATCATTTTTAGGCAACCGCTTCAATAGTTCAAAACTAGTTACACACTCCTAGGACCATTCAAAATTATTTTCTTTCCTCTACAAAGATGTAATAGGATAGGAAATTTGTGATAATTTCTTGATGAAACTCGTGTAGTAACCTACTAACCCCACAAATGATCTGACCTCATCAACATTTCTAGGAGTTTCCCACTCCATGATAGCTCTGATATTTTTCGGGTCCACTACAATACCTTCCTTTTGAACAACATGTCCCAAGTAATGAACTTATGTTTGAAAGAAACTGCACTTACTAATCTTGGAATACAATTGATTCTCTCTCAATATTTCAACACTACTACCAGGTGTTTTGCATGATCTTCCTCATTCTTACAATATATCAATATGTCATCAATGAATATTATCACAAAATTGTCTAGATAAGGGCACAACACATTATTTATCAAACACATGAAACTAGTTGGAGAATTAGTAAGACCAAAAGGAACTACTACAAAATCATAATTCCTATACCTCGTACAAAATGTGGTTTTGTAGATGTCATCTTCTTTGATGTGTACCTAATGATATCCTGATCTCAAGTCAATCTTTGAGAAAACTACTACTCCCTTTAGTTGATACAATAAATAATCAATCCACATCAAAGGGCACCTATTCTTGATCGTCACCTTGTTCAAATGTGTGTAATCAATACGTAACCTAAGATTGTGATCCTTCTTCTTCACAAAAGATACTGGTGCACCCCAAGGCAATACACTTGGCCTAACATATCCCTTATCAAGCATTTCCTTAAGTTGCAACTTCAATTCCACTAATTACATACATCTCATCCTCTACGGTGCCCAGATGTTAGTCATGCTCCCGGCATCAACTCAATAGAAAATTCCACTTCCCTATGAGGCAGTAACTCTAAAATATCTGCTGGAAACACATCTTGAAATTGCTGCAAAAAAGGATACCTTTTCAAGACTTCAGTATCCTCAACATTCTTCCCTTTTCCACTATAAATATGAAATCCAAACAATACAAATCCTTTCTTGCTATTGTGCTTTGCTTGCATAGTTGTAACCATTCTCAAGTATGTAGGCTTCTTCTTACCCTAAAATATTCTCCTCTCTCCACCATCATCCAAGCACTAAATAGCCTTATAATAGAAATCTGCCTTAGTCCTATGAAGGTACAGCATATCCATGACCAAAATCATGTTGTATGATCCCAATGGAAGCACATTCATATGTGTTGATGTTGGCATACCATTCAAATCAAATGCATGAGATCTCACACAATGGTAAACTCTCTTCTTGGTCCCTGTAGCCAACTACACCAACCAATATTTTGCATGCACTTATTTATTCAAGCCACACTTATCTACCAGGTCACAAATAACATAACTATAATTAGATCGAGGATCAATAAAAATAGCAAAAACCTTATCACAAAGCTTACCTTCCTTCTCGATAGTAGATGCCTGATGATCATCTTGCATATTATCCAATGTTGCATAAATCTGAGGAATGCTCTGTCCAACATACCCAACTATCTATTCCTCTTGAGCACTATAAATTTAAGGTCTACCATCTTGATGTTATGTACAATCTCTCCTCGGATGATCATTGCCACAAGTCCAACACCCCAAAGGATTTCTACAATAACCCTTATTTTTCTCCTTAGACTGAAATCCCTATCCTCTGTCAACTACTTTGAACTCCTTGTACGACACTACATTCTCCTCGTTGCTTGCATCTTGAGGGCTTCATCACTTCTTATCCCACTTTCCTTTATTTTTGTCATTACCTTTATGACCCTAATTAGGTTTCTACTTATTCTTAGACTGCTCATAACAATGGGTCAACTTCCAAATGACTTCCTCGAATGACCGAGGCTCATCATACTCAATCTGATCTTTAAATTCTTATGAAAATCCACTAATGACACTTTGAACCTTTGTCTTCTCATCCTTAAGATATGGCACATACCTCAACAACTCCAAAAAATTAGTCGTATATTCTTTGTCTATCATAGATCTCATCTCAAACTCGTAGAAATCCTTATCCGTACCATCATAGTATCTCTCTGACAAGTACTTCTTCCTAAAAATTCTCTTGAATTCATGCCAACTCAACTCCTTTATCTTGATACCCTTGACAAGCTTTACATATTCCCACCAGATTTCTAGTTCCCCTTTGAGACTGAAAATAGTTAGTTTTTCCTTCATGTTATATGTATAATCATGCAACTCGAAGAACTTATTCATCCCATGTATCCATGCCTCTGCATCTTCCAGATTCTTCAACTCTCCACAAAAGGTAGGGGGCTTGGCTTTCTTGGACTCATTTGGAAAAAAACTACTTCTCGCTCTTCCTATAAGGATGATAACGATGATGACCATGTTAACTCTTTGTTCCAAAACTACATTATAATCCACAACCACTACCTTTATTGTTAGGTGTATCCATCCATCTACCACCTCTAACTGTGTCATCGTTGTCCGACCTGTACCCTCCATGATACCTGCTACCATATGCCCCATTTCCCCTTTTTCTCATGTTCATAATTGGCCCATGTTTTTCCATGTCTCTGCAAATCCGATAAACTCTGAAGGATCACTATATTTTCCTATGCTTTCTTTTCTTGAGCTCTAGCAAGCCTTTCCTACGAATGAATGATATTGTCATTATCTACTCTATAAATTCATATTTATGCCTTTAAACTTCTCAAACTATATGCTATGTCAGGAGAGTAATCATCACTTTGTTGGTCATATGATCTATAAGAAGGGTCATGTGAATTGCAATACACCATCTTGCTTGTCATATCTGATCTTCTTCCCATAAACATACCATGTCAGATAAACCAAATATAAACACGATCAAACATACCTTATTAAAGTTAAGGGGAGGTTATCTCATATGCACAATCAATCTTAGCATGACATATGTATATATTATGAAATCAACATATCAATTATGTCAAAATCAACATCATAGTGACACAAAACCACAATAGTGACAATCACAATGCATGCATAGCTAACATATTGACAACTAAAGTACATGCATAACAATCACACCTAGCCCATCTAGTCCAAGTGTTTGGACCTAGGAGCTATGGTACCACCTTGTAACCACCTCACCCCATATTTACCCACTTTAACCTATTCACTAGGGTAAACATGAAGATGAGAGTTATTATGCGAAACTTGATTTCCTAGATGCACTTACGAAAAATTGGGTACATATGTCTAGAACTGGATGCAACTCCCAAAGACACATGATCACACTGTTATAAGCCCAACTTGACCTAACACTATTTCTTTTCAGTTTCATCTCCTTAAATATATTAGAAATTTCTAGTTTTGGTAGTTTTTCGAGTTCTAAACTTCTGAGGCCATTTTGAGGGCCTAAATGAAATATACAGGGGAAATGAAGAGACCAAAAAAGCATGAAACCAATCTCATAGTTTGGGTCTCCTCATGGAAATCTTTGAAACGAGGTATTATGATAGTCAAATGGAAATTGTATGCAAAAGTTATGACCTCAGAAAGTTAGGTCCAAATTACCCATTTATACAAACGCTTTATGTACATAGTACCTGTAGGTTATAAATACATATTTATTCATCAATTTAATAACCTCACTAGAGAATCATAATTGACACAATTACAAAGCTAAACAATCAATCTCAAATAAAAAATTGACCTAGACTACGTAGAACACATTAGACATTTCATCAAACACATGGAAAACATGTAATCTACAGGTCATGAATGCATATCTGATCATAATAGTTTGAGATTCATTCGCAAATCACTAATAGGTATCTATGCCCTATTCACATAGCTGCAACAACACTTATTAGTCCTTTTGATGGTCCAAAATGTCCTCATTAACATTAGGGGAAAACCACCCAGTCGGGGTCCCAATTAGACCCTTTTCCATTTGGAATAGTGGCTCCAACTGGAATTGTGGGGCCAGTTTCCCTTAAGAAAAATTATATGGAATGGGATGGATGATGATAATGTATACTAATACATACTAATAACCAAAATAATGATTACTATAATTTACTATAAAACCCAGGTAAGTTGAAACATATGTGCTAGAAAGATGTCATAATCAACATACCAATGTAGATCATTATGCAATTATGATATTAATTTTATTAAAAAATAATAATTTAGTTAAATATTTATTTAAATTAATGTTATTATAACATCACATATTATTGATATCTCAATGCTCACAATATATATCAAATTTCAATCAAGCATATCAGTAGTGATCATCAAAGATTGACCAACACACATAAATGTGAACAATAACATAAAACAATTCCTTTAAAAATAGATACATAGAAAAATAGGATAATAGTACTTGATAATCTATAGATTCGCTCATCATGGAAATGACAGTGGTTCAGCCTAATATTAAGAAAAACTTAAATACAATAGTGCAATTTAAGTCCCTTCTTGCAAAAATTCAGAACCCCTTCTCCATCTCAGAGAGGGAATTTATAGTCTTAGTACAAAGGATAAAAATAAACTATTCTAACAACTTCTCAATAGAAACAACAATAGTGGACTAATTACAAAATAGTTGGAACAACCGTCTAAGCTTAGGAAGAAGACTGTCCAATAGCCAACTGTCGTAATATGAAGATATCCAATAGGATAGTGAGCTTCGAAGGGTACCCAGGCTTGATCCTCATTTCACTGGTAAAAATAACATTCTTTAGATGTGACAACATATAAGATGTGACATTGGAAAAACATCAGAGAACTAGCCATTGACTATGTGGCTTGACCAGGACAACTGCTTGATCCTCTTTTCCATTGTTGTACTAGGTTCCATACAAACCTTCAGTAACAACATTGCATCTAGTAATGAATCTTCAGAGTAGTTAAAGATGAAACTTGATTGAAATAATGTATCATTGGCCATTTCTATAATAGAACCAGAAATATCCCGAGCTTCATGCACGGTAGCTTCATCCTTCTTCATTTTGATTTCCCATTCTCTGAAAATTATGATTTTTTGAGTTTCATCCATTTTAGGCAGGTTTGCAGCTCTACCTTTGGCACTTTATTGCTAGTTTAGAAAATAAGAAAGTTTCTCATTCATTTCTTCAAAATAGTTTTTCATGTCAGACAAATGATTAATCAAAGAGTTTGCTGTTTTACATTGATCTTGAATCAACATAAGCTTACTGCAAATATTTTTTGTTGATACTTAAAGAGAGAATTTTGTTATTTTCCCTCTTTCTTGAATTCTGTCAGTTGAGGATTGATATGCAATTGTTTCATCTTCTTCTACATTTCCTTGAACTAATCATCTCTAATCTTCACCTCTTTATCAGATTGTAATTTCAGTGAATCAAAATTATGATGTAAGTATGTCACTTGGTTCTGCCATTGTTCATTGATTTTATGTTTCTCGACATCAAGAGTCCACTCCAGTGAGATGATTCTTTCCTCTTTTTCTTTTAGAAGTTCTTGAACTTATAAAACCTTATCAAAGGTTGTTGAAGCATAGGCACATGTGAATTGAGTTAGCTTCCCTAAATCTTCTGTCATTTTTGCAGTAGACCCTTTCCATAGGACATCAAAAGAGGAGAGCTTGTTGGACACCAATTCTTGATATTGGTCTAGTTTAATTTTCTTTTCTTCTCCTTTTTACCATAGCCTTGTGTTGAGGATTGTAGAAAATATCCAAGGGAGGAATCTCTTCAATATTCAGAACAAATTTAAAGGTAGGAAAAGCAGGAATAATCTCAATGTATTTTTGGTCTTGAATATGGGATTTATTAGTAACCTCCTTTGTTTTGGTATTTCACTCAGGATTATTAGAATTACCTTGACCATTATCTTGTCGTGAAGAGTCCCGAAATAAGTAACCTCGATGAATAAAACATACGAGATATGAGAGGTTTTCGGAAAGTTCATTTTCAGAAGAATTATAAAATAACGGTTATGAACTTAGAGGTCCAAATATAAAGTAGACCAATATAGAAAACATAAAGAAAAAAGATTAGGGAATTGCAATTTCGGAAATGGCACATCGTGACATTCTTTTTAAAATTTTCTGATAGAAAGGTCTTGATATATAAAGGTCTTTAAATATTAAAAGAAATAATCGGGTGTAACAACCCTAGTGAAAATTCTATGCAATAAAAGTTAAAAACAATAACCATAGATGAATTGGACACTTATTCCAAGCTGAATGTTGGGCAAGACATCCTAGGGCGAGTTCATTTGATTGTTTATGGCTATGGAAATTGGCAAAGGCAATGGCTAAGGCTTTGGAAAGAAAAAATGGCATTTTTGGCACATTTATTTATGAAATAATGGAAATTAGGAGAAAAGGGAGGTGAAAGGTCACAGGTTGCATGTGAGGAGGAAAATGAAGGAAAATAATGGAAATGAAGAAAATATAGGTCTCATTCATAAAAATGCTTCTAAGGATCAGTTGGTAACCTTTTGTCAGTTTAGCTTTGGAGCTATTTTATTATTCTCTCTCTCTCTCATATTCTTGGACACTTAGAGTTTTCTTGGAGCACTTTCGCATTGGAGCAAGAAAAGAAAAGAAGGAAAGAGGAAGAAAAGACCAAACAGGGAAAGACAGGATCAAGCAGCTACAATAGGCTTCATTGCAGGTATCGACTTGCATGTTTTTTCCTTGTTAGATTTGGCATGCATGGGATTGCATGTGTTTCTTTTCTACCATGGCATGTGTTTTTCCAGGTGTGATAGTATTTTCAACCTAGCCTTTCTAATAGATTTGATGAGATGGGTTCTCTCACTTGGTTTATGTGAGATGGCCAGATTGGATTCAAAGTTAAGTGGGGCGAATCTCCAAATTGACAAACACATGGTGTAGTTGTCCCTGAACCGGGTTGAGGATGCATGAAACCATTGACCTAGTAACCCCTGAATTAGACTATGGGTTGCAGTAAAGCAAGGTTATGTGCCTTGGTGGGCCTAGGAATCCTTGTCGATGAATGACGGGATATACGGTAAATCCAAGAGGTGGATTTTCTCTCTGTTGGGCCTAATGATTCTGGGATGGAATGCATGGTAAAGATTGGAAAGTATGTCTTGGTGTAGGGCCTAGTGATCCCTGGATCAGACTACGGATGCAAGGTAAAGCTTGAGAGACTACGAGGCACTCAAATTCCTCATGGTGTAGGTAGAGAACTCTGATGGCATCCACATTGATTGGTGTTTTTGATGTGTTCTATGAGTCCCACATTCATGCTTGGAATATGGCATGGGGGTGATTGGCTGAAGAGAGACTTGGCTCTATGGTTGGGTGGAATATGGTAGTCCCATCATCGGTTGGTTCATTGCATTGATTAATGAGAAATTCATTCCATTTATTTTCATGTGTAAATTTACTGGTGTATATATGGATTTTGATGGCTAATATGTTTATTGTATTTTTGTCCCTATTATGCTGGTTACATGTACATTTTATGGTAGCAGCTATGTTTGGCTCTCAGCATGTTTTTACTTGTATATGAATGGATAATGTGTCTATGGCCTAATAGATGAATATGCAGCAAATGACATGAGGAAACAATGGTTCATAGTGATTCTCAGATAAGTATGGGATCCCTACACTTAATTATGTTGTTTACACATGTAGGTTACATGTAGCCAATATGTTTGATGAAATTTCTGTCATGGCTAGTAGGGGTTTGGTTAAGGTACTATTGAGCTTATTGCTTTTGCATCATTGTTTCTCTATACCTTCATTTCAAGATTTCATTCCATTCTGGACAGTGGCTTGGGATCTGGGCTTGAAAAAGTGGCTTAAATCCCGGGGTCACTGGAACCGAACCGGTAAGTTTGGTCCATATGCATTGGCATGCAGGCCTATAAGAGAGACTTTAGGTCTCTAGTCATTCCCTTGCCCATAGCATGAGAGAGAATATGGCCTCATAGGTCCAGAATAACAGTGGGAACAAGGGACATGTTGTCTGAGTGGCTGACTTGTCTCCTAAGGGTTCTGTTGAAAATGTCAACTGACTTGTTTGATGTTTCATCGATTCCACTTCCTTAAGGTCACATAGGATGTCAAATCTGATAATAGTAGCCTCTCATCTCAGTTTTACCCCGATTGGCATAGTTAATTGGGTGGATGTGGGAGGAGGGTGTTACATATTGGTACCAAAGCATGGTTCAACACTCAGACAAGATGGGTTGAATCTGATAGTCATGCATGCATGTTAGATGCATGTGTGTCTCTTACACTTGTATACTTGTTGCAATTTCTTCATGTTGGATTAGGGTTGTAGTATGGTTATCATGGAGAATTCATTGTTGATTTCATGAAGAGTATTTGACATGAGTATGTGACTAATTGTATATGGTTATTTGTTGCTTACATTTTTATTTTATGTCACCTACTTACATCCTTGAATGTTAGGTTACATTTTGAATATTTTGATTACATGTATCAGTATTGTAGGTTGATTGCAAGAACTGGTCGATTATGTTCAACTACATGTGCTTATGTGTATTTGTAGTTGGCTAGGCATTGCTTATGCATATTGTCAGTTGCATGTAGCAATGTATATAATGGAGTAATGGTTGTTTTCCTGCATGAGGTCATATCATGAATTCTTGATATGGCCTTGCATTGATGACTAGATCCTAACTAGAGTGATGATTATGTGTTGATACAATTACTTGCGAATGTATATACACTATTATGATTATGTTATACATGTATCATGTTGATTTGGTGATTTTTCAAACAAGTTATCCCCCCCAAGATATACTAAGGTACATTGGTTTATTATGACTTGATTTATCTGACATATTATGTATTGTAGGAAGAGAAAGATCAAATGGCTAGTAAGGTGGTAGATTACATAGAATCTCCCTATGCATAAGATGAACATCGTGGTGTGGGGTGTTAGTGTCAGTTTTTGCATTCTGCCACCAGTGATCAAATGGGCTCTTATCATGTCTTATTAGTGTAGGTTTTAACCCTATACAGAAATTACCTGCATACGAATTCTAAAACACAGAAAATAAACAATGCGAGAGCATAACACATAAAACACATACACGAAGATTTCCCCCTGGATCCCAAAACCAAGACTACCAGCTTGATTTTTCATTATCTTCCTTTCAATGTTACAATACATATTTATACATGCCGAAGCATCCAATACCATGGACCGAAAAACCATCGCATCCAATACCATGGACTGAAAACCATCGCATCCAATACCATGGACCGAAAACCATCGCATCCAAAAAACATGTGCAAAAATCATGCACAAAACCATAGGTGGGTCCACCCAACCTAACATAGGGTCCAAAACCAAAATTTTCTAGGGCGCTTCCCTGGACCCCATAAAGTGGGGTTACGAGTGCCCTTCAAACCCCCTGTTAACTACGTGGAAAGAATATAACACAACCCAACATTCTCCCACTTGTTGTTTTCTTTCCACAGGGGGCCATAAGAGAGCTTAGTCATTTTCCCAGCCCTGAAATGCCCATTGTCTCTCTACACCAAGAGAACATCTCAAAGCTCACATATTTTGTCAATGCATCTACAGTATTCTTCAAATTATCCACCTTTACCAGCAAAACCTTTTTTTCTTCTATCATATCCCTCACAAAGTGATACTAAACATCAATTTGCTTTGTCTTTGAATGATATGCAGGGTTCTTTGGCAAGAAAATTGCACTTTGGCTATCACAGTCTATCCTTATAGCTTCCTGTACTAACCCCATATTTGAACACAATCTCTGCAACCAAATTTCTTCCTTGCTTGCATGAGTGGTTGCCATGTATTCTGCCTCTGTAGTTGATAGTGCCACTACAAATTGTTTCTTACTCATCCAACTGATTGCACCTCCAAATAGGTTAAACACATACCCACTTGTAGATCTTCTCTGATCCAGATCTCCAGCCCAATCTGCATCAACAAAGCCATGAATATCCAACACTCTGTCCAATCTCGGTCTTCGTTGGTAGCACAAACCATAATCACTAGTGCCATGCAAATACCTAAAAACCCGCTTCACTGATGTCCAATACTCCTTTCCTGGTTTTGACATAAACCTGCTCAATACTCCCACTGCATGTGCAATGTCTAGTCTAGTACAGACCATTGCATACATCAAGCTACCGATTGCACTTGCATATGGAACACGGGACATGTCCTCTTCCTCTTCTTGTGTCTTGGGACACTGTTCAGCAGATAACCTCACACTTACAGGAATAGGAACCTTCACTGGTTTACTATCCTGCATATTAAACCTCTGCAATATTGTCTCGGCATACTTCCTCTGGTTTAACCAGAGCTTACTCTTTGCCCGATCTCTTTTAACTTCCATGCCCAAAATATAGTTCACAGCACCAAGATCTTTCATGTCGAATTTGGAGGACAATTGGGTCTTCAAATCCTGGATAACTTCTTTGTCATTTCCAACCAACAACATATCATCCACATACAAGACCAGATAATTAACACGGTCACCAATTAATTTAAAATACACACAGTGATCTTGCTTCTGGTGAAGCCAAGTCCCCGTATAAATGTATCAAATTTCTAATACCACATCCTTGGTGACTGTTTTAACCCATATAGAGACTTCTTTAACTTACATACTAGTTCTTTCTTACCCTTCACCGCAAAGCCTTCAGGTTGCTTCATGTAGATCTCCTCTTCCAGATCCTAGTGAAGTAATGCTATCTTCACATCCATCCATTCTACCTCAAAATCAAAAGTAGCAGCAACATATAAAAGTAATCTAATAGAAGTTACCTTGCCAACAGGAGAAAAAATATCACCAAAATCAATTCCCAGCACCTGGGAATAACCTTTTGCTACCAACCGAGCTTTGTATTTCTCCACTTTTCCTTCTGCATTTGTCTTCTTCTTGAACACCCATTTGCTGCCAATGGGTTTCCTTCCAGCCAACAACTCCACCAAATCCCAAGCCTAATTTTTGTGCAAAGATGCCATTTCATCAACCATGGCCTCTTTCCAGAGTTTTCCATCCTCTGAATCCACTGCTTCCTTCACAGTTCTGGGATCATCATCAGTAACAGACGAAGAAAAATTTGAACAAAAAGCAGATGGACTATACCTTTCTGGTTGCCTTCTTTCTCGAACTGATCTTCTCACAACTGGATTTTGTGGCTCTTCATCTTCTGATTCCTCCTCTGCTGTAGAGTCTGATTCTTCCTCCTTTAGCTCAAACTCTATCTTCTCAGGTTCCTTTGGTTGGAATTCATGTTTAATAACATCTTTCACCTCTCTAAACACCACATCTCGGCTGTACACAACCTTCCTTGTTACTGGGTTTCAAAGCTTATAACCCTTTAAACCATTCTTATACCCAATAAAGATGCACTTTTCAGATTTACTATCCAACTTGGTTCGTTTCTCCTTTGGAACATGTACATATGCATCACATCCAAATACCCCTAGATGTGAAAGAGAGGGTTTCTTACTAGTCCATACCTCTTGTGGAGTCTTATCCTCCAACGTTGATGAAGGTGACCTGTTGAACAGGTAACATGCAGTATCTACCGCCTCTGCCCAGAATTCATGTCCTAACCTGGCACCACTGAGCATGCTTCTTGCCCTTTCCATCAATGTCTTGTTCATTCTTTCTGCAACTCCATTTTGCTGAGGTGTATATGGAGTAGTATTTTGTTGTGCTATACCACACTTCTTACAGAATTCTTCAAATTCCTTACTGCAAAACTCTCCATCATTATCTGTCCTCAGCACCTTTATCTTCTTCTCTGTCTGGTTTTCCACCAGAGCCTTAAATTTTTTAAACCTGTCAAAGACTTCAAATTTCTTCTTAAGGAAATATATCCATGTATTCCTTGAGAATTCATCTATAAATGATACATAGTACACAGACTTACCGAGTGATGGAACCTTCACAGGTCCAAACACATCATTGTGCACAAGTTCTAATATCTGTTTAGCCTTCTTACTACTAGAGGGGAAACTCACCCGATTCTGCTTCCCATATACACAATTTTCACAGAAATCAAAATCCAGAGAGCTATTACTCATACCTTCTACCATACCTTTACCATGAAGTATTCAAAGGCCCTTCTCTCCAATATGTCCAAGCCTTTGATGCCACAGCATGGTCTTTTCTCTAGAGACCACTAGATTTTCTGCTCCACTTTTAGGAACCACGGAACTGTTGCACCCATCAACAACAGTGCTACCTTGCAGCTTGTACAAAGTTCCAATCCAAACTCCCCACATCAATACCAGTGCTCCCCGAACCATCTTGCAGGTATCCTTCTCGAACATTGTTTTTACACCTGCATCATCCAGCTTACTAACAGAAATCAGATTTCTGGCTAATGCAGGAATATGCAGAAAACCTGGAAGTGTTCTAACCTTTCCACCTTGTAGCTTCAACTTTACTTTTCCACGACCAATGATTCTAGCCTTCCTGTCATCCCCCAAGAAGACATCACCACCATCATATTTCTCATACTCACAGAACCACTCTCTATGGGGAGTGAAGTGAAAGGATGTACCTAAGTCAATCAACCATGCCTCGTGATCTACATGTGTACTTGAAGAAGCCAAGTACACATCACCACCTTCATCTGAGGTGGTTTTCGCCTCTGCAGAAAGAGCCTCATCAGATCCCTTTCCTTTGTCAGGAGCTTTAGATTTATAGTCCCTTTTGAAGTGGCCTTCCTTTCCGCATTTCCAGCACACCACCTTTATAGGTTTTCCTGGAGATTTAGATCTCCCTCTAGATTTAGATCTCCCTTCTGTTCTAGGACTGTCCTTGTACAGACAAGGCATCACCATTTTGGCTCTCCATATTTTTCCGTCTCATCTCCTCCGTCAGCAAGGCTGAGACTATTTCATCAAACTGCAAGGCAGTTTCATTGCTACCTATTGCAATAACCAGACTATCCCACGAATCTGGAAGAGAACACAACAAACTGATGCACTTATCTTCATCTGACATTTTAATATCAATAGATGCTAACTGACTTACCACAGTATTAAATGCGTTCATATGCTCTGTCACTGAGTCTCCATCTTTCATCCTCAAGTTATACAACTTTTTCCACAGGAACAATTTATTCACTAGAGACTTAGATTGGTACAAAGTCCCTAACTTGTCCCACAAAGCCTTTGTTGTAGCTTCCCCTGATACATTCAGCAATACTAAATCTGAGACACACAATCGTATTGTGCTCTTTGCCTTCCGATCCAACTTCTTCCATTCTTCATTGGACACTCCCGTTGGTTTAGTACCTAGATCTACCGCGATCCACTGATCTTTATCCACCAACAGATCCTCCATCTTGAGTTTCCACAAACTCAAAACTCTGACCATTAAATTTCTCAATCTCTATCTTTCCACTGCTCACCATCTTCTTTCACCACCAGAATCGATCTCGCAAATCTCCCACTGAACAGGGTCTACCACAGGCCCGAGTGAAACTCCTCAGCAACAAAGGCGTCCCCTTGAAGCCAAATCTGCTCTGATACCAAATGTAGGTTTTAAGCCTATACAGAAATTACCTGCATATGAATTCTAAAACACAGAAAATAAATAATGCAAGAGCATAACACATAAAACACATACACAGATATTTCCCCCTGGATCCCAAAACCGGGACTACCAGCTTGATTTTTCATTATATTCCTTTCAATGTTACAATACATATTTATACATGCCAAAGCATCCAATACCATGGACCAAAAAACCATCGTGTCCAATACCATGGACCGAAAACCATTGCATCCAATACCATGGACTGAAAACCATCGCGTACAAAAAACATGTGCGAAAATCATGCACAAAACCATAGGTGGGTCCACCCAACCTAACATAGGGTCCAAAACCAAAATTTTCCGGGGCGCTGCCCCGGACCCCATAAAGTGGGGTCACGGGTGCCCTTCAAACCCCTTGTTAACTACGTGGAAAGAATATAACACAACCCAAAAATTAGGGTCCCACAGTCATTTTTTTGTCATTCCATTAGGTCATCATGCAAAAATTTGGTCACTGGATGTAGTCTTAGGTTTGTCTCCAATCCTTTTAAAGAATTTGTGTTCCTTGCTAGCTCATATCACCTTTGTGCTGAGTGTACTTCAACCATGAGATGTCTTCATCATCATATTCATTTTATCATGATTTCATTCAACCAAGGTTCTCATTAGGTTTTAGGGTTCCCAAATCATTATTTCAGAATCGTTTATTCAGGCTTCATTAAATCAAATCCAAGTAAGTGGTCTCATTTTTACCATATTTGTCTCTCCATTTTGCTAAGAAAGCTCATTTTCCTCTCCTAGGGTTTTGAGGGCATTTTCTTGGTTTCATGACCTCCATGGTAAAAATATCAACAAAAATTGTATCTTGATGCTCATACACCTTCCCCTATCCTTAATATACCTTCCTAAACACTTCCAATCACTCCTATCCCTCAAAATCACCATTTTCCCACAAACCCTAGCCTATTGCTACAATTTTACACTTTTCTAGGCTAGGCTTGTGTTTTTCCCTTTTGGACCCCTTCCCCTCACTCAATCCTTGAAATTCCACTTTCCCCTACTTCCTAACATCCCTCCCTATCTCCCAAAATTTTCCTAAGAATTTAGAAGCCCCCTATCCCCTTTATTTCCCTTCATTCTTATAAATTGCCCAAATCCCTTGTTTTTCCTACACTAAACCCTAATTTTCTCTCCCATTGAGCTAGGGTTTGCTATGGAATCAGAGAAATCTGAGTAGAGGAGGCATAAGGGAGGTCATATCAGCAAGTATGAGGCCATTTCAACTCATAAACATCATTTCTCCATCATTTTTCAAGAATTCATTCCAAAGGACAAATCATTTGCCACACATAGGGATAGTTTTCCTTTAAAGGATGGTTCTGAGAAAATGGAGATTCATTTCACAAATGTGAAAGTATTTTTTTTAATAATACACCAAGGAAGAAAAACCTCCTTCAGTTTTTACACATGTGTCATGGTTTGGGAGAAATGTCTAAAATACACTTGCTACAGGAGCGTTGCGACACTTCTAGAGTGACCTTGGGAAAATAATTTTTTCTCCTAGTTGAATTATCCAAATCACTTTTGTGATGGATCCACTGACAACTACACATCTAGATCTTTCCAACGAGCTATCAAGCTTTCAATGTGGAGCTCGAGAAGGCCTCCAAAATTTCTCCACAACAGGGCTCTACATTTTTCCCTGAAAGTGTTGTGCTTTGCTCTTCGTCGTTGCGTTTTGCACTTAAAGTCCTGCACCTTGCCCTTGGTCGCTACATTTTTCCCTGAGTTGTTGCACATTCTTGAAGATAGATTCAAGTTATCTCCAGGTGCCTCCACAACGTGACAACATAAATTGGCTTCATTGGCAAGGCCATTGAAAAGATGGCTTACATTGCACAGAACAAAGAATATGAACAACTGATGAATAGTCTTTTCCATCACTCTCTAATCAAGATAATTGTCCTTCCCACCTCAGTCAGTTAAATTTTGCATGGGAAACCTTCATTCAGAATGATATATTCACTACACCACCAGCTTAGCCTGTTAGAACTATTCCATCACCATCATCAGTGCCTCAAAGGGAAGTAGGACCATCTAGCAGTACTACAGTGAAGAAAGTTAAGAAGAGAAAAAAGAAAAAAAAGGATAAAGAGGTCAAGACATATCAGAGAGGACCTAGGCTAGTGTTTGCAAAAAATAGGCAAGTGTTTTCTCCACAGATTATGGAAGGAGCCTTGCCTTCTACATCAGCAACATAAGGGTCAAGCCTTTGAAGAAGAAGCTCAAGGAAACCCTAACAAGCCAAAAGAACAATGACAAGCTTGATTTACTTGTTGAGGAATCCCTCATGGCAGAGAATATCATATTATAGCTTCACTCAACAATTTTCAGAATATTTGGAGAAATTTTTGTCATTTTCAAATTTTGATCTTTTTTTACTGTTTTAAGAAACACAGTATAAGTTATAAATGCAGTGATCTAGACGTTGTGCTTAGTGTGGAGACCTCCAAATGGAAAATGGATTTCATATTCAGATTTCGAATGACCTATACATGCAATTTTGACTATTTTCACTCCAAAATCGGAGCTTCTAACAGGTAGAAAAGGAAAACAACCCTAAAGAAATCACCTTTCTGCCTCCTTTTTCAAATGGACGTTGCACTTATAGAGTCACCTTGGGAGAATAGATTTTTGAAGGCCTTCCCATGGGTCATTTTCAAATATTAAAGATGTTATGGAAACTATTCAGGAAAGGATAGTTGACCGTTGTCTCCGATTTAAAATGGGATCTTCGGAAGACATGTAAAAGTTACCTATAAGTTGGCACTGCGCTTATGGAAAATTTCTGGGTTTTTATTTAAAATTTTCACTGTGTAATTTCTCTGGTCTTTAGCTTGACTTGGTCAAAGTTAAAATCATGATGTAAGTTCAGTTTTTCAAGGTTTAGGTGATGTAATCGTAAATAAATAGGTATGACAGGTTGTTTTTATGCTTAATTAGGCCTTATAAAAGAAGCAAAACTCAAATCAAAGTCTAAGAGAAGAGTTTGTGTTTGACCTTCTCACTCTCTCTTGTTGGTTGAGAGAATATTGGAAACAGTTCCACCACTTAGGGAGTTGACGCCTGAAGGTGAGGAAGTTGTTTGATTGAGTCTCTATGTATCATTTATCATTCAAATAGAAGGCTTGGACTTCATAGGAGAGACTTGTATTCTTATGATTTCATACAATTAATCGAGCAATTGCATCTACTTTTTAGGAATACTTGTTTAGTGAGATTGTGGTGTTGTTTACCTTCTATATCAGTTTCTTATTTATGAATTCATCTCTCTTAACATTGTTTTCTTTCTTCGTGTGATTTTCCTTACAGTCATATAGGCAGGATTCTTTAATTCAAAGCTCTGTTTATGTGGAAAATCATGTTTATGTATCTTTTCTTCTAGATTAATGAATTCATGCTAAAACATGCTCATTATGATATCTTAAGATTTCAGACCCTACACTACATTGACCAAAATATTCAATTCACAAAAAAACATTGTTTTCTTGCTCCTTTTCATGTCTACTACCACAAACCTTTAACACTTTTACCTAATTTCTTGCTCTCATCCCAGGGCCAACAACCTAAAAACCCTAAATTTCCAAATAATCAAACAATACTTATCCATCTAGCCTAAAATCCATTTCTTTTCCAGTTATTCACTAAGAAATCCTTAGAGAGAGCCCTCTTTGTTTCAACAGGGCTAGCTGCTGAACAACAAGTGGTTTGAGGTTACCTCTTTCGATCTCCTCCCCGGCTTGGGACATTGTAGAGGCTAACATTTTGGCACCAGTTTCGACGACATGATTGACATATCTTTCCTGGGAAAGAACAAAAAATATTAGATCTAATTGCTGATCATGAACAATGATCATACACAGAAAGGCTATGCATCTTTCACCTGGCGACTCTAGTGTCAAAGAATCCAAAGGTTCAAAATTTTCATGGCGACTCCACTGTTAAGAAACCTGTAGTTTGATGAACTTTTTGGTGCCTTAACTATTTTCCAAATGGATTTAATTGCTCGAAGGTACGCTCCAATTAATCATGCTCATTTTATAGGTTTTCCAAACCACCTGCCTTATGTAGATTGGAAGACTTATTTTCTGACGTTCAAAGATGAGAAAGGAGAGCATGCTTCTCTTCACTTGGTCAAACTTCACATGCATGTACATAGGTTGTAGATTTGGTTTCCTGAAGATTATCTGATGAAGATGTTTATGGATACCTTGGAAGGGAAAGCAAGATCATGGTATGAAGGGTTAGACCCAAGTAGCTTATATTCTCTTAAATATTTCCATAGAGTGTTCTCTGAGCATTATGGGAAGTCTCTTTCACAAATTTGTTGTGATTATTGTGAAGGTTTTATTGTAGATCTCAAAAGTATTTATGATATCGAATATATGGATGATGAAGAGATCATTGGAGCCTTCTATGATTTTTCCTTCCAACAAAAACCTAAAGAAGCTAATCACTTCAATAAATGAGATCATACTCAACACATTGTATCCTCCTCTCTGATTGGTGAAGAAACAGACGATGAATATTATCTATATGCTCATAAAGATTCCCCACATGAAACAATTTTGGCAGCAACACAACACACTGATCAGCTAGAGGTTAAGGAAGAAATTTAGTAGCCTGAAACTAATCTAGAAGAGGAGAATAATGAAAAATAAACAGTCTTATGATCCACAAGAACATCTCCAATAGACAATATTTTCTTTGATGACTACAGATCAATCAGATTTGAATGGTGAGAGCCAAGTTTTATTTCATGATTCTAATGATGAGTTGCAGTGACCTTGCCAATATTCAGGCGATCAAGATATATATAAAGATTTTATTTTCAGTTGCCCTTCATTCCTTTCCTCTTCCGAGTATTTAATTCAGGAAGAAATATGTGCAGATCTTAATTTTGAGTTTTCTTGTATAGAAACTCTAGAGAGCCATAATTAATTTGTTGAGGTCAAAAACAATGTATAGTAGGTTTGTTGTCTTGATTTTTATGAACATGTTCAACAACCTTCAAATGATCAAGATATAGAATTTTTTTAAAACCTAGACAATTCTTTTTCTAATATACATGAAAAGCCAATTGTAGAAATTTGTGTTGATGCTGATTTGGCTACCTTAATTGAAGATCTGCAAGAACATACAAATCTTGTCTATGATCTGGATTGTATGGAAGATCACATTGTTGCATTTCCATTTAAGAAGAATGGACCAAAGGAAGAAGAACAATTAGTCCTTATATTTGAAGGCATCTCCCTTCTTTTTATTGATCAACAAGAGGTAATGTTTCATGATTTTCAAGACGCCAAGGGTAGTCTTTTGCAAGCATCAGAAAAAGTGGAGTTTTTTTTATTCACCAAAACAGGTATTGGACTCATGTATCATTTTGATTTTCCATATTCTAAATCTTTCTTTATGCTTGCTGGAGCTGAACACAAACATCAGTCAAGTAGTCATGTACTTGATTGGTTACACTGGATTTTCTACTTCACCTGATCAGATTGTTTATGGATTACTTCATGTAGGTAAGGTGTGATGAATAAGCTCAACATCCCGAGCAACTTTTTTAGTGTAAATTTCCAGTAGGGTTTGCAGTTGATGGTACAATTCAGTTTTCAGTTTAATTTGAGTCAGTTTGAATATTGTAGTTGCAGTGACTGCATTACCCAATGAATAAAGCTACCTGGTCTACGGTTTTGATGACACCTCCAAGGAGCTGCTATCCCTAGTTGGAGCCAATGTTAGTGTCAGTCATTGCATCCTATCACTAGTGATAAAATGGGCTCTTATCATGTATTCTTAGGGGCCCATAGCAAATTTGTGTCATTCCATTAGGTCATCATGCAAAAATTTGGTCACTGGATGTAGTCTCAAGTTTGTCTCCAATCCTTTTAAAGAATATTTGTTCCTTGCTGGCTCATATCACCCTTGTGCTGAGTGTACTTCAGTCATGAGTTGTTTTCATCATCATATTCATTTTATCATGATTTCATTCAGCCAAGGTTCCCATTAGGTTTTAAGGTTTCTGAGGTCTCCATTAGGATTTAGGTTTCCAAAATCATCATTTCCGAAGAGTTTATCATCAACTTTAGGTTGCACTAAATCAAATCCAAGTAAGTGGCCTTGTTTTTACCATAGTTGTCTCTCAGTTTTGCTTAGAAATCTCATTTCCCTCTCCTAGGGTTTTGAGGGCATTTTTCTTGGTTTCATGACCTCCATGCTAAACATATCAACAAAACTTGTATCCTAATGCTCATACACCTTCCCCTATCCTTAATATACCTTCCTAAACACTTCCTATCACTCCTATCCCACAAAATCATGATTTTCCCACAAACCCTAGCCTATTGCTATAATTTTACACTTTTCTAGACTAGGCTTGTGTTTTGACCTTTTCAACCACTTCCCCTCACTCAATCCCTGAAATCAAACTTTCCCCTACTTCCTAACATCGCTCCCTATCTCCCTTCATTTAAATTTCCCCCTATCCCCTTTATTTCCCTTCATTCTTATAAATTGTTGAAATCCCTTGTTTTGCCTACACTAAACCCTAATTTTCTCTCCCATTGAGCTAGGGTTTGCTATGGAATTAGAGACATCTGAGTAGAGGAGGCATAAGGGAGGTCATATCAGAAATTATGAGGCCATTTCAGCTCATAAACATCATTTCTCCATCATTTTTCAAGAAGTCATTCCAAGGGACAAATCATTTGCCACACATAGGGCCAATTTTTCTTCAAAGGATGGTTCTGAGAAAATGGAGATGAATTTCACAAAAGTGAAAGAGGTTTTTGTTAATAATACACCAAGGAATAAAAACCTCCTTCATTGTTTACACAGGTGTCATGGTTTTGGATAAATGTCTAAAATACACTTGCTACAAGAGCGTTGCTGCACTTCTGGAGTGACCTTGGGAAAATCATTTTTTCTCCTAGATGAAGTATCCAAATCACTTTCTTTATGGCTCCATTGACAACTAGACATCCATATATTTCCAACTAGCTATCAATATCTCAATTTGGAGCTCCGGAAGGCCTCCAAAATTTCTCTACAACACGAAGCTACGTTTTTCCCTGAAAGTGTTGTGCTTTTCCCTTGGTCGCTGCGTTTTTCCCTGAAAGTGCTGCACTTTGCCCTTGGTCGCTGTGTTTTTCCCTGAGTTACTGTGCTTTGTCTAAGACAGATTCAATTTATCTCTAGGTGCTCCAAGCTTATCTCCAAGTTCCTCCACAACGTTACAACATAAATTGGCTTCATTTGCAAGAGCATTGAAAAGATGGCTTAGATTGCACAGAACAAAGAATATGAACATCAGACTAATAATATTTGCCATCACTCTCTAATCAAGATATGTGTCCTTCATCACCTCCATCAGTTAAATATTGAATGGGAAACCTTCATTCAAAATGATATCTTCACTACACCACCAGCTCAGCCTGTTAGATCTATTCCATCACCATCATCAGTGCCTCAAAGGGAAGTAGGACCATCTAGTAGTACTTTAGTGAAGAAAGTTAAGATAAGAAAAAAGACTAAAAAGGATAAAGAGGTAAAGAAATGTTAGATAGGACCTAGGCAAGTGTTTGCAACAAATAGGCAAGTGTTTTCTCCACAGATTGTGGAAGGGGCCTTGCCTTCTACATCAACAACATAAGGGTCAAGCATTTGAAGAAAATGCTCAAGGAAACCCTAACAAGCCAAAAGGAAAAGGAGAAGCTTGATTTACTTGATGAGGCCTCTATCATGGCATATCATATCATATTATAGCTTCAATCAACAACTTTTAGAATATTTGGAGAAATTTTTGTCATTTTCAAATTTTGATGTTTTTTTTACTGTTTTAAAAAACACAGTGTAAGTTATAAACACATCGACCTCGACGTTGCTCTTATAATGGAGACCTACAAATGGAAAATGGAATACATATTTGGATTCAGAATGACATATACATGCAATTTTTACTATTGGCACTCCAAAATCTGAGCTCCTAACAGGTAGAAAAGGAAAAAAACCCTCAAGAAACAACCTTTTTGCCTGCTTTTTGAGATGGACATTGTGCTTATAGAGTCACCTTGGAAAAATCAATTTTTGAAGGCCTTCCCATGGGTCCTTTCAAACAATTCAAGATTTTATGGAAACTAGACAGGAAATGCTAGTTGACTATTCTCCCATATTTTAAATTTGACCTCCGTAAGACACCTAAAAGTGACCTCAAAGTTGGCTTTGAGCTTTTTGACAAATTTCTGAGTTTTTATTTAAAAATTTCACTGTGTAATTTCTCAGGTTTTTAGTTTGACTTAGTCAAAGTTAAACTCATGATGTAACTTTAGTAGTTCAAGTTTTAAGTGATGTAATCATAAATAAATAGGCATGATTGGTTGTTTTTATTCTTAATTAGACCTTACAAAAGAAGCAAAACACAAATCAAAGTCTAAGAGAAGAGTTTGTGTTTGACCTTCTCACTCTCTCTTGTTCATTGAGAGAATCTTGGAAATAGTTTCACCACTTAGGAATTTTACTCCTGAAGGTGAGGAAGCTGCTTGGTTTACTCTACATGTATCATTTCTCATTCATAGAGAAGGGTTGAACTTCATAGGAGAGACTTGTATTCTTATGCTTTCATACAATTAATCAAGGAGCAGTTGCAGCTATTTTTCAGGAATACTTGTTCAGTGAGTTTGTGGTGTTGCTTACCTTATATATCAGTTTCTTATTGATTAATTCATCTCCCTTCACATGATTTTCTTTCCTCTTGTGATTTTCCTTACAGTCATATAGGCAGAATTCTTTAATTCAAAGCTTTATTTATGTGGAAAATCATGTTTATGTATCTTTTCTTCTAGATTAATGAAATCATGCTAAAACATGCTCATTATGATCTCTTAAGATTTCAGACCCTACACTACATTGGCCAAAATATTCAATTCACCACAAAGCATTGTTTTCTTGCTCCTTTTTATGCCTGCTACTACAAACCTTTAACACTTTGACCTAATTTCTTGCTCGCATTCCAGGTCTAGCAACCTAAAAACCTTAGATTTCCAAATACTCAAACAAGACTTATACATCTAGCCTAAAATCCATTTAGTTTGCACTTATTCACTGAGAAATCATTAGATATATCCCTCTCTGGTTCATTAGGGCTAGCCGCTAAATTGTAAGTGGTTTGAGATTACCTCTTTCGATCTCCTCCTTAGCCTGGGCCATTGTAGAGGCTAACATTTTGGCATCGTTTTCAGGGACATTAGTGATATATCTTCCCTGGGAAATAACGACAAAGATCAGATCTGATTGTTGATGGTGAAAAGTGATCAAACACAGAAAGGTTGTGCATCTTTCACCTGGCGACTCCAGTGTCAAAGAATCCAAAGGCTCATAATTTTCATGGTGAATCCACTGTTCAAAAACCGGTAGTTTGAACAACTTCTTGGTGACTTAACTATTTTCAAAATGGATTCAACTCCTTGAAGGCATGCTCTTATGAATCGTGCTCATATTCCAGGTTTTCCAAACCGAATGCCTTGTGTAGATTGGCAGGCTTATTTACCGAAGTTCGAAGATGAGAAAGGAGACCATGCTGCTCTTCACTTGATCAAATTTCACATGCATGTACATAGGCTGTAGATTCAGTTTCTTGAAGACTATCTGATGAAGATGTTTATGGATACCCTAGAAGGGAAAGAAAGATCATGGTATGAAGGGTTAAACCCAGGTAGCTTACATTCTCTTAAATATTTCCATAGAGTGTTCTCCGAGCAATATGGCAAGTCTCTTTTACAAAGTTGTTGTGATTATTGTGAAGGTTTTATTGCACATCTTAAAAGTATTGATTATATCAAATGTATGGATGATGAAGAGATCATTGGAACCTTCTATGATTTTTCCTTCCAACAACAATCTGAAGAAGCTAATCACTTCAATACATGAGATCATACTCAACACACTGTAGCCTCCTCTCTAATTGAGAAACAGATGATAAATATTATCTAGATGCTCATAAACATTCCCCACAAGAAACAATTCTGGCAGCAACACAAGACAATGATCAGCTAGAGGTTAAGGAAGAAATTCAACAACCTGAAACTAATCAAGAAGAGGAGAATAATGAAAAATAACAGCAATCTTATGATCCACAAGAAAATCTCCAACAAACAGTATTTTCTTCCATGATTAAAGATCAATCATATTTGAATGATGAGAGCCAAGTTTTATGTCATGATTCTAATGAGAGCTGCATCAACCTTGCCAATCTTCAGGTGATCAAGATATATATAAATATGTTCTTTTCAACTTCCCTTCATTCCTCTCCTCTTCTAAGTGTTTAATTCATGAAAAAATATGTGCAGATCCAAATTTTGAGTTTGCTTGTATAGAAAATCTAGAGAGTCATGATTTATTTGTTGAGGTCAAAAACAATGTATAATAGTTTTGTTGTCTTGAGTTTGATGAACATGTTGAAAAACCTTCAAATGATCAAGATATAAAAAAAATTCAAAATCTAGACAATTCTTTTTCTGATATACATGAAAAGCCACTTGTAGAAATTTGTGTTGATGCTGATTTGGCTACCTCAATTGAAGATCTGCAAGAACATACAAATCTTGTCTATGATCTGGATGGTATGTAAGATCACATTGTTTCATTTCCATTTAAGAAGAATCGACCAAAAGAAGAAGAACAATCAGTCATTATATTTGAAGGCATCTCCCTTCTTTTTGCTGATCAACAAGAGGTAATGTTTCATGATTTTCAAGACCCCATGGGTAGTCTTTTGCAAGCATTAGAAAAAGTAGAGTTTGTTTTATTCATCTACACAGGTTTTGGAATTAGGTATCATTTTGAGTTGCCATCTACTAAATCTTTCTTTATGCTTGCTAGAGCTTAATACAAGCATCAGTCAAGTAGTCATGTACTTGAGTTGCCATCTACTAAATCTTTCTTTATGCTTGCTGGAGTTGAATACAAGCATCAGTCAAGTAGTCATGTACTTGATTGGTTACATTGGATCTTCGAATTCACTTAATCAGATCGTTTATGGATCAGTTAGAGTAGGTAAGGTGTGATGAATAAGCTCAACATCCTGAGCATATTTTTCAATGTCAATTTCCAGTAGGGTTTGGAGTTGATGGTACAATTCAATTTTCAGTTTAATTTGAGTCAGTTTGAATATTGTAGTTGTAGTGACTCCATTGCCCAATGAATAAGGCTACATGGTCTATGGTATTCTTGACACCTCCAAGGAGATTCCATCACCAGTTGGATCCAATGTTAGTGTCAGTCTTTTCACCCTGTCACCAGTGATCAAATGGGCTCTTATCATGTCTTGTTAGGGTCCCACAGTCAAATTTTGTCATTTTATTAGATCATCATGCAAAAATTTGGTCACTGAATGTAGTCTCAAGTTTGTCTCCAATCATTTTAAAGAATTTTTGTTCCTTGTTGGCTCTTAACACCTTTGTGATAAGTGTACTTCAGTCATGAGTTCTCTTCATCATCATGTTCATTTTATCATGATTTCATTCAACCAATGTTCCCATTAGGTTTTAGGGTTTCCATTAGGTTTTAAGGTTCCCAAATCATCAATTCATAAGAGTTTATCATCAACTTCAGGTTCCATTACATCAAATCCAAGTAAGTTTCCTTGTGTTTACCATATTTGTCTCTGAGTTTTGCTTAGAAGGCTCATTTCCCTCCCCTAGGGTTTTGAGGGCATTTTTCTTGGTTTCATGACCTCCATGCTAAAAATATTAATAAAAATTGTATCCTAATTCTCATACACCTTCCCCTATCCTTAATATACATTCCTAAACACTTATGATCACTCCTATCCCTCAAAATCACCATTTACTGACAAACCCTAGCCTATTGCTACAATTTTACACTTTTCTAGGCTAGGCTTGTGTTTTACCCTTTTCGACCCCTTCCCCTCACTTAGTCCTTAAAATTCCACTTTCCCCTACTTCCTAACATCCCTCCCTATCTCCAAAAAGTTTCCTAATAATTTATAAGCCCTCTATCCCCTTTATTTACCTTCATTCTTATAAATTGCCCAAATCTCTTGTTTTGCCTACACTAAACCCTAATTTTCTCTCCCATTGAGCTAGGGTTTTCTATGGAATCAGAGACATCTAAGTAGAGGAGGCATAAGGGAGGTCATATTAGCAAGTATGAGGCCATTTTAGCTCATAAAAATCATTTCTCCATCATTTTTCAAGAAGTCATTCCAAGGGACAAATCATTTTCCACAAAGAGGGCCAATTTTTCTTCAAAGGATGGTTCTGAGAAAATGGAGATGAATTTCACAAAAGTGAAAGAGGTTTTTGTTAATAATACACCAAGGAAGAAGGATCTACTTCAATTTTTACACAAGTGTCATGGTTTGGGAGAAATGTCTAAAATACACTTGCTACAGGGGTGTTGTTGCACTTCAAGAGTGACCTTGGGAAAATAATTTGTTCGCCTAGCTGATGTATCCAAATCACTTTCTTGATGGATCCATTAACAACTAGACACCTCAAGATTTCCAATGAGCTATCAAGTTCTCAATTGGGATCTTGAGAAGGCCTCCAAAATTTCTCTACAACGTGGCGCTATGTTTTTCCCTGAAAGTGTCGTGCTTTCCCCTTGGTCGTTGCGTTTTGCCCTGAAAGTGCTATGCTTTGCCCTTGGTCACTGGGTTTCCTTGAGTTGTTGTGCTTTGTCCAAGATAGATTCAATTTATCTCCACGCTCTCCAAGCTTATCTCTAGGTGCCTCCATAGCTTGAAAACATAAATTGGCTTCATTTGCAAGAGCATTGAAAAGATGGCTTACATTGTACATAACAAAGAATATGAACAACAAACAAATAGTCTTTTCCATCACTCTCTAATGAAGATAGTTGTCCTTAATCACCTAAATCAATTAAATATTGCATGGGAAACCTTCATTCAGAATGATATATACACTACACGACCAGCTCAGCCTGTTAGACCTATTCCATCACGATCATCAGTGCCTCAAAGGGAAGTAGGACCATCTAGCAGTACTACAGTGAAGGATGTTAAGAAGATAAAAAATACTAAAAAGGGTAAAAGAGGTCAAGACATATTAGAGAGGAACTAGGCTAGTGTTTTCAGCAAATAGACAAGTTTTTTCTCCACATATTGTGGAAGGGGCCTTGCCTTCTACATCAACAACATAAGGGTCAAGCATTTGAAGAAGAAGCTCAAGGAAACCCTAACAAGCCAAAGGGACAAGGAGAAGCTTGATTTACTTTTTGAGGCATCCATCATGGCATAGAATATCATATTATATCTTCACTCAACAATTTTCAGAAGATTTGGAGAAATTTTTGTCATTTTCAAATTTTGATGTTTTTTTATTGTTTTAAAAAACATAGTGTAGGTTATAAATGCAACGACCTGGACGCTCCACTTGGTGTGGACACCTCCAAATGGAAAATGGATTGCATATTTCTATTTGGAATTACCTATACATGAAATTTTGGCTATTGACACTCCAAAATCCGAGCTTCTGACAGGTAGAAAAGGCAAAAAAACCCTCAAGAAATCACCTTTCTATGTCCTTTTTCGGATGGATGTTGCTCTTATAGAGTTACCTTGGGAGAATCGATTTTTGAAGGCCTTCCCTTGGGTCATTTTAAAAAATTCAAGATGTTCTGGAAACTAGACAGGAACGTCTAGTTGACCATTCTCTAGATTTCAAATGTGACCTCCGAAAGATACCACAAAGTGACCTCAACATTGGAACTGCACTTATGACAAATTTCTGAGTTTTTATTTAAAAATTTCACTGTGTAATTTCTCAAGTTTTTAGTTTGACTCATTCAAAGTTAAACTCATGATGTAACTTTAGTAGTTCAAGGTTTAGGTGATATAATCATAAATAAATAGGTATTATAGGTTGTTTTCATGCTTAATTAGACCTTATAAAAGAAGAAAAACTCAAATCAAAGTCTAAGAGAAGAGTTTGTGTTTGACCTTCTCACTCTCTCTTATTGGTTGAGAGAATCTTGGAAACAGTTATACCACTTAGGAATTCGACTCCTGAAGGTGAGGAAGTTGTTTGATTGATTCTATATTTATAATTTCTCATTCAGAGAGAAGGCTTGGACTTCATCAGAGAGACTTGTATTCTTATGCTTTCATACAATTAATCAAGGAGCAATTGCAGCTAGTTTTCAGGAATACTTGTTCAGTGAGTTTGTGGTGTTGTTTACCTTCTATATCAGTTTCTTATTTATGAATTCATCTCTCTTAACATGATTTTCTTTCTTCTTGTGATTTTCCTTACAATCATATAGACATAATTCTTTAATTCAAAGCTCTGTTTATGTGGAAAATCATGTTTATGTATATTTTCTTCTAGATTAATGAATTCATGCTGAAACATGCTCATTATGATCTCTTAAGATTTCAGACCCTACACTACATTGACCAAAATCTTCAATTCACCACAAAACATTGTTTTCTTGGTCCTTTTTGTGCCTACTACTGCAAACCTTTAACACTTTGACCTAATTTCTTACTCTCATCCCACGTCTAGCAACCTAAAAACCATAAATTTTAAAATACTCAAACAAGAGTTATACATCTAGCCTAAAATCCATTTCTTTTCCAGTTATTCACTGAGAAATCCTTAGAGAGATCCCTCTCTGGTTCAGCAGGGCTAACTGTTGAACTGCAAGTGGTTTGAGGTTACCTCTTTCGATCTCCTCCTCAGCCTCAAACATCGTAGAGGCTAACATGGGGCATAATTATGATTTGGCCGATACATTGAGAATCTTGAAGGAAGAGATAAGGATTTGTAAGGTAAATGATCGAATCATATTGGCACAAGAGAAGAAAGCAAATGTCAATGCTATACTTCTTTAGAGTTTGTCATAATTACAACGATAAGGGTTTCTTCAGATCAACCATGCACATGAGGATGGGATTAATGGAGAATATGGAAGTAGATCTCCTGGTAGACACGGGTTAGATAGATCTGACATAGTGAGAGATGGCAGGTTGTTGGACACTCTGGAAAGGAGGGTTGATGAGTACATGTATTATTCTAGTTCCCGTTCTGAAAGACATCATGATCATCGTCTCTATCATCCTTATAGGAGGAATGATAGGATATACTTACCAGATGAATTGAAGAAAGCAAAACCACCTAGTTTTGATGGAGATGTGAAGAAGCCAGAAGACACAAAGGCTTGGATACTTGGGATGAACAAATTATTTTAGTTGCATGAGTACATAGATAACATGAAGGCTAGAATAGTTATCTTAAACTTGAAAGGTAAACCATACATATAGTGGGAAGATGTTAAGCATGTTCGAGACATCAGGATAGATGACTTGAGTTGGAGGGAATTCAAGAGGCTTTTCAAGAAGAAGTACTTGTCATAAAGGTACTACGATAGTAAGGCTACAAAATTCTATGAGTTAAATATGTGATCAATGATAGATGAAGAGTAGATGACCAAGTTTATGGAACTATTGAGGTATGTACCGTATCTTATTGATGATAAGGCTAAAGTTCAGAGATTTATGAGTGGTTTTCCATTAGTATTTAGAGATTGAATTGAGTATGATAAGCCTCAGTAACTTGAGGAAGTTATTGGGAAACTGAATCATTGCTATGAGAAATCAAAGCGTAAGAATGAATCTCAGCATGGATGGAAGTGAAAAGACAAAGGTAGAGGTAAATGGTAGACTAAGAGGACAAGGCCTCAATATGTATATGGGAAAGAAAATGTGGCTCTGCAAAAGAGATTTAATGCATCTAGATAGGGACGTGGGCCATAATAGCAACAATAACAACATAGAGGTGAGGGCACTAGTCAGTTGGAGTGTTGCACATGTGGTGAGTTACACCTTATTAGAGATTGTTCATGGCATGAGGGTGGAAGGCCTAAGATATACAGTGCATAGGAGGGGTAGACCATTGGGGATGTTGACCACAGTATTCCACATATCTATGTAGTAGTGGACAACGGGAAAAAAAAACGCCAATCATATATCATAGATATGGATGACAAGATATGTGATCAAGTTATTTCTATTTTTATTTACCCTGGATCTAATTATAGCTATGTTAGTCCTAACTTGGTGGATAAGTTTGGTTTGAATAAGGAATTGCATACATAGTCTAGGTTAGTGCAGTTGGATACAGGTAGAAAGAAGTGAATTCATCATTGGGTAAGAGCTTGTGCATTTGATTTAAATGGTATGCCTATAGAATCACATTTGAATGTGTTACCATTGGGATCATACAATATGTTGTTGGGCATGGATTGGTTGTATCTACATAGAACCAAGGTTAAATCCTATGACAAAGTTATTGATTGTGTTGATGATAATGGAGAACCAAGAGTCTTTCAAGGTAAGAAGAAACCCACATAAGTTAGGATGGTAACAACTACGAAAGAAAAGTGTAGCTATAAGAAAGGGTGCAAGCTATTTGTAGTACACATTTCTAGTGATAAGGGTAAGGAGGTTGAGGATGCAGATGTGTCAAAAAGATATGCAATGTTGCAACAGTTTCAGGATGTATTCCGTGAGGAAATTACAGAGTTTCCACCTCATAGGGAGTTAGACTTTTCAATTGAGTTAGTGCCAGGGGAAACTCCAACATCGAAATCACCTTACAGGACGAGCACACCCGAGTTGGTTGAGTTAAAGTTGCAGTTGAAAGAAATTTTGGATAAGGGATACATTATGCCAAGTGTATCACCTTGGGGTGCACCACTCTTGTTTATGATGAAGAAAGATGGTACTCTTAGATTATGCATTAACTACAGGCAGTTGAAAAAAGTTACTATCAAAAACAAATATCCTTTGCCGAGGATTGATGACTTGTTCGATTAGCTAAAGGGAGCAAGAGTGTACTCGAAGATCAAATTGAGATCCCGATACCATCAGGTACGGATCAAAGAGGAGGACATTTATAAGACTATGTTCAGGACCAGGTATGGGCATTATGAGTTTGTTGTTGTTCCATTTGGCTTAACTAATGCTCCAACTACATTCATGTGTTTGATTAATAGTGTGTTGTGTCCATATTTGGATAAGTTTGTTATTGTGTTCATTGATGATATACTGGTATATTCTAAAAATGAGAAAGAGCATGCTGAGCATTTAACATCAGTATTGAGGTTGTTGAGAGAGCATCAATTGTATGCTAATCTTAGAAAGTGCAGTTTCTTTTTAGATTGAGTTACACTACTTGGGGCATGTGGTCTCCAAGGAGATCATTACAGTACATCTAGAGAAGATAAAGGCCATCATGGAGTGGGTAGCTCCTAATAATGTGGATGATGTGAGATATTTCATGGGTTTGGAAGGATATTACAGGAGGTTCATCAAGAACTTCTTAGAGATTGCTTATCCCATTACATCAAAGGTGAATAGAACAGGGTGGAAAATTCTCTCAGAATACGGGTATAGGTACATCACTTGGCAGCTATGAACTCCTATGGGATGGACTTACAGGAGAGGATCTTGTAGGTAGGACAACAAGATGCCATGTATATGGATATTGTGCATAGGTTGCAGCAGCATGATAGTACAGGTAAAGGTACAAGTCATGTTCTAGGTATAGGTACAAGGGTAGGTACAGGTACATGTAGTGGTATAGGTACAGGTACAGGTACAGGTGCAGGTGCACAGGGAATGGACTATTGTCTTACAGGAGATGGATTGGTCAGGTTCCGAGATAGGATATATGTATCAGATAACAGTGAACTCAGGAAGGTGATCTTGAGGGAGTTTCATGCGAAACCATATTCAGGTCACCTGGGATATCATAAGGCACTGACAGTTGGCTGAATTTGAAGAGGGATGTAGCAGAGTTTGTGGCTATATGATTTGATTGTCAATGAGTGAAGGCACAATGTAAACATCCAGGTGGTTTTCTACAACCAATTGTGATTCCAAAATGGAAATGGGAGGTCATTTCCATGGAATTCATCACAGGGTTGTTGAAGATAGTGAAGCAACATGATTCCATCATGGTCATTGTGGACAGGTTAACAAAGGTTGCACACTTCATTCTGGTGAAGTCTACATTCTCAGCTAGTGATGTGGCACAAGTATTCATTCGAGATGTGGTTAGACTACATGGTGTCCCAAAGAATATTGTTTCAGACAGGGATACAAAGTTCACTTCCAAGTTTGGGAAGGCATTATTTCCAGGTTTGGGCATAGAGTTGGCCTTCAGAACAACTTATCATCCGTAGGAAGATGGACAGACAGAGAGGGTCAACAGGATATTGAAGGAAATGTTGAGGATGTATGTGATGCATCAGCAGTAGAAGTGGGAAGAGTATCTCCATTTGGTAGAGTTCCCATACAACAAGGATTATCAGGAGTCATTGAGGATGAGTCCTTTTAAGGCATTGTATGGGCAGAGTTGTAACACTCCCATTAGTTGGAGTGATCCAGTTAGCACAGTATTGATTGGACCAAATAGTTTGGAAGACATGGAACAAGAGATGCAGGTGATCAAGAGCAATACCAAGGAAACAAAAGATAGGTAGAAGCATTATGTAGACAGAACAGATCGTTCAAAGAGTTCTAGGTTGGGGAATAGGTGTACTTGCGCATCAAACCAAAGAATAGCTCCTTGCGGATTAGATCATGTGCCAATATGACACCATGGTTTTGTGGACCCTTCAACACCATTGAGAGGATTGGGCCAATAGCCTATCGAGTTGTATTTCCTCCAATAATGAAATTCCATGATGTTTTCCATGTATCTTTTCTTAACAAGTATGTTAAGGATGCTGATCATGTAATTGACTGGTCTGTATTGTAGGTGGAAGAAGATGGATAATTCTAGTTGGATCCTTAGTGTATATTGCAGAGAAATATGCTCATGCTTCAGAACCGAGCAATCAAGCAAGTTAAAGTGCAATGGAAGCACTCTGGGCCCGACGAAGCTACATGGGAGATGGCTGATTGGATGTGGGAAATTTATCCTTCCTTGTTTATTGGTCAAGGCAAAGAAGCTTAACATGGTGGGTTGGTATTTTCTTATGGTGGTATTGACACCTCTAAAATCATAGCACTAACATTGGGGGATAACCACCTGGTCCGGACCTTAGTGCAGCTCCCTATCCGTTTGGTATGGTAGCTCCGACTGGATATTATGTTACCAGTTTCCCAATAAAGTATGATTTGATGAATGGATTTTTTAAATGTATAAAAAAATGATGGGTGGTTTAATCTATAAGTTCTAAAATATACAGATATATCTATATAACCTGGGTGATCTCATAATAAATGCGATTCTTGATGATTCCTAGCAGACAAATAATAATATAGATCATTTACTTATCCAGAGAAAGATGCATTTAAATAATGATTACTTTGTTTAAGAAATTAAACAAAGTAATGTTTTCTTAAACAAAGTAATGTGAAAACATATCGTATAACATACTAATATTTATCGCTGACATATGTATACAATATAACAATTCTAGATCATTCAGAAGTGAAATAATACAGAGTTGTTTGAAACATGTGAATAGATCTACAATAACAAATCAATGGAATGCTAATTACATAAACAAGACAGAAGAACAGTGATAGAAGTAACAAATGCATTTGAGTCTCGTTATGCAAGTAACATTCTAGTTCAATCTTCTTATTCTGGAAACTCCAAGGAGATACAAAAATGTGAGTCTTTATGAAGCTCTTTCCCAAAAAATCTGAACCTCAATCCACGGATTATAAAAAAAATTAAGAAGTGCATAAGTGCAGAAGTGCAAACTTCTCAAGTCTAGTTTTATACAAATTGAGGACCCTTTCTAAAATGACATGAAAGGGTCTTTATAGTAAAACTAAAAAACAAACTGTCCATAAAAATTGTTGAGAGTTGTTGGAACTGCCTTTATCAAAATATGGGATTTGAATTTCAAAAATAGAATTGCAATAAGATTTGAAGAGATTCATCACATCTAGGCTTTCTCTTGCATCTTCAACCAACAAATTGAGAGCATGTTTTGGATCTCAGGAGGATGACTCATCCAGGAGTGTAACTATCTGAGAGCTCGGGCATCATGCGATCAATGGCATCAACAAGGCATTTGATGGTCATCTGTTGGCTGTGTGGCTTGACCAAAAAGGACCAATGCACATCCTAGTTAAGACCTTGTACTCTGTTGAGTTGTTCCTCCTTGGTGTCCAAATCTTACTTCCATTGCTTCTCTAAAACTTTCGCCTTTGGAAGTTTTCTTGGGGAACAATAAAAAATTAAATTGGCACCATATAAGTTATCATTCACCAACTCAATAACATTATTCATTATAGCCCTGGCCCTGGAGGTAGCTCTTTCTGCTTTTATCAACTGTGTTTCCCATTCCGAAAACAATATCTCTTTATGAGACTCTTCAATTTTAGGTAAGTTAGCAGCTCTTCCATCTTCTGTGCTTTGCCAGGAGAGATAATTTGTGACTTTATCATCCGCATCTTCAAATTCTAACCTGGTATTAACTGCTTGGTCAATCAGTGATGTCGTTATGATGCATAATGGATCAATAAAAGATATTTTCTGGCAGAGTAGATTCAGCTATTGAGATAAAGCTTTATTTTCCTCTAAGGCTTCCTTTTTGAACTCTTCAACCTTGGGATAATCTTTGAATTGTCCCAAGGAGAATTGTAGCTGTGTGATTTTCTCTTCCTTAGATTTAATCTCTTGCTGATGCGTAAATTTAAGCTACTCAAGATCTTGAGATAACTGTTCTTGTCTCTGAATGGCCTATTGGTCAATTTTCTGCTTTTCTAGGTTTAATTGTTCTTCAAGCTGCTCATTCTTCAGTTTAGATACTGTTAACTATTCCTCAAGCCAATTAAACTTTTGTTGCTCTTTTGCCAACTGTTCTTCAAGATGATTAATCTTTTGATCCTTTTCTTTGATCAATTGATTCACTTCAGTTGCCTTATCAATTGTAGCAGCTATGTATGCGCCTGCAAATTGAGATAACTTAGTCAAATCCTTAGAAGGATTGACCTCTGAATCTTTCCATATGCCATTCATAAATTCAGATTGAGGAGCTGTGGATGATGTTTGATCTATTTCCTCTTTCTCTCTGCCTCTTGACTGCAGCCCTGTGTTTTGGGCTGTAAAACACATCCAAGGGTGGAATCTCCTCAATATTCAATGTAATCTCCCCTGAAGGATTTTCAAGGATTATTTCTATCTCTTTTCTAGTTGTTTCTTTGTTGGGTGTCTCTTCAATCACAATATCAGGAATAATGGGCCGTTGTGTTTTAGGAGGCGCAGATGTGATAATGTTTTGAGGATCATTCTGAATTTTGATCTGTTGATCAAATTTCTCCCATTCTTTAATCAATATGGGATCAATGTGAACATCAGTGTTTAGTTCACTGGCCTTATCACTTGTCTCAACTTCCTCAAAAACCTTCTCAATTACCTTCTCTCCACTGTGTTCTACCTGCTGAATGATTGGTGTAGTACTTAACAAATCTAGAGGTAATGTCAGTAACCTATGTGTCCTGTATTCAATGAGTTTTCCCATTTCCTCAGCACTCAATTTGAATTTCTCCAGATGACTTACTGTTGAAAATAATTCTACTGAAGCAAAAAAGTCATCAAACTCATCTTCCTCATGCAAAAATTTATTGACTTTCATCTAAGTGGTGAAATTGAAAGCAACCTTCTTTGGGTCATATTTTCTTTTAGGGATAACAGTTAGACTCAGATCCGTTATCTTGTTTGCTTCTTTCTCAGCATGTTTAAAATCATGTAATGAGTAAGTTCCGCAACAAAGAGGAAAGATAGGCCACAACTATTTCTTGGAGTCTTTAAGATTTCTAGTCATCCCTTTTTCTACTATCTGGTAGGCTACCTCCCTAGCTAAAAGATTATCTGAAATGTAAAGTGAAAGGACATGAGGGTCTGTAATACTGCCAAAAACCCTAACATAGGTAAACATCTCTTCCTTGAACCAACTGCTGATTGAGGTCAAATCAATGCTAGCCTTGTCAGACAGCCGAGGAGCAGGTTTATTAAAGATGGCTTGATGGACGGGTAAAATGAAACCATGACAAATCTTGTATAAATAATTCTTGTATTCAAACTTCCATAAGTATTTATGGTAAATATGAATGGGGATTGGGTTCTGAGTAGTCCATTTCCAACCTAGTATGGGAAAGTTGAAATTAAAATAAATTGTGTCAACTATGTAAGCACTCATATGGAATGGGGGCACAACTCAGGTCGTGACAAATCCGTTCTTTCTATAATCCAGTATTTGACTAGCCATTTTATCTGATAGGATAGTTTCCTAGTCCATGACAAAGGAGTTTATCACTGCTTCTATCAATGGAACCATCTCAATAGAAAATCTAGTAGAATCAGGGCTTCCGAAGAGTCTACACATCATAGCAGCAATATAACAATATGGAGATGCCAAGGAGTCCACAAGATACATACCAGATGATTCATGTTTGTACTTGTTAGGAAAGTTTCTCCATTGCTTGATAGGGTCTATTCAATGTTATTATCCTTGGCGAAAGCTTCCAGGAATGCTTTGTTGTAGTGTCGCTGGGGATCTGGTAGGTGATACATTCTCTTGACATCTTCCAGTTGGAAGGATCCAAACATCCTTCCATCAACTATGAAGAAAGCTCTATCTGTTATGATAATGCTCTTGATTACCCATCTTACCATATCATTATATGGTAAAATCTTTGCATGGGCTGCTATTCGATGGAGGAAAGAGTTGGCTAAATCATTGAGCGTGCTTTCTGATTTATCAGTTCCATCAGCTATTGCTTCTTCCTCTATCTCCTTCAGATCTTCATTTTCAAGCAAAGAATATATGCCTTCCCACGAGGTCTTGCCAAAGCCTAAATAGGTGATATCTGAGATTAATGACAATTTTCCTTGTCCTTCTTCCACTGTAAGGGGAGCCTTTGCCTTTCGAGTTCTCTTAGACATCCTAACTACCTGCGTGATTCTGGATTTACACTGAACTTGCATCAAAAGAAGATTTAATGACTTGTTGATGTTTAGCATGAGTAATTTTGGCCTTTTCTCTTTCCTCATCCAACTTAAGAATTTAATCAAACCTTAATTGAATAGAGGAAGGAGGAGTTTCTTCAATGAATTGTACTAGGGCTAGAGATGGGAGGGCTAAATTTGGTGGAATTACCGCTTCTTTCCCATACACTAAGTAAATGGATAAGTACCTATTGAGGCCTTCTAAGTTATATGATCTGCACATAATGCAAATATTAAAGATTTATGCCAATTCTTTTGGTTTTAATCAAAAGTTCTTTTAATAATCCTGATGAGATTTTTACTAGTTGACTCTGCTAAGCCATTTCCTTGAGGATATTAATTTTCAGAGTATTTTAACTTAAAACCTCTCTTAAGAGAAAATTCAACTATATTATTTCCAGAAAAATAATATGCATTGTCAAAGATAAGCGCGTTAGGTAAACCAAACCTTGTAATGATGAACTGATCAATAAATTCGATAATCACATCAGAATTGGCTACCTTTAGTGGAATTGCTTCTACCCACTTTGTGAAGTATTCTGTGGCTGTGAGGATGTATTTGTGTTTCTTGGAAGAATGTGGAATGATATCTCCTATAATATCAAGCCCCCACTGTTCAAATGGTTGCTCAATGTTAATTGGTTGTAAAGGAAAGGCTGGTTTCCTTTGTCTCCCGCTAGCAATTTGGCATATCTTACGTTTCCTCATGTAGCCATGGGAATCTTTGAACAAAGTCAGCCAATAATATCTAGCATGTAGTATTTTGTGCTTGTAGTGTCCTCCAAAATGTCCACCTGCTGGGCCATCATGTAGTTCCTGCAAAACCTTTTGCGCTTCAGATTTTTCAAGGCATCTTAATAGAACAAAATCATAATTTCTCCTTAATAACACATCATCAATGATTTCATAGTGTTTGGATTTTAACCTTAAGGCACGTTTGTTTTTGTAGCTGAATTTAGGGGGATCATATCCATTTTTTAAGTAAAATATCAGATCAGCATATTGAGATTCAGAGTCAATGATACTTATCTCGTTTAATTGTGCAGTACTATCTAAATCTTCATGATCTGGTATATTGTAAGCTCCTGCCAATAACCTGCAAAAACCTTGCCCTCTAACAATTTTCACTGGTTTAATATCAATATCATACTCTTGTAAGGTTGTTACCCAGTTAGCTCTTTTCTCTCCTACTTCTCTTTGAACTAGCAATTGTCTCACTGCAGAGAATGGGACTATTACTTTAGTGTGTGTTTTTAGGAGGAATGGTCTAAAATGTTTAACAGACTTAAACACAACAAATGCTTTTTTTTCAACTTTGGAATAATTAAGCTCAGCACCCTGCAAATTAGAACTAAAGAAAGATATTGGTGCTTCTACTTTTTGATCGTTGATTTGTGTTAAAACAACAACATAAGATGTTTCAGTGGCCAAAGTATACAAAATAAAATGACTAGAAAAATTCAGAGTACTCAATGCAGGAGCATTAATGATCGCTTGTTTGATCGAGTCAAAAGCCTTTTTTTCGTGATGTCCCCTTTTTAAGACTGAATTTTTCTTAATCATGGATTGCAAGGGTAAAACAATATGAGAAAAATCAGGAACAAACCTTTTTACAAAATTTATCTATCCCAAGAATGATTGCATAGATTTCTTATTATGTGGAAAAGGGATATCAAAAATTTCTTTTATCCTGTCAGGATCAATGTATATGCCATTTTTGGATACAATAAACCCTAAAAGTTTACCTTCATTAAGAGCAAAGAATGATTTCTTGGGATTTAAGGAAATCCCATATTTTTTGCAACGTTCAAATATCTGCTTTAAATCATGCAGATGATTGCTCTTTTTCTTAGAATAGACAGTTATGTCATCTAAGTAAACAATGACCATCCTATTGATCAAACCTTTGAAAGCTATGTCCATAGCTCTTTGGAAAGTAGCTCTAGCGTTTATCAAACCAAAAGGCATTTTCTGATAAGAATATGTTCCCCATTTGGTTCTGAATGTAGTCTTTAATCTATCATCTTGATGTACCAAGATCTGATTGTATCCTAAAAAGCCATCAAGAAAAGACATTAACTCTAAGCCTGCTACTGATTGAAGTATCTGCTCCATTGTTGGTAATGGGAAGTTATCTTTCTGACATGCTTTGTTGAGATTCATAAAATCTATGCAAATCCTAATATCACCATTCTTTTTCCTCACAGGTACTAAATTTGAGACCCATTTAGAATGTCTGACAAGAAAGATTATTTTGGCTTTAAGGAGTTTATTCAACTCCGCTTTGATTTGGATTTCAATATTTGGGTGAATTTTCCTTAGTTTCTATTGTATAAGTTTCTCATTAGAGATCATTGGAATTGTGTGTTGAATGATAGAGGTATCATAAGTTTTTAGATCTTCATAATTCCAAGCAAAAACATTTTTATATTTCTTCAACAAACTGATGAAAGAAAATATTTCAGGTGATGAAAGTCCAAGTCCAAGATTGACATTTTGTGGTTTGGCATCAATGCCAAGATTTACTAATTCAAACCTTAAAGTTGAACTTTGAAGTTTTGCATTAGTGACCTTTTTGAATCTATCCTTAATATCATAAAGATCCTCTAACTTGACCATAGATTTAGGAATAGGATTTTCATTGAGTCTCTACTTTAATTGAAGATCATGATCGCTTTCATCGATAATTTCATCGTCATAAGATCCTTCAGATGTTAAGAAATTTAAGATATCCTCATCATGATTGAACACACGCCAATTAGTAACATTATCTAGGACAGATGGTCGAAAAATTAATTCAATAGAAAATCTATCTGGACTATAATCTTCTGATGGAAGGAGTTTAGAAGCAACATTAGCCAAGAGATCTGCTGCTGCATTCTGTGATATAGGAATAGGAGAAATGTCAAATTCTAGAAAATGAGTTATGAGATCTTGAAAAAGCGATTGATAATGTTTCAGATGCCCCGAAAGACAATGGATAGTATTTCTCACTTGTTTAATGACATTTTCAGAATCACCAAATACTTTTAGATATTAGATATTCAGGCCTATACCTTGAATCAATGCTTCATATTCTGTAGTATTTTTGGTACATTCAAATTCTAATCTACATGATAGCATCGATTTTTCTCCTTCAGAACTGACTAAAATACATCCTGCTCATGCACCATCATTAGATTTAGATACATCGAAATATAAAGACCAAAATAAAGGCTTATTTATAGGTTTATCTACAATTTCATCTATAACACTAGCACACCTAGAAGTATCAGTACTGGATAAATTTTCGACTTGTGATATGACACTACTAACAGGAAACAGAGATTGTTGAGCATTGAAATTCCCAAAAAATGATTCAGCAAAATAGTTTCCAAGAATGTTATGAAGGCTACAGGTTGATTTTCTTCTTTAAACTCAGTTACTCTGTGAGTCAAATGTTTTTCGCGATCAATTCTGATTTTATTTGGTTTACCATTATAGGGAAGCCACATGTGAGACCAATCAGTTGAAATATAACCATGAAGTTTTTCAGACCAATCTCTGCTAAGGATCAAACCATAAAACCCAGGGATGTCAGTAATTAATATATCAATTCTTTGGACAACCCTGGGATTAGTATATAATCTAATAGTAACTAAATTTATTTCTCCTAAAACTTGAACCTTAGTTCAATCTAAGTGGACAATATGAACTACAGATTTTTGAGGTTCAATATTTAACTTGGAGCAAACTGATGCTGGCATTATATTTGATGAAGCCCCTGAATCAATCAAGTGGTTATGCAAATTTACACTGTAGATCTCATAAGTCAAGAGAAAAGGAGGAGTATGAGAATTTGACCTATTCCCAATCAAAACGACATCGGTAGCATCCACCTTATCAGATGGTGGCTTACCTGATCCTCTAGCAGCCTTTGATAATGCACTAGTTGGAAGAGGAGAAGAAGGTACTGCATTTAATTCTTTAAGCAACAACTTTTGTTGATGCTTGAGCTTGCTAAGTCCATGCAGAGAAATATTTGCTCGAGTCTTCTTGATATCTTCCACTATGTTATAATCCATGGAATCTGAAACTACTAGTGTTTTAGATGATGAGGGAGGGTTGGACGAAGATGGTTTATTGTGGGGAGATGCAACTGGAGCTTTCCTTGTGGGAACTTTCTCTTTAGTAACAAGATTTAAGTTTTTCTTCTTTTGATTTGCTTGACTAGGCTCTACTATACTCTTACTTCTGGTATTTACTGGAAGAGCTTCTTGTTCACTTTCATTATCAGAGTTGGGTAAGATAAAGTCCCACATTCCATGACATTCAACTGTTTCATCTTCTTCTGTTTCTTTAGCTGATAAAACTATATCTTCTTCTTCATCATCATCCAGGTCAGATTCTGCATTAGATATAGCATTGGGTGGTTTGGGATCAGTAGGCTGATTTCTTTTAAAGTTCCTAAATGGTCTTTTCATCGAAGTTTTAGCTACCTGCTTTTTTATTTCAACCATTTCATTAGACATAGTTTTAAGAACTTTTTGTAAGCCTTCCATATCATATGGATCCTTGGTTGCCTTCTTCTTTGAATCATCTCTAAAGGTAACTTTCTTGGATTTCCTTTCTTCTAGAGCATTTTTCTTTTCCAAAGCAAGGATGTGTTTTTCAACAACTATTGCTTCCTTCATATTTTTTGCTAATGTTGGTTTGGCAGCCCTATCAATGAACATGGCTATTTTTGAAGGAAGAGAAGAAATGTACCATTCATTTTGGACCTCCTCACTAGGTTTGGATGCCACAGGTATTTTATTCAACAACTTATTGAAGTGTGAGTTGAAGTCTTTAATGGGCTCTTTTGATTCGGCTTTTAGGTTGGAGAGGTCATTAATCAAAGTTTTTGTAGATCTATTGTCTCCAAAATTAGTTAGAAATTGCTCTTGGAAAGCATTAAAGCTATTGATAGAACCTGGTGGTAATGAAAAGTACCATGATCTTGCTACTCCTTGTAGAGTGTATGGGAATAGTCTAACAACAACATCTTCTTCCTTTACTCCATTCAAGTTGATTGATAACATGAAATTGTTCATGTGTTCTTCCGCTAACAGGCCATTATCAGGATTAGATTTAGGTAGCCATTTTTCAGGATGTGTTGGAAATTGAGTCAAAGGTGCAGACATTCTAACAGCTCCTGGGTTGGTCCATGGCCTTGGCTAAGGTTGATTATGTGCCATTGTTGAGCTAATAGTAGAAGAAGGTGACGAAGCAGTTGAAAGTGATTGGGTAGAGGATTTTTAAGTTCCTGTAACTATTTGGATTATGATCTGAAGTTGGGAAATGGATGGATGACCTTGCAATGGTATGGATGGAATAGACGATGAGGAGGACAAAGTCTCACTGTGAGATTCTGATGGTGTCTTTCTAGCCCTTTTTCGACTTGGTAAAGGGAATTCAACTGGTGGAATTCCAAGCTTTTCACTCTTTGCCCTAGTAAGCGGCTGCGATGGGATATATTGGGAAGTAACACTACCTTGGGATAACTCAGACTCTTCTTTGGATATTGAAATCCCCTGGAGTTTATGAATCAAAGATTGTACTTCAGGAGGTTCAGGAGAAGAGTTGTCTGGCGTGTTTAAGGTTTCAGCAGTGGGTTTTGTATTTTTCTTTTCAACTTCTCACTTAGGAATAGGAGATTTAGAATGCGAAGGAGAATTTGGAGGTGATGGTGAGGGGGAATTACTCTTAGAATGGCCTGTAGATTTAGATTTACTTGCCATTCACAGTTTGGCCCTCCTTCTAATGCCAAAATTGTTGACACCTCTAAAATTGTAGCACCAACATTGGGGGATAACCACCCAGTCCAGACCTTAATGCATATCCTTATTTGTTTGGTATGGTGGCTCTGACTGGATATTATGGGACTAGTTTCCCAATAAAGTATGATTTGATGAATGGGTGTTTTAAATGTATAAAAAGATGATAGGTGGTTTAATATATAAGTTCTAAAATATATAGATATATCTTTATAACCTAGGTGATCTCATAATAAATGTGATTCTTGATGATTCCTAGCAGACAAATAATAATATAGATTATTTACTTATACACAGAAATATGAATTTAAATAATGATCACTTTGTTTAAGAAATTAAATAAAGTAATTTGAAAACATATCGCATAACATACTAATATTTATCGCTGACATATGTATACAATATAACAATTCTAGATCATTCAGAAGTGAAATAATACAGAGTTGTTTGAAACATGTGAATACATCAACAATAACAAATCAATGGAATGTTAATTACATAAACAAGACAGAATAATAGTGATAGAAGTACCAAATGCTTTTGAGTCTATTTATGCAAGTAACACTCTAGTTCAATATTCATATTCTGGAAACTCCAAGGAGATACAAAAATGTGAGTCTTTATGAAGCTCTTTCACAAAAAGTTTGAACTTCAATCCATGGCTTATAAAATATAAATTAAGAAGTGCAAACTTCTCAAGTCTAGTTTCATACAAATTGAGGACCCTTTCTAAAATGACATGAAAGGGTCTTTATAGTAAAACTAAAAAACAAACTGTCCATAAAAATTGCTGAGAGTTGTTGGAACTGCCTTTATCAAAATATGGGATTTGAATTTCAAAAATAGAATTGCAATAAGATTTGAAGAGATTCATCACATATAATATTTCTCTTACATCTTCAACCGACAAATTAAGAGCATGTTTTGGATCTCTGGAGGATGACTCATCCTGGAGTGTAACCGTCCTACGTATGTGGAATCTGAGAGCTCGAGAATCATGCGATTAATGGCATCAACAAGGCATTTGATGGTAACTTGTTGGCTTTATGGCTTGACAAAAAAGGACCAATGCGCATCCCAGTTAAGACCTTGTACTCTGTTGAGTTGTTCCTCCTTGGTGTCTAAATCTTTCTTCCATTGCTTCACTAAAACTTTCACTCGTGGAAGTTTTCCTGGGGAACAATCAGAAATTAAATTGGCACCATATAAGTTATCATTCAGCAACTCAACAACATTATTAATTATAGCCTTGGCCCTGGAGGTAGCTCTTTCTGCTTTTATCAACTATGTTTCCCATTCCAAAAACAATATCTCTTTATGAGACTCTTAAATTTTAATTAAGCTAGCAACTCTTCCATCTTCTGTGCTTTGCCAGGAGAGATAATTTGTGACTTTATCATCCGCATCTTCAAATTCTAACCTAGTATTAACTGCTTAGTCAATCAGTGATGTTGTTATGATGCATAATGGATCAATAAAATATATTTTCTGGCAGAGTAGATTTATCTATTTAGATAAAGCTTTATTTGCCTCTAAGGCTTGCTTTTTGAACTCTTCAACCTTAGCATAATCTTTGAATTATCCCAAGGAGAATTGTAGTTGTGTGATTTGCTCTTCCTTAGATTTAATCTCTTGCTGATGCGTAAATTTATGTTGCTCGAGCTCTTGAGAGAGTTGTTCTTGTCTCTGAATGGCCTCTTGGTCAATTTTCTGCTTTTCTAAGTTTAATTATTCTTCGTGCTGCTCATTCTTCTGTTTCTCTACTATTAACTGTTCCTCAAGCCGATTAACCTTTCACTGCTCTGCTGCCAACTATTCTTCAAGATGATTAATCTTTTGATCCTTTTCTTTGATCAATTGATTCACTTCAGTCGCCTTATCAATTGTAGTAGCTGTGTATGTGCCTGCAACTTGAGATAACTTAGTCAAATCCTTAGAATGATTGACCTCTGAATCTTTCCATATGACATTCATAAATTCATATTGAGGAGTTGTGGATGATGTTTGATCTATTTTCCTCTTTTTTCTCTGCCTCTTGATTACAACCCTATGTTTTGGGCTGTAAAACACATCCAAGGGTGGAATCTCCTCAATATTCAATGCAATGTCCCCTGAAGTATTTTCAAGGATTATTTCTATCCATTTTCTAGCTGTTTCTTTGCTAGGTGTCTCTTCAATCACAATATCAGGAATAATGGGCCGTTGTGTTTCAGGAGGCACATATGTGATAATGTTTTGAGGATCATTTTGAATTTTGATCTATTGATCAAATTTCTCCCATTCTTTAATCAATATCGGATCAATGTGAACATCATTGTTTAGTTGTTCACTAGCCTTATCACTTGTCTCAACTTCCTCAGAAACCTTCTCAATTACTTGCTCTCCGATGTGTTCTTCCTGCTAAATGATTGGTGTAGTACTTAACAAATCCAGAGGTACTGTCAGTAACCTTTGTGTCATGTATTCACTGAATTTTCCCATTTTCACAGCACTCAATTTGAATTTTGCTAGAAGAATTACTGTTGAGAATAATTTTGCTGAAGCAAACAAGTCATCAAACTCATATTCCTCGTGCAAGAATTTATTAACTTTCATCTTAGTGGTGAAATTGAAAGAAATCTTCTTTGGGTCATATTGTATTTTAGGGATAACAGTTAGACTCAGATCCTTTGTCTTGTTTTCTTCTTTCTCTGCATGTTTAAAATCATGTAATGAGTAAGTGCTGCAATGAAGAGGAAAGGCAGGCCACAACTATTTCTTGGAGTCTTTAAGATTTCTAGTCATCCCTTTTTCTACTATCTGGTAGGCTACCTCCCTGGCTAAAAGCTTATCTGGAATGTAAAGTGGAAGGACATGAGGATCTATAATACTGCCAAAAACCCTAACATAGGTAAACATCTCTTCCCTGAACCAACTACCGATTGAGGTTAAATCAATTCTAGCCTCATCAGACAGCCAAGGAGTAGGTTTATTAAAGATGGCTTGATGGACGAGTAAAATGAAACCATGACAAATATTGTATAAATGATTCTTGTATTCAGACTTCCATAAGTATTTATGGTAAATATGAATGGGGATTGGGTCCTGAACAATCCATTTCCAACCTAGTATGGGAAAGTCGGAATTAAAAAAAATTGTGTCAACTATGTAAGCACTCATATGGAATGGGGGCGCGACTCAGGTAATTTCAAATATGTTCTTTCTATAATGCAGTATTTGACTAGCCATTTTGTCCGATAGGATAGTTTCCCAGTCCATGACAAAGGAGTTTATCGCTGCTTCTATCAATGGAACCATCTCAATAGAAAATGTAGCAAAAATGGGGCTTCCAAAGAGTCTACACATCATAGCAGCATAACAATATGGAGATGCCAAGAAGTCCACAGAATACATACTAGATGATTCATGTTTATTCTTGTTAGGAAAGTGTCTCCATTGCTTGATAGGGTCTGAGTCAATTTCATTCTCCATAGCGAAAGCTTCCAGGAATGCTTTGTTGTAGTGTCGTTGGGGATTTGGCAGGTGATACATTCTCTTGACATCTTCCGGTTTGAAGGATCCAAACATCCTTCCATCAGCTGTGAAGAAAACTCTATCCATTATGTTAATGCTCTCAATTACCCATCTTACCATATCATTATATGGTAAAATCTTTTCACGGGCCACTATTTGATGGAGGAAAGAGTTGGCTAAATCATTGAGAGTGTTTTATGATTTATCAATTCCTTCAGCTGTTGCTTCTTCCTTTGTCTCCTTCGGATCTTCATTCTCAAGAAAAGTATATATGCCTTCCCACGAGGTCTTGCCAAAGCCTAGACAGGTGGTATCTGAGATTAACGCCAATTTTCCTTGTCCTTGTTCCACTATAAGGGGAGCCTTTGCCTTTTGAGTTCTCTTAGACATATTAACTGCCTGCGTGATTCTAGATTTACACTGCAAAATGAGAAAGAGGAGCGTGATAGGTGAAAAACTCTGAGAGGAGCCAATACAACTAATTACAGACTAAAAGTAATTATGCACATCGAAATATCTCATACAGTGCATAGTCACAAAGGATGAAATCCTTAAAGGATTGTAACCATAACTGCCTCTAAATGCATTACCATATCCTCATAACATGAAATTTAATGCAGAATTAATATATGTTGCATCACAAGTTTTCCAGTGGTCCTTTTAGAACAGGTGTCACAACTCTACGATTTTGGGATTAGCGATTGTATTATTTTAATACGTGTAGAGCCATTGCATATCGCAAATTGGGAGTTACAAGCGCTATGTCTGAAAGAATTCCTTGTATTGTTGCGATTGCAATGAGTGATGAGCTAGCACATAGAGTTGGCGGGTTTTCTTCAAACTTGGAAAATCATGTTTTTCTTTATACTTGATTTAGCATTATATCATGAGTGCTCATAGTATATGGTACTTATTTCTATTGGGAGCGCGGTATGCAATATGCGATTGCGATAGTCACATCATATCGCAAAGTTACAATGGAATCGCTTCAACATTTTCCTATGGATTGGCACGATGCGATATGCGATAGCCTTATCGCATCGCAAGTTTTCAACGGAATGCCCTAACTTATTCCTCAGAATTACCCATATGCGAAATGTGATAGTTATATCACATTGCATGTTTATAAATGGATTTTTCAATTTAAAACTTCGCGATGAGACAATTGTGATGACTTTGATCGCATCACAACTTTTCAAATGGATGTTCATTGGTATTAAGCAATTGCGATTTGCAATGAGCGATTCCAAACACTCATAAAGCAACATTTATATGAAAAGTATGGAAAATCTATTTTACTCAAAAGGTTTTATTTATTCTTATATCCTAAAGGGGACCTATTTCTTATTTAGCATCTTGATACTAAGATTAAAAATTTGAAATGGGGGGGTTGTTGTATAGCACAACATGTGGTTTGGTATTTTCTTATGGTGGTTTGGTATATGCTTTATGGTGGTTCAATATATGCTTTATGCTAGTTTGATATATGCTATATGATGTTTTGATATGTGCTTAGATATGATGACTAGTATATGTTTGATATATGTTTTGGTATATGATTTGGCATATGTTTGTTGGCATTATGACATAGGTTTGGCACTATGACACAGGTATTGTCCTCGATGGCAACTCACTCAGACGACAGATCACAGTTTAGGTTCTCAAAATGAAGGAAAAATATATATACGTAGGTTCCATTTAACCAAATCGCGTATACACATGGGATTGTTGATCAAAAATCGCGTATGCATATGCACGCACTTTCATGCAAGGAAAAGCGCATACATGTGGGAAAACTTGTTTTTTAGTCCATGGTATTTTTTCCTTCGTATTTGGACCTAGGGTTTTGGACCATGGTATCTCATCTGAAGTGTTGAACCCAGGTATTGTGTCCCAAGTATTGGTTCTAAGTGGTTTTGGACCATGGTATTGAGTAAGGCCTAAGACTATAAAAGGGGAAGGAGATAACTAGGCAAAGGCACTCAAGGATTGAATATCTTATGAAGAGCAAGATCTAGAATACTGTTCATTGGGTTATGGTGCATAGTTGGATCTAAATCAAGGAGGAACCTGAGTGCTAGAAGAAGGATAAGTTCTATTGATGGGTTAAGATCTTAAGGCTTGAAGAGAAGTATCTTTCTGTGATTTTGATCTGTTATATTTGGCGCATGACTTGATCTATAAATCTAATAATCTAGGTATAACTAATGTCTGAATAATTGAAAAGGGTAAATTATCTTTTATATATCTGTACGTAGGTTCCGCATAGTGAAGGCGTGTATATATGCTGGTTCTGTAATTCAAAATGGCGTATACGTAGGTTTTCCTTACTATATCAGCGTATGCACGCAGGTTCTACATATTGAAGTAGCGTACGTCTCATAAAATATGTTTTAGCTACTTCTGTTTATTGCTGTAGTGTTCTGGGTTCAGGATTGGTTTCTAGTTACTGTTACTATATTTTGGTTACAGCATTCAGAGAAGTGATTGGTTGATTCAATTTTGGTTGGTGCAAAGGAGATTAGTTGATGCAGATATACTTGATGTTATTGATGGATCCAGTCTGAAAATTTATGAAACATGGTCCCTGGAAGAAAAGAGAAGGTTGTAGCCTTCTGTAGGTCAGCACATACGTACTAGTACATTAGCTAGTACAAGAGCTAAGGGGGTTGTAGCTCCCTTCCAGGAGAAGCTGGAGAACGAGAAAAGGTTGTAGCCTTCTGTAGGTAGAAGCCTGCGTATTAGTATAAGACTGCACTAGTACAAAAATATCATAAAAAAAAGTTTCTTATTAAAAGAAGAAAGAGACAAATTGCAGCATGTGGTTTTCACCCACATTGGGTTTCCACCTTATATCTTGTGTTCATGTGTGTGATTTCTTGTACTGTTTTACTGCACTTGATTACTGTTTTATGGTTTTGATACACAGATTAAGATCAGCTAACTAAATTAGAAGTCTACAAGATATACACGGTTTTCCCTAAACATAGTTGTGTATATACGCAGGTTGAATTAACAGAAGTAGCGTATATAAATTTGTTTATGGAAATAAAAAATTGTTAAATTACTAATACTGATTCACCCCCCCCCCCCCCCCAGTATTATTTCCAACAATTGGTATTAGAGCAGGTCCTTCAGAAGAAGCTTGATCGCTTGAAGGAAGATCTATCATCATGAGCAACTACGAAAAGGAGGCATCCAACAGGCCACCAATCTTTGATGGGAGCAACTTTGTCTGTTGGAAGGTAAGAACCACAGCCTATGTTCAATCTCTTGGTATAGAATTTTGGGATATCATGGAAGGAGGATACACATTTCCATCAGCAACTCCTATAGATACGGCTAGTAAAAAGCAGTATGAAACAAATGCAAAGGTTGTCAATACTCTATTGGGGACTCTATCTCAATCAGAATTCGTCAAGGTTATGCAGCTCAAAACCATCAAAGAAAAATGGGACAAGATCATTCTAAGCTATGAAGGAGACGATCAGGTAAAACGTGCAAAACTACAATCTCTCAGAATTCAATATGAAACTCTCAGAATGCAAAATGATGAAAGTGTGGCTAATTATTTCTTACGTATAGATGAGATTGCTAATTGCATAAAAAACTTGGGTGAAGAGATAAAAGAAGTTACTTTAGTTGAAAAGGTTCTAAGATCTTTGTCTTCTAAGTTTGAATCAAAAGTTTCTACCATAGAAGAAAAGAAGAATCTTCAGAGTATTACTATGTCACAGCTGCATAGAATCCTAACTGCTTTCGAAATGAGAAAAGGGGGACCATCAGACATGAGAGAAGCCACATTCAAAGCTTCAGGAAAAGGAGAATACAATGAGTTAGGGAATACGTCAGAAGGAGAGGAAGAATCAAACTTTGTGAAGAACCTTCAATGGGGTTCTGGAAGATTCAGAGGTAAGCTACCTTTCAAATGCTTTGCCTGTGGAAGAGTCGGTCAGTATGTAGCCAAATGTCCTCATAAAGATAAGCTTGTTAAAGGTAAGGAACCAGTTAAATGGAACAGAAAAAAGAACGTAAGTAAGAAGAGTTATTATACACATGAAGACAGCGATGGACTTTCAAATAGTGATGAAGATGAACATGGTAATGATTATAGACTTTTGATGGCTTTTGAAGATGATGATTTCTTGCATGCTATAGATGAAGTTGATCTCTATGAAGAAATTTCTAAACTTAAAATCTATTTAGAAGAAAAGACTATGATCATACATACTATGACATTCCAACTTGCTGAAAGGGAAAAACACAATGAAAAGTTAGAATGTGAAATTGTGGGACTTAGAAAAGATATAGAGAAAACAAAAGCTCTTAATCTTAGATTTGCTAAAGGATTTGAAACTATAGATGAGATTATCAAAGTGCAACATTCTCCTCTAATCAAGATAGGTCTTGGATATACTGAAGAAGCATCTTAAGCATAGAAGCCATCCACCTCCAAAAGTTATCTTGATGCAGCAAGGAGAAGTGAACATGTTCACAATCATTAGCAAAGGCATAAAGCAAATCACTAGGTAAATTAGAGTCGATCTACTTCAAGGATGAACAGAGATCACCAAGTAAATCGGGGTCAATCTACTTCAAGGATGAACAGAAGCTACAACCAACCACAGGTAAATCATTCTCAATTTTCCTCAAGAATGAATTTCAATCACCTGGACGATAGATTTGATAATCACAGGAATTTCTTTAATGGCCAATGTTTTTCATGTCATAACTTTGGACAGAAAGCTGCTCAATGTGTTGCCTACAAGACCATCATGACTCGAGAAGCACGAAATCAAAAGAGTGTGACTGGGATCATGAAGAGGACCTACAATAACTTTTCTGCTCTTGAAAATGAAATAGAATGCTCTATTTGTAACAGCTTCGGTCATGAAGGTTCTGAATGCAAGAGTAAGTTTTGGCAAACATCTTAGAAGGAGCAAGCTTCATTGGGTCCCAAAACATGGAGAAAGAAAGAACCGCAACTAGAAAGATGTGGTATAACCTTATATGCGGAAGGACAGGAAAGTCAGTGGTACATCGACAGTGGATGCTCAAAACATATGAAAGGTGATAAAGAAAAACTTCAGTCATATAGTGCCTTGGAAAAGGAAAGGAAGGTCTCATTTGGAAATGACACCCCTACACTCATAAATGGTAAAGGTTCTATTCTTTTGAAAGAAAAAGTCAAAGCTGGAAATGTTATGTATGTTGATGGCTTAAAGCATAATCTATTGAGTGTTAGTCAAATGTGTGATCAAGGAAATGAGGTAATATTTCGATCAAATGGATGTATTGTTCGTGAGCTTGATACAGGAGAAACAGTGATCAAAGGCATAAGAACTCCAAATAATTTATACATACTCAAGGGAGGACAGCAACAATGTTATCTAAGAAAAAATGATGAACATTGGCTATGGCACAAATGATTGGAGCATCTAAGCTTCCCTCAGATAAGGAAAACATGCAAATATCAGGCGGTTTGTGATCTCCCTGACATGAAAATTCCAGACAATACAATATGCAAATCATGTCAGTTTGGTAAGCAAACCAAAACTCATTTCCCTGAGAAGGAAGGATCGGTTAGTAAGCCACTTGAACTTGTCCATACTGATTTATGTGGTCCATCAAGGAAAAAGTCACCTTGAGGAGAAGAATACTTTATATTGTTCATTGACGACTTTTCCAGGACATGTTGGATAGGAATTCTGAAGCATAAAGACGAAGCTTTCGAAAAATTCAAAGCATTCAAAGCCTTGGTTGAAAATGAATCAGATCGCAAAATCAAATGCCTCAGGTTTGATCGAGGAGGGGAATTTACCTCGGATGAATTTTTTGACTTTTGTGAAGAACATGGAATAAGAAGGGAATTCTCTACTGCAAGGACTCCTCAGCAAAATGGAGTGGTGGAAAGGATGAACAGAACGGTTCAACAAATGGCTCATGCTATGCTTGATGAGTCTGGAACTCCTGCAACCTTCTAGGGTGAAGCTGCATTTGTTGTCCTTACTACTCTCAACAAAACAAACATGCAGGTAAACAACACTCAAACTCCTCATGAACTTTGGTATGGTAAAACTCCTACGCTAAAATACTTCAAATTTTTTGGAAGCAAATGTTACATAAAAAGGACTGATGAAAATCTTGGCAAGTTTGAACCTAGAGCAGATGAAGGCATTCTCCTTGGTTACTCTTCCCAAGGTAAAGGATATAAGTGTTACAATAAAAGACTTGGAAAAATTGTTGAAAGTATTGATGTGGTGGTTGATGAAGCAAACAACAATCCAAAGCAGGTAAAATCTGAAGATTTTGAAGATGATGAGGACTATCCTTCAAATCAGACTAATGATGAAGAAGAAACCTATGAGGCACCAGAAGAACAGATAAGGGTAGAAGAAAAGACTCCATCCAGGTACGTCCAAAAGAATCATCTAGAGACTCAAATTTTGGGGTAGAAAGAGGCAGGTGTACAAACAAGAAGAACTATTACAGAAGCTTCAAGCTATCTAGCACTGCTCTCCTCCACCAACCACGAAATGTAAGTGAAGCATGCAAAGATGAATGCTAGGTCAAGGCCATGAATGAAGAACTTGAGCAGATTGAAAAGAATAACACTTGGGAATTGGTTCCTAGACCTAGTGATAAGAATGTCATAGGGACCAAATGGATATTCAAAAACAAACTGAATGAAAATGGAGATGTTATTAGAAACAAGGCCAGAATTGTTTGTAAAGGGTATGCTCAAAAAGAAGGTATAGAATTTGAAGAAAAATTTGCATCGGTTGCTAGACTTGAAGCCATAAGAATGTTCCTTGCTCTTTCTAGCTTTCATAAGTTCAAAGTATATCAAACGGATGTGAAATCTGCCTTTCTAAATGGAGACTTAGAAGAAGAAGTGTATATTGAGCAACCAGATGGATTCATCCTTGGAAATGATCCAAAACTTGTATGCAGACTTAGAAAGGCTCTCTATGGTCTTAAATAGGCTCCAAGGACTTGGTATTATCATCTGGATAAATACCTCCATCAACAAGGTTTTTCAAAAGGATCAGCAGATAGCAATCTATATATAAAAATTGACAATGATAAATTGCTAATACTTGTTGTGTATGTTGATGACATCATTTTTGGTAGCAATGAAGAAGCCATGAGTCAAAACTTTGCCTTGGTGATGTAGAAAGAATTTGAAATGTCCCTGCTTGGTGAGCTCACATATTTTCTTGGTTTACAAGTCCAACAAAACAAATATGGTATCTTTCTATCACAAACCAAGTACCTCAAGTAGATCTTGAAGAAATATGGCATGGAAGATTCGAAACCAGTATGTACCTCTATGGTAACAGGATGCAGCCTCAGCACAAATGATGATTCAGCAGCAAATTATACATTAACCAACCTATAGATCCATGATTCGTAGTCTGCTCTATCTGACAGGTACCCGACTAGACATCATGCATGTAGTGGGAATAGTTGGAAGATTCCAGGCAAATCCAAAAGAAGCACACCTTCAGGCAGTTAAAAGGATTTTCAAATATCTTCAAGGAACACAAAACTATGGCTTATGGTATCCTAGAGATACAGATCTCACACTTCATGCATATACAGATGCAGATTGGGTAGGAAGCGTGGATGACAGAAAAAGCACTAGTGGTGGTGCATTCTTTATGGGTTCCAGATTAGTATCTTGGTTCAGCAAGAAACAAAGTTCAATTGCATTATCTACAGCTGAAGCAGAATATGTGGCTGTTGCATCTTGCTGCACACAACTCCTTTGGATGATGCAAACATTGCAAGACTTTCAAATCACTTGTACTCCACCTATCTCCATTTTATGTGATAATACAAGTGCAATCAGTATTTCAAAGAATCCAGTCATGCATTCAAAGACCAAGCACATACCTATCAAATATCATTTTCTCCGGGAACAAGTGCTTGAACAAAAGGTCAAATTGGAGTATGTTCCCTCCAAGGAACAGGTTGCTGATATATTCACTAAACCACTGCCTAGGGAGACATTTGAATATCTCATACAGAAGCTGGGAATAGTTGATGCACCATCTTGCTGTTGAAACGTATCTGTTTTAGAGAAAAGTGGTTGTACGCTAGTTTCATGAAGAGCATCCACATACATACGCTGGTTTCTATGGATATAGTATCATATATGTTGGTTTGAAGAATATCAGTGGGACAGAATCAGGATGAAAAGAGTCTGATGTGGGTTTGATAGAGACCATTTGGCACAGGTTCAAGGGGAGCATATACTTCTAATAATACATTGTTGGCATTATCTTAGAATATCTTGGTACAATTTCACAGTTGTTTTTTATTCAGGTGGAACAGGTGCAGAGGGAGATCATGGTTGCTAGTCTAGATGATGATTGACAGATATTGCTAGTTGCTGATGACTATCATAGTCGTGTCCTAGATATTTAGTCTCTATGTCATGTATTTCTTTTATTATCAAGGTCATGTAACGACCTATTTTGGTTTCCCCACTATGCCTGGGATGGATGATGTAATGTTCTTGTTTTATCATGTGTAAACTTTTGGTGTATCCCCACTTGGTTGGTAGATGGATGTATGTATGAGTCTTTGGTGATAGGAAGGTCATTTATGATGTATAGAGTCATGTTCTTTCTTGTAGAGCATCTTTTTGTAGACCTTGCCTACAGTAGGGGGAGCATGGACAACATAGCAAAGCAGAGATTTCAGCATGTACTCAAGGGGAGCATAACCCTTTGCCCTTGATGACAAAGGGGGAGAATGACTTTGAGTGACTTGGGGTTTCCATCAAGTCCAAAGGGGGAGATTGTTGGCATTATGACACAGGTTTGGCACTATGACACAGGTATTGTCCTTGATGGAAATTCACTCAGATGACAGATCACAGTTCAAGCTCTCAAAATGAAGGAAAAACATATATACATAGGTTCCACTTAACCAAATTGCGTATACATGTGGGATCGCCAATCAAAAGGTGCGTATGCGTATGCAAACACTTTCATGCAAGGAAAAGCGTGTACATGTGGTAAAACTTGTTTTTTAGTCCATGGTATTTTGTTCTTGGTATTTTGACCTATGGTTTTGGACCATGGTATCTCGTCCGAAGTGTTGAACCCAGGTATTGGGTCCCAAGTATTGGTTCTAAGTGGTTTTGGACCATGGTATTAAGTAAGGCCTAAGACTATAAAAGGGAGAGGAGATCATTAGGAAAAGGCACTCAAGGATTGAATATCTTATGAAGAGCAAGATCTAGAATACTGGTCATTGGGTTATGGTGCATAGCTGGATCTGAATCAAGGAGGAACCTAAGCGCTAGAAGAAGGATAAGTTCTATTGATGGGTCAAGATCTTAAGGCTTTAAGAGAAGTATCTTTGTGTGATTTTGATCTATTATATTTGGCGCATTACTTGATCTATAAATCTGATAATCTGGGTATCACTGATGTCTGAATAATTGAAAAGGGTAAATTATCTTTTATAGATATGTACGCAGGTTCCGCATAGTGAAGGCGTGTATATATGTTGGTTCTGTAATTCAAAATGGCGTATACGCAGGTTTACCTTAATATATCAGCGTATGCACGCTGGTTCTACATATTGAAGTAGCATATATCTCATAAAAAATGTTTTAGCTACTTCTGTTTATTGCTGTAGTGTTCTGGGTTTAGGATTGGTTTCTGGTTATTGTTACTGTATTCTGGTTATAGCATTTAGAGAAGTGATTGGTTGATTCAGTTTTGGTTGGTGCAAAGGAGATTGGTTAATGCAGATATACTTGATGTTTGATTGATGTTATTGATGGATCCAGTCTGAAAATTTATGAAACATGGTCCCTGGAAGAAAAGAGAAGGTTGTAGCCTTCTGTAGGTCAACACCTACGTACTAGTACATCAACTAGTACAAGAGCTAAAGGGGTTGTAGCTCCCTTCCAAGAAAAGCTGGAGAATGAGAGAAGGTTGTAGCCTTCTGCAGGTAGAAGCCTACATACTGGTATAAGACTGCACCAATACAGAAATATTGTAAAAAGAAGTTTCTTATTAAAAGAAGAAAGAGACGAATTACAGCAGGTGGTTTTCACCCACATTGGGTTTCCACCTTATATCTTGTGTTCATGTGTGTGATTGCCTGTACTATTTTACTACACTTGATTACTGTTTTATGGTTCTGATACACAGATTAAGATCAGCTAACTAAATTAGAAGTCTACAAGATATACACGGTTTTCTCTAAATACGTTGCGTATATACGCAAGTTGAATTAACAGAAGTAGCGTATATAAATTTGTTTATGGAAATTAAAAATTGTTAAATTAATAATACTGATTCACCCCCCCCCCCCCAGTATTATTTCCAACAATGTTTTGGTATCTATATTTATGGTGATGTTGCTATATGTACCCATGTGTATGGATGTAAATACCGTAACAAGTTGTGTTATAAAGCTCCACTATGTGGTATGGGTATCATGTCATTATGGTTATGTTATCATGTTATTATGCTATCATGTGGTTATGTTATCATGATGTTATGATGTCATGTGGATTGGCACTCAGCAAGATGATCATTGTAAATACCGTAATGAGCTGTGATATAAATCTCCACTATGCGGTATGTTGTCATGATGTTCTTCTGTTGGGAAGATCTTTCATTGAAATACTGCATCAAGTTGTGTTATAAAGCTCCATGAGAAGTCTGTATTCTTTCGGCGGGTTGTTGAGGTATATGTGTGATTGAACACCAAGGACGATGTCCCCCAAGGGGGAGGGTTCTGTAACAACCCTGGTGAAAATTCCATGTAATAAAAGTTAAAAACAATAACCACAGATGAATGGGACACTTATTCCAAGCTGAATGTTGGGCAAGACATCCTAGGGGGTGTTCATTTGGTTGTTTATATCTAAGGAAATTGGCAAAGGTGATAGATAAGGATTTGGAAAGGAAAAATGGCATTTTTGGCACATTTATTTATGAAATAATGGAAATTAGGAGAAAAAGGAGGTGAAAGGTCACAGGTTGATGTGATGATGAAAATGAAGGAAAATAATGGAAACTGAAGAAAATAGAGGCCTGATTCATAAAAAGGCTTATGAGGATTAATTGGTAACCTTTTATCAGTTTAGTTTTGGAGCTCCTTCATTATTCTTTCTCTTTCATACTCTTGGACACTTAGAGTTTTCTTGGAGCACTTTGGCATTGGAGAAAGAAAGGAAAAGAAGGTAAGAGGAAGAAAATATCAAGCAAGGAAAGGTAGGATCAAGGAGCTACAACAGGCTTCATTGGAGGTATCGACTTGCATGTGTATTTTCCTTGCTAGATTTTGCATGCATGGGATTTCATGTGTTTCTTTTATACCATGGCATGGGTTTTACCAGGTGTGACAGTAATTTCTACCTAACCTTTCCATTTCATGATAGATTTGATGAGATCAATTCTCTCATTTGGTTTATCTGTGATGGTCGGATTGGATTCTAAGCTCATTGGGGTGGATATTAGAATTCACAAACACATGGTGTAGTGGTCCCTGAACTAGACTAAGGATGAACGAAGCCACTGCCATAGTAACCCCTGAATCAGACTGTGGGTTGCACTAATGACAGACTGTGTGCCTCGGTGGGCCTAGGAATCCTTGCTGGTGAATGGCAGGATATATGGTAAAGACAAGAGGTGGATTGTGTCTCCATTGGGACTACTGATTCCATGATGGAATGCATGGTAAAGCCTAGAAATTATGTCTCGGTTTAGGGCCTAGTGATCCCTATATCGGGCTACGGATGCGCAGTAAACCCTGAGGGACTAGGAGGCACTCAAATTCCTCATGGTGTAGGAGGAGAACTATGGTGGAATCCACATTGATTGGAATTTTTGATGTGTTCTTGAGTCCCACATCCATGCTTGGAATATGGCACAGGGATGATTGGATGAAGAGAGACTTGGCTCAGAAAATATATGGTTGGGTGTGTAAGGTCCCACCTTACCAACCATCAGTATTATACTAAGGCTAACTCAAAATGCGATTTAAGTTTAAGTTTTTAAGATGTAAAAGTTAATGCAAGGTCATATATCTCTATTTTAATTTTTATTTTTATTGGTATTCTTTACACTACATACTAATTTCTACTAACTAACTAACCCGTGGTAATATTAAACTTCTCATTAAGGCTACAGGATCATGGTTCCTCAAGATCCAAAACTTACAACCATAAGTCTTAAAATCACATTTAAATGATAGAGGCTTTAGTGGGATAAGTAATATCAATCTTTACAAACCACAATTTCCAATAAGCTAATTGTTCATTCTATTGTAATTCAGAGTGTTTAAGAGTGACTAAATTGATTTTGTTCTAGATAATATGCCTTTGAATTCTTTGGTAAAGAAAAGGGAAGAAAAACAAGATAATTTAACTTCTAAAGGAGTGGTTTCCAGTTATTACAAATTCATATGTGAGCTAACAATTACAATATTTAACCTAACCAATTTTCCTTCCATGGATTTTTAATTCAATGGAATCATCATGATTATTCTTTGAGGTATTTCTAGAAACATATTGGTTGCAAATCCTAAATTTACTTAATCATTTTTATAGACAATTCATAGATGTAATTAGCTAAAACCATTTAAGCATTATGTCAAATAGTTTGCAAGCATCAAATGTACATCCATTGAGGCATTTTTTCAAACACTTACAAACATAACCCTTAAGGTGATTTCACCAAAATTAACTAACATGAATCTAAGATTACATAATTTCCTTTTCTTTCTCTGTAATGCAAAGAAGTGAACCTAATACACAAGTAGAACTATCATCCATCTTGATTGCTTCATATAAAAAAATTTAGGCACATAATTACAATAAATATTTAAGAATTTTTACAAATAGCTCACAGTGATGTAGCTGATGAGCCCCAAAAATGGATAATTATTTGGGCTCATTCAACCTCCTAATTCGACTTAATCCACCATTCTCATTAGTTTATTGCATGTTTTTTATTATATTTATGCTAATAGAGTGAATTGGGTTAGTCATTATGCCAACAAGTCTAATGGGTGCTTTGTGTAGTCTTTTTGGTCAATTTGGAGACAAAATCAAGGGGTTTAATGAGCACTTGGCAGCCAAATTCGTGGGAGAACAAGAGAGAGGATTTGTAGGAAGGTTTCCCCTTCATTTATGGGCCCTTACCTCGAATTCTCCACCATCAGCTCGGAGTTCAAGGGCCACCAAATCAATTATCCAAGGGCAGCCAAGCAAGTCAAGTAGGACTATTGTTAACTGCAAGTTTTGGGCAGCCGAGTCCCTAAAGTTTAGGAGGACTGTTGGGGTCCTCAATTTGTATAAATAAGAAGGCTTAGGGCCTCATTTTGGTTAGCCAGTAGTTAGTCACTTTGTAGGCAGAAGTTAGCTAGCTTGTAGTTCGATTTTAGTGAGTAGATTAGCTTTGCATTTCAACACATTTTCAAGCTTTCCCTTGTGGACAGTTTTGATGTAACTCTTCTTTTCTTGCTCAATAAAGATGAATCCAGCTTTGCACCAGCTCTAAATCTCTCTTAGGATGCTATAGCTCTTGGGGTTGGGCCCATCTCAAGTTCCCAGTACCTCCTTTGTTTATCTTTATGTGCTTTTGCTACATTCTTAGAATAAAATCTGCTATTTAGATTTAAATCTTACTTTGTTATTTAGATTGCTTTTGATGGTTAAAGTAGCTTTTTATGTTTAGAATAGATTGGTAGGATAATAACAGGAAAAAGGCTTAAAAAAAAGGGTCAACAAACACTTTTGGTTTCACCTCTTCCTTATTGGATCAGGGGCTGGAATTGAAGTAACCGTGCTGTCCCAAACAAAAACACTGGTTTTCTTTACCATGCAATCCTTAGTGTATTGTTTTCATTTGCAGAAGTTGGTTATGTGTTCAGATCTCTGAAATGTTTCATTGCATAGTTGATATACATGGTTCTCTTCCAAATAAAGCTGTTGTTCATTCACTTTATTGTTAATTAGATTAGATTAGCTAGGACTTTGATTACTTGCAAGACTTTGTTGATTTAGTTGAATGTATACAGTGCAGAGCATCTCTACCACTCTTTCATACACCTAAGCTTCATCAGAGCCATCTGCTCCATCTCCTAGCTAGGTTCCTCGTCTCACATCTATCCTCTTGCCCACGTAACCCTACCTTTTTGTGCAATCATTGTTTTAGCCTTCTTTGAGCCAATTTAGCCATCTACACCTTCTCACCACTCCATCCACCAGTCCCTGGGCCACTTCAAACCCCTATCCTACCTCCATATCCCTTCATGCATCTTCCCTCACTCACCCATCCTCCAAAATCCAATTTTTAAACATCCTGTAGAAATTTTTGAACATCCTGTAGAAATTCCTGAACATCCTGTAGAACCCCTGCAGACTTCCTGTAGAAGCTCACAAATGAGGTTTCTTGATAGCCAAACTTTGTGAAACTATCAGGAAGGGTGTTAGGGACTCCTTAGACCCTCTCTGAACCTTCCCTACCTCTTCCAAGCATTTCTCCTCCTTGATCCACCCCTACACAGTCAAAGAACAGTGAAAGCATATGCATGATGAAACTGACGACTTAATCAACAATACAAAAAGATGTTTTCTTCAGATAGAGGTAGTCTAGACACATGTATTTTACCTTCATAGACGTAATGGCATCTCTTTCAGTAGTTTGCATTCTCTCCTTTGCATCAGTAGGACTAACTGGTAGAATTAGGGTTTGCTAGGGTTTGTGTTTTCCTTTAGTTTTTCAATCTCTTTTCGCAAATAGATTAGCTTCCTTCGAGTTAGCTTTCATCCATCAATTAAAAAGCTTCTTCTAAGAGCTCATAGAAGTTGGATTAAGCTCCTAGCGGACTTGTGCCAGCTGACCAAGTGACAGTTGCGGCAAGAGCTAGTACTTGTGCATACAGCACCGTCGCTTCCAAGTTTGTTACGAACTACCAGGTTGATAAAATTAAAGAAGGGAGCTCCAGAAGTTGCAGCATTATTGCTGCAATACTGGGGCTCACCATTCTTTTTGGCGCCATTGCCGGGGAAGCGTCAGAGTATTGGTGATTGCTGCTTTTCTTCTATTTTCCACTACAATCTTTTGCTAAGTAGTATATTTCATTTCCATTATGCAATTTCGTTTATGCAAAAGTAGATTAGCATTTCCCACTTTCATAGATTAGCATTTCAATTCCGCAATTTCATTTCTGCAAGCGTAGATTAGCATTTCAATTCCGCAAGCGTAGACTAGCATTTCATTCCTGCAATTTCATTTGAGCAAGATAGATTAGTCCTTTCCTGCTTTCATTTCAATTCCACATTTTTATTTTCACAAGATAGTTAGTTGCAGTTCAATCTATTTCAGTTTTGCAGGTAGAAGTAGAAAAAAAAAACAAAAATCAACCAAAAAGATTTCATTTCATGCCTTGTAGGAGTAGAGATAAGTTAGAAAAATGATTGCACAACACCCCACTGCTTCACACAGCCAACATTCTCTCTTCTTTGATGGATGTGATTAAGGAACCCTTAGGTGGACAACAAGACACATTTGAAGAACCTCAAGGGAAGAAGAAGAAGAAACCATTCCTCTGGAGCAAATGGCTACAAGCAGAAATGTTGGGAGCAGCACCTTGTCCAAAGACGAATTTGAAGATTAGATGGAAGATTTCAAGAGTGATATGAGGTAGTTTCTTGCCATGCAATTGGATACCCTGTGGATCCAAAAGAAGAAAGAGGAAGCCAAGAGGGCTTTGGCCATCTTTTTTCCCAGGTGCACTAGAAAGCATCCTAGGGACGAATGTCCAATGCACTCCCTAGAAGTGTGTTTCGTCTGTGAAGAATACCATCCCACGAATCAGTGCCCTTCCTTACCTGCAATCAAAGCTGCATATCAGAGGGCAAAAGGAGCCACTAAATCACTCTACTATATGAACCAAAGGAGGCCACATGAACCTAGATCTTATCAGCAGGAACTACAAGGGACATCCGAGACCTATTATGACCCCTATCAAGCCACTTTCATGCCTTCTTGGGGTCCCCCTGCTCATCCTTCCTGGTTCACACCTCCTCCTTGTTCCTTCATAGATCCATATTATGCCCAACCAGCTGCTCATTCGTTTCACTCTTATGCTCAGCCACAGCCTCAGTGGAATGCACCTCATCAAGGGTGGAGGCCCCAATACAACACTCCTCCCGCTTCTTTTCCTCCACCACCTGCTCGTCCACAACCATCGCCTCTTGCTCCATCAAGGCAACCCCAAATGCCTACCCAACCACAACCCCATCCACATTCATCTCAAATCTACGCCCCCACTCAACTATCCATACCACCATTTCCAAAGCCGCACATTGGAATAGCTCAACCTAATTGCAAAGCTGAGGCACAACATGTCCAAATGACTCCTCTTGAGCTTAATGATCTTCACCATAGCCCAGGAAAAGCATTGCAAAAGAGAGATTATCTTGAAAGCATTGAAGGATCACATCCGGCAAAAGAAGATTCAAAAGAGGAGATCAAAGAACCATGGGCTGCACTTGATGAAGAGAAGAGATCAGAATCAGAGATCGAGAGAGTTCCCTCATGGTTACCATCAAATCCTCCATGTACTCAAGAGAAAGATCAGCAAAAAGAGGAAGATGAGAAGGTCATGATAGAAGGTGACATGAAGAATGATCCAAATCAGCAAAAGGACCAAGGATATCAAAGCTATATTGAGACATGGTTCCAGACAGTCACTAAGTTGCAGCAGTACTCTCTTCCTCAGCTATGTTTGATCCCTTCAAAGTCAGATCATTTTGTCTCTGAAATCTGGATAGCTGTCAAAGCATGCAATTCGAGCCTTCGCATAATCTTGTCTCTAATCTCGATGTGCACATGGCTCCATTGGAATTATTCTTATACTTGAAAATGATTTTGTTTTTCAAGTAGGGTAGGGTAGAAAAAAGAGAAAAAGAGAAAAAAATGAAAATAAGAAGAAAATAAAAATCTAAGGTGAAAACCTCCTCGGAGGCACCTTAGATTGACTCATTGATTGAAAACCTCCATGAGGCGGTCAATGGGTTGGGAAAAAAGAGAAAAGAGAATAAGATCTCTGGGTGAAAACCTCCCTTGGAGGCGCCCAAGGCAGGAAATTAGGGTGAAAACCTCCATGAGGCGCCCTAGTTGTTTTTCAAAAAAAAGGAGAAAAAGAGAAATAAAAATAAACCTAATTTCCATTGGATAATTGCAGGTTGCAAGAAGGACATTGCAGGTCAGGAGGATCACTCAAAACAAAGACAAAGGAATTTTTGTGCCTTCTACAGGAAGTTCTGTATTTCTACAGGAAACATCCTGTAGAACCTTCAAGCGAGCCAGATTCGATTTTGGAAGGGAATCTAAAGCTTGGAATCTATTGGTTATGCCTGCAAGCATCCATGTTTCCATTCCTCACCCTTTCCCATCATTTTTTTCCACCTCATTGTGCTTCTTTTATGAAAACTATGTCTTCTACAGGAAGCTTACAAAAAAGCCAAATTGATCTCCGAAGAGGACCCGAAGGCTGGGAATATGTCCATGAGGCCTGCACACATCCATTTTTCCATCCCTCACCCTTTTCCATCATTTTTTCCATGTCATTGTGCTTCTTTCCTCAAAACTGTGTTTTCTACAGGAAGTTCCTGTAGAAATTACAAGAAGTTAAAAATGGATTGAAAAAAGTAGTTTGGCGAACATGGTAGCTTCCTCAAGGGTTCAGAAGTCCTCCTGCAATTTTCAAACTCCTCCTCCATCATCTCCATGCCTGCATCACAGCCCAAGCTCATTCTTTTTCACCATGCAAAAACTTGCAGAATGCTTTGAAGAAAAAATACATAGAACAGAATTTGTTTTTGCCCTAACTTGAAAACCATGCATCCATTTGAAAAACCGTTTTACAGGGAATTGTATAGGGATGATGGCAACATGCCCGAGCAGTTTCAGCCCATTCCAATGCACGGTTTCCAAGAAATCTGCCTCCATCACCGTCAGCCATTTTTGCATTTTCTCCATATCCGTGCATCCATTTCAAAACCTGTTTCATGGGGAGATGCATATGGGTGATAGTAACCTACCCAAGCAGTTTCAGCTGATTCTGATGCATGGTTTCCGAGAAATTGATCTCTGAAATATTCAGCCATTTTCCATTTTTCTCGAAATCTATGCATCCATTGATCACAATTTTGCTATGGGAGGTGCATCATGATGATAGGAACATGCTCAACAAGTTTCAGATCGATCCAATCTATCGTTCGAGAGCAATGGCGAAAACAAGTTTCGGTCCTGTGAAAATTCAGCGGTAGCAGCTTGAGGGTGCAGATCTGAACGTGGAAATGAACTTCTGCAACTTAGATTCGGCTAGAGGATACATGCACAAGAGAAATAGCCATGAATCAGCCACCAAGACCTCATGCAACCACAGAAACCAGTGCATGCAGCAATGATAGGCCACAGCACCTCACGGCAGCCATTCGACTTCGAGGTATGTGATTGAAACTCGTTCCTCTATTGCATAAATCTAATTTAAAAACTGCATGAATGAATGGAATGGTGGGATTAAGCCACGAATATAGCAAGGTTAACCTGACATCCAGTTCTCTAGCACTCAGGGAAAAATCACGCAGCATACGTGTATGGTCATTCACGTGAAATTTGAAAAACACAGGTAGTGGTAGATGTGTTGAACTCCAGTGCACAGGACGTCAAATAATTAACAGATAGAGGAGAACATACAGTTTATAACATCACTGCAGTTCAAATAAAGATAGCACACATTTTTGCCACCTCACCACAAATCACACAGTAATTAAAGAAATGCTCGGCTGAAGACTCACATTAACTGCTGTTCATTTACACTTGCAAACCTCTTCGGCTGAATCCTCTGCCTTTGAATTCTATTAAACCGACGTCCTCCGCGAAGTTTTTTGGCTTGTCTAAAATTCTCCCGCATACCAAGGTCGTTCAAAGGCGCAGAGACATCCTACAGAAGCCGGCCAGCGTTCTACAGGAAGACGTTCTACATGAAAGTATAGCAAAGCCTTCCAGAGCAGAAAAGCCCGAGTTTCTTCATCAAATTTGGAGCCTGAAGAGAGATATGTAACGCAAGGGAAGAATATTTTGCAGCCTCATCATTTATTAGATGGACTAACAAAGGTACTGGGAGAGAATGATGAACTTCAAATGCTCAAAGATGGTCTATTTGGAGATGTGTTAAGGTCCACACAAGAGGCCATCATTCTTCCACCATGGATTGTTCTTACAATACGGTCAAGGCCTGGTGTGTGGGATTATGTCCGTGTCAATGTTGATGAACTTGCTGTTGAACAACTTTCTGTGGCTGAATATTTGGAATTCAAGGAGCACCTTGTGGATGAAAGTGTCAAGGATAAATATGCATTAGAGCTAGACCTTGAGCCCTTCAATGAATCTTTTCCTCACCCAACACGGCCATCTTCCATTGGTAGTGGACTTCAATTTCTCAATCGGCATTTGTCCTCAAGATTATTCCATGATAGAGAAAGCATGCAGCCCTTGCTGGATTTCCTTCAAGCACACAGCTACAGAGGCCTGAAGTTGATGCTGAATGAGAGAATACAAAGGTTGTCCAAGCTACGCTCAGTCTTGGTAAAGGCAGAGGAACATCTTAAAAAGTTCCCCAAGAATACACCATATACAGAGTTTGAATACAAATTACAAGAAATGGGATTGGAAAAAGGATGGGGAGACAATGCAGAACATGTCTTGGATATGATTCAGTTGCTCTTGAAGACTCTGCAGGCCCCTGATCCATCAACTTTAGAAACGTTTCTAGGAAGGATTCCTATGGTCTTTAATGTTGTGATTCTTTCACCTCAGGGTTATTTTGGCCAAGCAAATGTTTTAGGAATGCCAGATACTGGTGGATAGGTTGTGTATATACTTGATCAAGTTCGTGCATTGGAGAATGAAATGTTGCTGAGAACAAAACATCAAGGATTGGACATCAAACCTGAAATTATTGTGGTGACTCGGTTGATTCCTGAGGCCTATGGTACAACATGCAATCAATGAATTGAAAAAAGCCACAGGAAAAGCAAGAAAGAAAAAGAAGGAAGAAACAGAGAGAAAAAGAAAACAAGTTTAATCCCTGGAAATTGTTGCAGGTTGCAGGAACACCATGCGGAAAGGGGGCCTCCCAACAGAAGAAAAAGGGTCCCTACCAAGTTCCCAGGCATCCTCACATCCATCCCCTCCATGAGCACTCATTTTTCCAGGGTTCGGACACAATCTAGTCATGGTTCAACCTTCTACAGGAAGCTACAGGACTTTCTACAGGAAGTTCTGTATTTCCACCAGAAACATCCTGTAGAGCCTTTGGGTAGGCCAGAATCGATTATGGAGAGGGATTTGAAGCTTGAAGTCTGTTGAGGAGGCATGCAACCACTCTTTTCTTCCATCCTCCACTAGTTTCATCTCCTTTCACCACCATTGCCGCCATCTGATTGAATATACTTGCACAATCATACCAAAGCTGAGAATTCTCTAGGAAAAGGAGCAGGCAGTGGGAAGAAGCAAAGAGAAAAGCATGGTTTCATGATCAAGAAGGGGACATCACTTCAAAAACTTGGCATGATAGAGAGGCCACCAGGGCCATCAAAGATGAGGAGATAGATTAGTTGCTCAGAGGATGAGCAACACTTTCAGTAGGGGGTGATGATGAGCCCCAAAAATGGATAATTATTTGGGCTCATTCAACCTCCTAATTCGACTTAATCCACCATTCTCATTAGTTTATTGCATGTTTTTATTATATTTATGCTAATAGAGTGAATTGGGTTAGTCATTATGCCAACAAGTCTAATGGGTGCTTTGTGTAGTCTTTTTGGTCAATTTGGAGACAAAATCAAGGGGTTTAATGAGCACTTGGCAGCCAAATTTGTGGGAGAACAAGAGAGAGGATTTGTAGGAAGGTGTCCCCTTCATTTATGGGCCCGTACCTCAAATTCTCCACCATCAGCTTGGAGTTCAAGGGCCACCAAATCAATTATCCAAGGGCAGCCAAGCAAGTCAAGTAGGACTGTTGTTAACTGCAAGTTTTGGGCAGCCGAGTCCCTAAAGTTTAGAAGGACTGTTGGGGTCCTCAATTTGTATAAATAAGAAGGCTCAGGGCCTCATTTTGGTTAGCCAGTAGTTAGTCACTTTGTAGGCAGAAGTTAGCTAGCTTGTAGTTCAATTTTAGTTAGTAGATTAGCTTTGCATTTCAGCACATTTTCAAGCTTTCCCTTGTGGACAGTTTTGATGTAACTCTTCTTTTCTTGCTCAATAAAGATGAATCCAGCTTTGCACCAGCTCTAAATCTCTCTTAGGATGCTGTAGCTCTTGGGTTTGGGCCCATCTCAAGTGCCCAATACCTCCTTTGTTTATCTTTATGTGCTTTTGCTGCATTCTTAGAATAAAATCTGTTATTTAGATTTAAATCTTGCTTTGTTATTTAGATTGCTTTTGATGGTTAAAGTAGATTTTTATGTTTAGAATAGATTGGTAGGATAATAATAGGAAAAAGGCTTAAAAAAAAGGGTCAACAAACACTTTTGGTTTCACCTCTTCCTTATTGGATCAGGGGCTGTAATTGAAGTAATCGTGTTGTCCCAAACAAAAACACTAGTTTTCTTTACCATGCAATCCTTAGTGTACTGTTTTCATTTGCAGAAGTTGGTTATGCGTTCAGATCTCTGAAATGTTTCATTGCATGGTTCATATACATGGTTCTCTTCCAAATAAAGCTGTTGTTCATTCACTTTATTGATAGTTAGATTAGATTAGTTAGGACTTTGATTACTTGCAAGACTTTGTTGATTCAGTTGAATGTATACAATGCAGAGCATCTCTACCACTCTTTCATCCACCTAAGCTTCATCAAAGCCATCTGCTCCATCTCCTAGCTAGGTTCCTCGTCTCACATCTGTCCTCTTGCCCACGTAACCCTACCTTTTTGTGCAATCATTGTTTTAGCCTTCTTTGAGCCAATTTAGCCATCTACACCTTCTCACCACTCCATCCACCAGTCCCTGGGCCACTTCAGATCCCTATCCTACCTCCATATCCCTTCATGCATCTTCCCTCACTCACCCATCCTCCAAAATCCAATTTTTAAACATCCTGTAGAAATTTTTGAACATCCTGTAGAAATTCTTGAACATCCTGTAGAACCCCTGCAGACTTCCTATAGAAGCTCACAGATGAGGTTTCTTGATAGCCAAACTTTGTGAAACTCTCTGGAAATGTGTTAGGGACTCCTTAGACCCTCTCTAAACCTTACCTACCTCTTCCAAGCATTTCTCCTCCTTGATCCACCCCTGCACAGTCAAAGAATAGTGAAAGCATATGCATGATGAAACTGACGACTTAATCAAAAATACAAAAAGATGTTTTCTTCAGATAGAGGTAGTCTAGACACATGTATTTTACCTTCATAGAAGTAATGGCATCTCTTTCAGTAGTTTTCATTCTCTCCTTTGCATCAGTAGGACTAGCTGGTAAAATTAGGGTTTGCTAGGGTTTGCGTTTTCCTTTAGTTTTTCAATCTCTTTTAGCAAATAGATTAGCTTCCTTAGAGTTAGCTTTCATCCATCAATTAAAAAGCTTCTTCTAAGAGCTCATAGAAGTTGGCTTAAGCTCCTAGCGGACTTGTGCCAGCTGACCAAGTGACAGTTGCGGCAAGAGCTACTACTTGTGCATACAGCACCATCGCTTCCAAGTTTGTTATGAACTACCGGGTTGATAAAATTAAAGAAGGGAGCTCCAGAAGTTGCAGCATTATTGCTGCAATACTGGGGCTCACCAGTAGCTATATCCATTGGGAATTTTGAACAACGGTTAGCAGTCACAAAACAAGTTGCTATCTATTAAACTATCAAACAAGCAGTCACAAGTTTATTAAACTATCAATGTATTAACCATTGATAATTTAAAATAATAATTCCAAGTTTATATAATAGATTAGTTTCATAAAAAGAGATTACCAGGTAAATCAAAGCTGCAAAAAAAAGCAGCGAGGAAAACCTCCACGCAGCAGTAACAAATATATAAAATATAGAAGATTACATAACCAGATTCTGAAACTCTATTTTTTGAAATCAAAGTTGGTGTGACATGGCCAATGGGTACAATACCCCTCGAAGTTATAATAAATCAAAATAGAAATGCCAAGAAATGTGATTATTTAAAACCACAACCAAAAACAAATTCATATTATCTCATTTATCCCTTTTGTCAAACATATACTGTGCAAACTTATCTATAGCTATAAAAAGAGAAGGAAAAACCAAATTTATGCTATTAACATGTTTTCATAAAACTCATGGCATCCTGAATGCTTCATCCATTAAGATAGGATGTAAATCAACTTGCAATGAAACTGTACAAAAAAAAAAACTTACATAAAATAAACTATAGTTATTGCAAAATTCCTTCAACATTTAGTGTGCAGCATTAGATATACATCTAAGTTTCAGTGAACAACCAAATAAGCAAAGCCATGTAATGAACTACAAAAAGAAACACAATATAATCTTGTCAACATACCTGCTAGTGAATTTATACAACTCAAAAAATGGGAGTATGCTCCAGCTCCAATATCCTTACCAAATTATGGTGAACCACCCGGTTTTCCTCCCAACCATATGCAGGAAGAACTTCTCCCCCTGGAACCCCCAAGCTGCAAAAGCTCACAAGTAGTACCAAAAGACAATAGTAGAGAGATTTGCAAGGAAAACTAAGGAAGCAAATTTTCAATTCCTCTCAATACCACTCATGGCCAACCTTAATAGCTAGATATCTTAGGATTTTAACAATAATTTCATATTTATTATAGAAGAAAATGGCTACTCTCCATATCTCTCCCTCTCACTATTTTCCTTAAGTCTCTTCCCCTCTTGGCCTCCTCCTCCTCAAGTGATAATACATGAGACTCATATATAGGAGGAGCAACCAATTCTTGTCCTAAACGAAGAGTAATGTGCATGCATTGGATTCCATTTAGAGGGGTGTAACTTATGCCATTAAGGAGAGTTATGCATGCCTTAGTTAAGGAGAATGTAACATATGCATTAAAGAGAGCGTAAGAGGAATATTTTATGACATATTTTTAATGAGTGAAAAGGAATATGCTATTCTTTGATGAGTGCATAAAATAGAGTATAACGAATTATTTAAAAGAGAGAGAGAGAGAGATAGAGAGTTACGTAGATCCATGAGAGTCATGAAGGAGACGTGTGAATTGATTGAGGAGATAAAATTGACTTGTAATTCATTTTTAATAATAATATCATAGCCTCGTAAAAGATAATAATAATATTAATAATATTGAGGATTTAATCAAGATTGAACTATTAGGATTGATTAATAATAAGTTAATTCATTTTTCTTCAACTCCACTTGATTACCAATTTATGTAAAGTGATTTACTATTTTAGGAAAGTCGTGCTTGAGACGCTAGACATGACTTTCTATTTTTAGAAAGTCATTCCAGAATTGTGAGAATGAAATTTTATTTAAGGAAATTAATCCATGAGTGGTATTTTTATTCTAGAGAATAAGGATTTCGCACCCGTATTTCATGCATCTCTATGCCTTAGTAGATTGAGGACTTTGTGCCCTGATCTACTCCAAAGATCCAAGATTCCACAACTTGATCTTTTTAAATATTCAGGACTCCACGCCCTAAATATACAAGACTCCACGTATTTATATTTCTTGGATTTAGGACTCCACGCCCTAATTTCCATGCCCTCTCATCTACTGTTCTTTGAAACTTTGTGTTTCTCCTTATGGTACTGATTGTGAGCTTTTACCCATTTGATGGTTTGCCGGAAAGGCCTTGTTCAAAGACCTGCACACATTACAATCTCAAAGGAATCAAATAAATTTCATAATGAAATTAACTTAATCAGATTTTGCCCAAAATGGTGCATGGCTTCCACAGTCATTTTGGTTTTAAAGAAATGACTTCCACAGTCATTCATAATTGAACATCCTTGTTGGAAAATGACTAGGTACCCTACCACATCCTACTTAATAAAATATTAGACACATATAATCACACAAATCATGTATCATCCATAAATCATAATTAACCATCTATTCCGCATAACCATGAGAATCCATGGATATATGTGTCTCAATATTGGATCACCATCCTGTCATACACCTACTTCATAAATCAGATACAAACAGAAAAACATATGTATAACATTTTACTTAATCAAATCCATCTAATACAGATAATCAATGATGCCACATATAAGAGGAAATATAACTATATAAAACATTATTCCCCAATCCAATGATCAATCTGTCATACATGAATATAAAAGGAAATATAATTATGTATGTAAAACATTATTCCTCAATCAAGTGATCAACCTATCATATATATATAACCCTTGATAGGAGTGACAAAACTATACTAGAAAAATAGGAAACTACATACTCCCTTTCTTGGAGTAAACTTGGCCCGAAGTTTAACTAAACAAAAAAGGAAACTCAAGACGCATAGAAGATGCATCTTCCCAAGTGGCATAACTAGGACTGTACAGGTCCCATTGGACCTTTACTTGGTCCACCATGCGACGTCTGAGCTGTCAAGTGTGATGGTCCAAAATGAAAATTGGCTCTGCCTTAAGAGTTCCTTCGTTTGTTACCTGTAATTGATGCCATTCTAAAATGTGAGAAGGATCATGAACATACTTACATAGTACTGAAATATGAAATACATCATGCATACGATGAAAAACTAGTGGTAAAGCAAGACGATATGCCATAGGTCCAACCCTTTCGATGATCTCAAAAGGCCCAACAAATTGAGGAGAGAGCTTAGATCCTTTCCCAAACCTAATAGAGCTTTTCTGAGGTTTTACTCGAAGAAAAAAAAAATCCCCTTCTTTAAAACTACGATCCACTCTATTCATATCAACATAGCTATTCTATCTATCCTGTTCCTGCTTTAATCATTGCCTTATATGACACACTTGTTCTTCCATTTCTTGAAGAATTTCAGGACCTACTCAGATTTTTTCCTCTAATCTATCCCAACTTAAAGGTGTTCTACATGGTCTTCCATACAATAACTCATAAGGTGCCATACCAAGGGAGTGGTGATAACTGTTATTGTAAGCAAACTCCACTAGAGGAAGATAATCTTCCCACTTAGATTGTTGATCCATTATGTACATTCTAAGCATGTCCTCTAACACTTGATTTACTCTTTTAGTTTGGCCATCAGTCTCCAGATGATAAGTTGTACTGAAATTTAATTGTGTCTAAAGGGCTCCCTAGAAACTAGTCCAAAATATCCCTGTAAACATAGAGGCACTATCTAATATGATTTTCTTAGGAAAACCACGAAGTCTAACCACCTCCTTGATAAATACTTGTGCTATTTCAGATGCTTTGTAAGTATCTCTAACGGGTATAAAATTGGCACTCTTCGTAAGTTTACCTACCACCACCAAAATGGAGTTATGCCTTTTGGTTGTTTCAAGTAATTTAGATATTTCTTCCCACTTGGACTCAGGAATGTTATGTGGTTGCAACAATCCTGCTGAATGACCATGTTCTGCTTTAACTAGCTAACATTCCAAACATTTTTCCACAAAATTTGCTACATCCTTCTTCATGCCCACCCAAAAGAAAATTTTCTTTAAATCAGCATACATCTTTTCGACTCTTGAGTGAGCCATATATGTTGCACAATGAGATTCTTTCAAAATAAACTCACGAAGCCCATCTTGATCTGGAACTACAATCTTGTGCATGAATCTCACCATATCGTCATCATCACAAGAATACCCTTCTACCTTACTTTTCTTAGCCCGCTCCCCAGAAGGAGAATCTTTAACTTCCTTGCACCATTCATCTACATCTTGTGCCCTCAATATGCACTCCTATAAATCAATCTTCAATGGAATTAATGAAAATATTTATGGTCTTCAAATGAGTGCATCGACTACTTTGTTCAATTTACCCTTGATGTAATTTATGTCAAAATCATATTCACTTAAGAGTTTTGACCACCTTCTTTGCCTAGCATTTAGATCAGTTTGAGTAAATATATGTTGCAAACCTCTGTGATCTGTTTTCAATTCAAATTTCTTTCCCACCAGATAATGTGACCAAATTCATAAGGCATGAACTATAGCTGCTAGTTCTAGATCATGGGTTGCATATTTTTCCTCATGTGTGCTTAACTTCCTAGAGGCATATGCAATCACCCTACCATCTTGTGATAATACTGCACCCAATCCATCTTTTGACGCATCAGTAGATACTATGAATGGTCTATCCATATCTGGAACCTTAAGTATCAGAGTTGTAGTCAAACATTGCTTGAGCTTGGAAAATGCTTGCTCACACTCATTTGTCCAATTAAATTGTACTCCCTTCCTAAGAAATGAAGTGATAGGGCTGGCTATTTTTGAAAACCCTTCCACAAATCTCTGATAGTATCCTGCCATACCCATGAAGCTACGCACTTCACGCACATTAGAGGGTATTAGCCATTCTGAAATTGTATCGATCTTTGCTGAGTCAACAACAATGCCTTCACTAGAGATAATGTGTCCAAGATAATGGATTTTTGATTGGAAAAAAGACATTTGGACATTTTTGCATAAATTTTATTTTCTCTTAAGCATTGTAACACCAATCTCAGGTGTTTCTCATGCTCTTATGGGGACTTTGAATAGATTAGGATGTCATTGAGGAACACTTGTACAAATTTATACAAGTAATTCCTAAATACATCATTCATCATACTCATAAACACTCCTAGGGCATTAGATAACCCAAAAGGAACAACCACGAACTCATAATGACCAATACGAGTTCAAAAAGTAGTTTTGGAAATATCCTCTTCTTTAACTCTGAGCTGATGACATCTAGATCAAAAATCGATCTTTGAGAATACAGTGGCTCCCTTCATTTGATCAAATAGATCATCAATGCGAGGCAAAGGATATTGATTTCTAATAGTAACTCGATTCAATTGCCTATAGTCAACACAGAGCTGAAGGGATCCATCCTTCTTCTTTACAAATATCACTAGAGCTCCCCAAGGTGAAACACTAGGTATAATCATACCCCTGTCCAATAACTCTTGAAGTTGCACTTGCAACTCATGAAGTTCAACAATAGACATTCGGTAGGGAGCTTTGGATATAGGTTCGGTACTAGGCTTTAGCTCTATGGAGAAGTCAAACTCCTCTGGAAAGTCACTACAGCATAAATTTGACATCTTTTCCTAAGACTTCTCTTCATCTATAAGAATGAGATAAGACTTAAAGAAACAGGTCTCCTTTCCCCATGGATAACCATAGATTGGCCCTCATCACTCAAAAAATGAAGGGTTTTGCTTCAACAACTAAGCACAACCCAGTGGGTTTCAAGCCAATCCATCCCAATTATCACATCATAGTGACCAAGTGGAGTCACTGTTGGCTTGTTGGGGCCTGACCCAGGTTCAGAGGTGATTTAGCCAAACAAATCTTGATACTACTGGCCCTTTCAGAAACATTCCACAGAGTGCAGACTGAGGTCTCACCTGAAGTAGTATGGGAGGGTGCTAGAACCAGGTTTTCGTACCTTGGAGATGTCTGATTGTTTCAAGTGGTCCGCGGTTCAACCCTGCGTGTATGTTGCTATGTGCACTTACCCATTACTCATAGCATGAGGTGCTACCTTTGCGTAGCCCTACTCGGGGGCCAAACAAAATTATTACCCAATTCCTTACTAGTAATGCGATATTAGTTGATTAACTTATCTTATTTGTATGCTTTTAGTTATACTTAACATTATTCACAATTCATACAAGTGCACACAGTAAACAAACAATATATTCGCAAATGATATCAAACATATAATAACTCAGAATAGATACATAGAATTGGTAACAAAACCTTTCTTTATTAATCTCTTCTCCGATTACAGATTCAACTCCACCTTGCGCACTCAACTGCAGGGGTCCGCGCACTCAGCTGCAGACTCTACTAAGCCTCTGCGCACTCAGCTGCAAAGCCTTTTCCTACTATACGACCCAAGACACACTTCATACTTCAACTTAATCTATAGGACCTTTCATGCCCATTCTCTATGAGATTGGATCTCTCTTTACAACTTAAAGCCTCACTCTATTTATACAATCCCATGGTCTGCGGACCATGGGTAGGCAACCTTACATTCAAGACTAGGGTGGATAGCCCTATTGTTGGGTGTGGAGCCTAATTATCTTCTATATTCAAAGGTATCGCCACATTTGTTACAGGGAAAAGTGTCTACACAGAACTGCTTATCCCACTAAGGTGTGATAGCTGCCTTAGAAGCAAACAAAGTAAAGCTACTTTTGTTTTTCCTTTATGAAATATAGATGAGAGAAGAACAAAGAAGACCAACCTCTATCTTGCGCTAATCTCCTAGTTTGATTCCTCTCTCTCTTGATAGTCTTTCTCTACTTGTTCCCTTGCACGCCCAGCTTCACAGAGTACCTGTAAGGTCACAGTAGCATAGCACTATACAAGAACATGGATCTATAATCATAAACAATCTAGGATCATATGTAAATTGACCATACAAATGCATAAAACATAAATGACACAAGAGTATGGAGGAAAACTTGAATAGCTTTTATTGATAAACAAGAAAGAGCCAAGGGAGTTACAACCAGTTGTTCTGACCCAGCATCATCCTCTCAGCAAGGAAGCCCCTCTTCACCTCATACAAAGCTTAGATCACCCAACAATCTGATGTTGTCTCAAGAAACCAACAGAAATTCCTTACAATATGCGAAATTCCAGCCTCTGGATCTCTGGGATGAGGGATCCATATATAGATATCTGTAAGGGAGATGAGTCATCTTGTGATTTGATTAGTGTCTTCCCTCTGATAGTTCTTGCTTCCACTTGGAGATTGATGATCTCTACTCATCCTTGGTCGAATTCAGAGAGGCAAGTGTCACAGGAGAAGTTTCTGGAAGTTTCCATGCCTCTCCACCTCGCGGAATAACACTGCCATTTGTCACTTCTCGCCCATCGCACCCCATAGAAGGGATTTTTGAAATGCAACGCACCCACACAGTGTGTTTCGGTGAGATGCAATGCACTTTGCCTATGGAGCAGCTGAAATGATCCTGTTTTGACCAGTTCTGAGCAGTTTTTCATGGAGAACTTCTGGGAGAAGCTGTAATCAGTTGACCTTGTTACTTTAGGGGTTAGAACAACACTTTTAGGGACTTAGGAGCCCTTGGTTTATGGACATTTCATGCTTGGGGTTGTAGTGCCCAAAAATGTCTATAACAGTTGCCCCCTAAAGCATGAGGTCATTAATCTTTTGATGTTGGGTGAAATGCTTTATTATGAGGATCCGAAGTTCTTTCAAGCTGGGAGGAGACCTGTAATAAGATACAATTCAATACATTATCTTCATAATATTTTCATGATCTAGCTAAGGTGGGCATTCCCATGCTCAGCTTTATAAATTCATTTTCATGTACATAGCACAGACAATCGTCTGAGTGTAGACTGATGATTCTGGTAGAGCCATCATCCCTTTGATTGGATGATTATCTGTGCAGCAATGATGTACATTTGATGTCTTTATTTCCCTGAATATATATCGCAGCCCGGATGAATGAAACTAGATCTGGTGTCTTCAATCTCGTTCAATCTTCACTTGAAGTACAAGTCTATCCATGTGAGAGATGTTCTGGAGTCGAACATGGAAAGACATCTCCTGATTACCAGCCAATGATGTAAGTTGTTAACAGGCGCCAGAGGAATCACCGATAATGATAATGACCCTCAAGGTACTGCAGTACAATTCACGTGGTGTGAATAAAGGACTTGGCGTTGAACACCACGCAAAATCTTTCGGTCGAAGGTCATTGACGTAAACCTGTTGCCAGAAGTGAGAAACTTGCCATTAAGGCATGCAAGCTTCAAAGTACTGAATGGGGTGTTCCTAGATCGACTTCTTGGATAATGAGCTGATGTCGACAAGAAGCGATCCATCACAGGAGGGCCTTAATGAATCCCACATCAATGACACGGAATGGAGCAAATGATTTTAATGGAGGTGAAAACAATCTCATGACATACGGTTCAGGGTGGCAGTCATGAAAGAATGGAGTGTAAATGTATTGTAGCAGGTGAGACACAGGTGAATTCTCTGAATGACTTCTCTTGAACATATCAGCGACACTGACATGATGGATTGGTAGCATTACCCCAAATGTGGATGGTGTGATGGGACCATGGTGATGTGACCGGTGAATGAAACAACCCTACCCGACTTGGATGCGGAGTGAAAGTGTCATGTTCAAGAGCGACTTTCTACCAACAAAGTTTCTTCAAGTTTTCTTCCCAATTTTCCCCAGTCATTGCTGACCAGTACCTCTTTATTTTTGTCAAGCTTGAGGAGGATAACATATGCTTGTTCTATAATTTTCCCTTCGGGCAAACCCATCGCTATGTTTTAATGAGCCTAGCGATAGTGAAACTTGTTCTTGTCTGCTATGGACAAGTTCGTCGCTATTAAGTTTTAACGAGTTTAACGATAAAGATAACTCGGTCCTTTTCAATTTTAGAGAGTCTGAAAAGGAACGTAAAGGAAACTCCAAAATTCCTTTTTCTTCATCTAATCCCTTAAGTCTGAAAAAGTATAAAACAATACAGAAGGGATGAATTTTTGATACTTTTAACGAGCCGAACAAAACAAGCACCCGATCTTTTTGTGTAATAATCCCTCAGGTCCAAAAAGATTAAAATTTAGAGGAGGGATAGCACTTCCGGTCCCTTTAACGAGCTGGAGAGGCCAATGGCTCGGCAATCTTTTCATATTTTACAAGGCAGTTGAAAAGAGCTTAAAGGAGACTCGTCTTTTGAGGAACGAGTGATAAAATTGGGTAGCAGCTGATTCCAGGTAAGGTTTGGAATGTTCCAATCATGGCAGTGTTACAAGGATGGCTAGTGAGATCACTCTTCGCAGCTGTTCCTCAAAAGGGGTAAACAATCAAATGGAGGTGAATGATCGGCCAATACAAAGTGGAGGTGATGATGAGAACACGACCAAGGCTTTCAAAAGGCTGAAGTACTACATTCACGATGGTTATTTACCGGGAAATAGTTCATTTTTTAATGAGCTTAAACGTGGGGGGAAACATTTGCTCATGGCTTATGTTTATTTTTTAACGAGCTTGAACTATGCGCTAAAACTGCTCGATACAACGGTCACTTCTTGACTTTACCATAAATAGCTTTGTTCTTTCAAAGATTGTACTGCATTTTCAATTGCTTCATCAAACTAGTCAGAAATGAACAATATATGTTTGAAAAATGAGTTAGAACACTAATATTTTACTTCGAACTACGTAAAAAGTAATGTAAAAGTGCTTTTACCTCTCATTTTACCATTTCATTTGAACTTTGGTTTGTTGGAGCTTTGGAGGTGCTTTCCCCCCTTGATTTTCATCAGCTGATTTCGGGAGATTCTGTGGACGATTCTCGGCACCGTCTGGACCAGGTAGGAGCTAAACTTGAGCTCTTTCATTTCATGCTTTCCATTTTGCATTCTAAGCTTGATTCCTGGTTTTTCTGAGCCTCTGGGGTTTGAAAAACTCACCCTGGCTTCAGCGCACCCTTTGTGTATTGAAAGGTGTGTTGGACGTTGGTCTATCTATTGGCCATCTGACATGCAACGCACCCAGAGCACTACTGTAGGTGCGATGGGTGCAAGGAAGGAATTTTATGCACAGTTTTTGATGGAAATTTTGCCTGTTTCTTACCAAAATCAGGATCTAACTCTTCTCTTGTTTGTTTTCAGAGATTTTTGGAGCAAGATGACTATTACATGGCGAGAACGTGAGCATGAAGAAGAGGACATGCTTGCTTTACATGATCCGGTTACAGTAAACGCACTGCGGAACTGTGGCTTGCTGAAGTTTTTCCGCATTTCTAGCATGAGACAACAAATCAACTTGCTGTAGTATTTGCTCGATGCTTGGGATCCTACCAACCAGGTGTTCCAGATTAGGGGCAAATCCATCCCCTTGACTGTAGTGGACATCTATTTCTTGACTGGCTTGTCGAGGCGGGGTGCCCCCATCTCTTTATCAGGTTCGGCCCAAGGAGGTGAATCTGTGAGAGATTATGTTCGCCAGTATTGCAGAGAGGGATCTCAGCCGAGTAAGGACGACAAGATCATCATCTGTGATGTCACTGACAGGTCTCTCAGGACTATTTTGTTCACTTTTGGTAGGATGGCTAGTGGTGCGGCTCTTCATGTAGCCAACCGATCTTATATGCAGTATGCCTTGGAATGTCTCCAACTGAAGGTGTTCAACTGGTGCGACGCAGTACTTCTTGTGATGAAAGAACAGTTGACCAAGGTGAAGAGTGGGAGGTTGAAGAACTTTGGTTATGGTTCTATCTTGACTGCCTTTGCCTTGGAAAAGATACCACTGATGCAGCCGCAGTATATTGCACTCGATTTACCTTCACCGACTGAACCACGTATGCAGAGATGGGTCGACCATATGTCTAGGCATGCTGGTCAGTCTCAGATTTCCTTTTCTGATACCTTCTTTGGGTGGTTTGATCATCAGGAGATGGTTTATTCCGAGTATCCATATGCCAGTATGGACTTCCGGGGTGATCCAGATTTAGTACTACCGGCTGGCGAACAGTGGGGCGCCATTGGTAAATTCTTTGACCATATCCCTGTTTATCGTTTTTCTTTTATAATGTCCTTGTGCTTTATTCTGTCAAGACTTAACCAAACTCATGTGTTCATGCAGATGTTGGTCCCGTTCGGCCAGTAGTATGCCTGAGAGTGCCAGTTGCCGCCCCAGCAGGAGAAGCTGTTGGAAGGGCTATCCTTCGCGACCTCGATGTGGCTGAGACTCTCACAGCATTACAGGAATAGGTTGAGGGCCTCACTCTTGGTATTCTAGATGTGAGGACTGACGAGCTGCCCTTAAGGTTGCAGCGACATACTACTGGTGTGCCAAGACGATGGACTCGGCTCTTACGCATGATCGCACAGGCTGTGACTTGCTATCACGAGCATCATTAGACTAGGGTGCCCCCTAGCGTTTTGAGTTTTTGGTCATTTGACCAATTTTGTCTTGGTTACAGAACATTATGTGTAAACCATAAACAGTTATATATATATTTTTGATTTTCGAAGCTTTATTTTGGTTAAGTTACATGATCCAAATGCAAATATTGATGGTATGCTTCTTTTTATAAATGTTGCAAATGTCTATCTAACACATAATTTGCCAATGAGTCAGTTAATGTGTTTAAGGTTCTAGAAATATGTTGATATTGAATAAAATCAAATTGTCTTTCCAAAATCTTAACCCTCAGGAACATGCGATAAATAGCTGGATTTCGGACAGAGTAGATACCAGTGAGTTGTAGTATGACGAGTTGTGAGTCTAGCCTGACAATCAGTCGGCGTATGCCATGTGTGATGGCATTAGAGAGAAGTTCTATCAACGTGCTATATTCAGCGATGTTATTCGTTGATCGACCAATACATACCCCTCTGAAACTTACTAACTCGCCGCATGGATCAAAAATCGCCCAGGCCGCGGAAGATAGGTTCCGCGAACTACGACTCGCTCCGTCGGCATATCCAACACATGACTCCAATAGGTTTGACATCTGCAATAAATGTAAAAAGTGGATTACTTGACCGAAACAAACACTTTAGCGAAAACAAAAACATAACAAAAGCATACAGGTTACTATACTGAATCACGCATAGTAACGCTTGAGGTACAACCCGTTACGAGGTTGTGCCAGTGGAATTCTGTCATAATCCATTAACTCATAGGCTCCTTTTGCTAACACTCACTTAACAATATAGGGGCCCATCCATAAAGACTTTTATTTCCCTGCCCCCAATTTATCAGATTCTTGGTCATAAAGCAAGACCAAGTCACCTTCTAAGAAGACATGGGGTTTGACATTCTTGTCGAACTGCGCTTTGACTCGTTTCTTATGGGCTTCGTTAGCCAAAGCGGCATCATGACGGGTTTCATCCAATTGGATTAGCTCCAAGAAACGAGCCTCCTCTTCTGAAGTTCCGAGGAGAAGGTCAATTACGAGTTTGAGGGACGAGATTTCACACTGGATTGGTAAGACTGCTTCCAGGCCATATACCAGTTGGAAAGGTGTAAACCCGGTTGCATTCCTTATCGATGTTCGGTAAGCCCACAAGGCTGAGTACAGGATTAGGTGCCAACTTCTTTTGTGAACTCCAATCATCCTTTGTAGCATGCGCTTCAGGACCTTGTTGATTGCTTCAACTTGTCCATTGGGTTGCGGGTAATATGGAGTAGAGCTGTCGTGAGACAACCCTAGTTTGGCAGCTAATTCGACCATCATGTGATTGCGAAAATGTGATCCATGATCTATGACTATAGCTTGTGGGACGCCGAATCTGGCGACTACATGATTGAAAAAGAAGAGGGCAGCTGTTTCACCAGTATTATCTAATGTAGGCATCGCCTCGGCCCATTTGGTAAAATAGTCAACTACAACTATGATATACCCATGCCCCCGGTCGAGGTGGGGTTACATGTCATGAAATCGATGCCCCATTTGGCGAATGGCCCGATAGCAACTATTGGCTGCAGAGGTGCGGGTGGTCTTCTGGTTTTGCTATCGAAAATTTGACAAGCATGGCAACTTCTGACTGCGGTTATGCAATCTTTGAACATTGTTGGCCAGAAGTATCCTACTCGTAGAATTTTTTACGCTGTAGCATAACCGGATTGATGCCCCCCACATGCGCTTGAATGGCAATCATTCAGGACTTTTTTGGCCTCCTCATGGGTGAGGCACCTTATCAGAACTGTATCGATACCATGACGGTATAGTGTATCACCGACGATCATGTAGTCTTTTGCTTGGTATCGAATACGTTTTTGTTCGGAGCGAGAGGTATTTGGACTATATTTTTGGGTTTGGAGATAAATGATTATATCCCCATACCACAGATTGCTTTAAGATATCAGAAACAAATTTTCATCCACGATTGTTTCTTCGGATGTTTCATCGTTGGACGACGATGGGAGATCGCATAATAATTCCGCGAAAACCAGAGCCTTCTTTGACTTGGATTTTACAAATTCCAGATCAAACTCTTTTAGAATTGCTATCCATTTTGAATATTTGCCCCCCATCAACTATCACAACAATATATAAGTCATGGGGTTGCAATCTAACAGAATGGTAGTTTTTCGAAAGAGGACATAGTGTCAAAATCTCTGTATTGCTTGAACAGCTGCGAGCGCTAGCTTTTCAACATAAGAGTATTTGCTTTCTGTATCATTTAAGTTCTTACTCAAATAATATATAGGATGTTCAATTCCGTTGTTTTCTTGAACTAAAACCATTGCGATGGTTGTATCTGCTGCAGCCAGATACAGGTTAAAGTCTTTTTGATAATCAGGAGCATACATTAATGATGCTTTCATTAGGGATTCTTTTAAAGCATCAAAGGAATCTTGTGCAACCTGATCCCGGACAAAAGGTACTTCCTTTTTCAAAAGACGCGTATAACCTTTAGCAAGTTCGGCGTAATTTGGAATGAACCTCCTCAGAAAGTTTGCTTTCCCTTGGAGTTTCTGAATCTAAAGCAAATTTGAAGGTGGAGGCAAATTTATGATTGCCTGAACCTTACATGGGTCGAGACGAATCCCGTCTTTCGAGACTACAAAGCCAAGTAAACGACCAAAACTGACACAAAATACACATTTGTGTGGATTGAGTCGGATCTTGTAGTGTCGGCAACGTAGAAATATTGCTCTTAAATGCTGCGGATGATCAGTCCGCTTTCGCGAATGAGCCGGTAGGTCGTCGAGGTATGGTTGAACAATGTTTTTGATATCATGGAAGGCATCATTCATTGCCCTCTGAAAAGTTTCCCCTGCGTTCTTTAAACCAAAGGGTAATTTTCGATATGCGAATGTGCCCCACAGACAAATAAATGCAGTCTTTGACTGGTCCTGTGGGCGGATATTTATTTGATTATACCCGGAGAATCCATCCATGAATGAAAAGATTTCACATCCAGTGCATTTATCAATTATCTGGTCGATGAAGGGTGTAGGGTAGTTGTCTTTTGGACAAGCTTGATTTACATCCCTATAATCGACGCACACTCTAATTGTTCCTTGTTTTTTCATAACAGGGACAATATTCGATACCCAATCGGTCAGAGGAACCGGGTAAATGAAACCAGCATGGAGAAGTTTTTCAACTTCTGCCTTAATGGCAGTGGCTTTCTTGGGGTGCACCTACCGTAGCCGTTGTCGTACTGGTTTGACATCTGGATACATCTTGATTTCGTGTTCAATGATACTCGAGTCAATGCCTGGCATTTCACTATATGACCAAGCAAAGACATCTCTGAATTCGTGAAAAAGAGCGTTATATATTTCCAGTTCTGAAGGAGAACAACATTTGCCAACATAAATATTCTCTACAACATCTGTTTTGGTCGAGATATTTATGGTGATAGTCTCTTCAATGTTGGACAAGTTTCGCTCGAAATCCACCGTGTTTACAGTATTTGATAGGAAATCAAAAACTGAAGGATGATAAAGGTCATCAGGAGTATTTTCTTCACAATCCGGAAGAAGGGAACGATGGTGGTAATCATCCTATGGTGCCCCTTCAACTACCATTGATTGAACAATTCCTTCGTCAGTGACATGCACTCGCGACCAAGGATCTGAAGGGGTGTTTGGTCAATTTAGTGATGTCTAAATTGCAACTTTAAAATGTCAACCCAGGGCTCGTAAGCTGATGAAGTGAGGTATACTATATGTACTTAGATAACCTTTTCTAAGTCTTTTGTCGTTTTTATCTTTTTAGTTTGTTTTTTATTATATCTTTCCTAATGTGATGTGATGGAGATGTAATAAAACGAGTGAATGTGGGTGATTGTGATGATTTCTAAGTGATTTCTTGAAACTTAAAGAGTATTCTAAAAGAAAACTTGAACAATAAATGAAATAAAATCAAAGCTTAAAATCAAATAAAGGACTAATGGCATCGGCCCAGTATCTCTGCTGCTGATGAAAATGAAAATGAAATCTATATTAACTCAATTAAAAGCAAGAACAACTACTTTATACTACTTTACACTATTTTAACTCTTCATTTAAATCTAATCAATGTGAAATTTAAGTGAGACAAATCACACTATTTTAACCTTGTCTTAATCATGTGAGAACAATTATGAACAGGTCAGTAATGTGAGTCTTAAAGCAAAATAAACCAAGCTGCACTAAGTGATATTTTGGCTCCAATAAAGTTAGTTGATTATAGAAAAAGAACCATCAATAAATGAACAACTTGATAACTACTGAGCAGAAAGTAAAGTGCAAGTTAAAGAAATGATACTAATGAAAATCAAACTGCAGAAAAATAAAGGTCAGCAGCCTAGACAAGATGATCACACATGCCACTAGTTATGAAAAGAAAAGAAAGAAAACTGCCCCGGGCTTGCCTAAGAAACCTGCATAACACACTGATCAGTCATGAACAAAAGTGCAGAAATGTAAATTAGCAGAATTCAAAGTTTATGTACAGCTAATATACATATTGAAAAGAAATAAAAACGCAGCAATTAAAAGACATCTGTACAGTTATTATACATGAAACAAGAAAGAGAAATGCAGGAAATTAAAGATTACTATACAGGACTTCAGCAAACAGGGGCCCTATGCCTACTTCAGCCGGTTCAAGGAGCAGTTATACGCTTAAGTGTAAAACAGTCTTCTCATGTATTGACAGCAAATGTAAAAGTACAGTGGGGAGTTCAAACAAAATGATTACAATAATGACTAACTATCCAGCGTTCAAAGACACTTTATTTATAATAGAGGAAAGAAAACTAACTTAACGAAAACTAAGCTATTCAAGCAGCTGTGTAAAAACACGTAATCTTGCTGCGTCCTCAGATTTAGGCAACGGTCGTTGTGGGCATTCAATCTGATGTTGGATTCATGTTTCCCACTGTCTTCGTGGCTGAGGAAGATGCCACCTGTTCTTCACGTGCTCCAAAACAGAACACGCAGAGCCGTGCCACCGCCAATGACTTATGTTGACCGTATTTGCCTCCTCATTGACCACGGGTTTTTATGACCGGTTTGGGTGAGCTGGAAGGACACACACCATGTCCTTGGTTCCACAAACTTGCCCATGTGGCTCTTCTTCCCGGAGGACACCTGGAACATATCATTTAATAAAATAGCTGCGTAATCTGGGGTTGGCTGCGGAAACCGGGATCAGCTGCGGAAACCCTGTGTGAGCTGCAGAAACGCAGCACTTTGAACCAAAATTCTAAACCAACAACAGTCATTAGCATAATTAGCAAACCATGTAAAAAGTCCTAAAATACAATGATTTGAGCAATTTGATGGAGGGAATGAGTGGCAAAAGAAGGAAATGAATAAGAAAAGGAGGCTGAGAGGATGTGTAAAGAAGTGCAGGTTTGAGGCTCAACAAGGGGTACCATATTCCTTAGACCTATCTATCCAAACACTTGATGAGCGTTGATTTGGGTTTGCCTCCCATGTTAGGAACATTGATTGCTACAATATTTCTGTTGGGCTTGGAGGCAAAACCTGCACATGATCCATGTCGATATCGTTTTCTGAGATCTTTTTAGAAGATATCATGTTGCAGGTTCCTACCAATGCTACTTCCGCCAAATTGATTGGAGGTGGAAGGGCGAAAGTTCCCATTAATATAGGATCTTTTAGTAGGCCTACTTCGATATTTTGAAGCGAATGGGGGCTTCCATGGATCATTGGAATGCTTCCCGTAACTTGAGAACCATTTGGGAGGAAGTTTTGTTGATCAACAATTGTAATCCCTCCTTGAAAAGGAAATGCAATCTTCCTAAAATAGGCCAATACAACAGCAGCCATAGCATATATCCATGGTCTTCCCAGTAGGATGCTGTAATCGAGATTTCCGTCGATTACCTCAACATCTATTTCTACTGTTTTCCCTCCCAGTTCAACTTTCAAGTTACTTAGAATACCATATGGGGTATATGTTTGTCCGTCAAATGCTTTTAATGTCGTCGAAGATCACGACAAGGTTGGAGATCCTAAAGTTTTCCAGCAACTCATTGACATAATACATGTAGATGCCCCCTCATCAATAATTGTTCGATGAACAGTTTTGTTGAGGGCTTTCACTTGAACGAGGAAAGCTAGCTGAGCTGGTAACTGAGGATCATATCCTTTATGATCGAAGGATACAAGATTAGAATCCTTTGGGTCTATCCCACCAATGGCTGATAATAAAGCTTGCTTTTGGGATGGGCAATTTTGTAGTACCTCAAGAGTCGACATAGCGGATGGTGATTGGGCCAAATCTTCCACTATATTATAATGCTGTGCCGCTCTAGCACAGGGATTAAACGTCGACTTGTGTACTACTCCCTTTGGCGGTTTTATTGTCAACTCGGGAATGATGGGTGGCGCAACTTCTGTCAAAGTTGTTGTCGAACTACTAAGTTGATCTTTATCCTTGTTGTTCAACAGCTGTGGATTCCCATAATCTTTGTTTCTTGTCGATATCAAAGCATCATTTTGCTATTCGGAAACCGACAACATTAGCACTTGAGACGGGGAAGCACTTCCACTGTCAACCAGATTTGTCCCTGGATTCAGAAACGGATCAGTTAATACTGCTGAGGTCTTTGTATTCTTGAAGAATTTTTTAAGCTCAGCTCTGTGTGGACAATCTGCGGTCCGATGATCCTCAACGCATATGAAACATGGATTTCTTGGTTTCCTATTTCCAGGAGGGTTTGCAGAAGATTTTTCAGGTGATGATTCTTCCTGTTTCTTCTTCTTCCCTTTGCCTTTCTTCTTTCCCCCTGGTTGCTTGGTTTCTTTGCCTTTATCTGTCGATACGACCTTTACTTCCGAGGCAAGAAGTTCCTCTTTTGCATTTTGACTGGAAATCTTACGGGCCTTTTTAGATGTAGCCTTTGTCGATTTCGTGTCTGTTGCACCAATCACGCCATTGTTGGCATGAGAGTCATTGTTTGTTTTAGGAGGAGGAGGAACTGAGAATTCCGGTCTAGGAGCGTCAGGTATTTTATCATAGAGCGTGCCGGACTGAGTGTAAATCAAGTCCAAATATTTCGCACGAGCGATAACCTACTCTTCGGTGACGACTCCCCCTTTTGCCACATCTTCCGTGATGGAAGGCAGTAATGACTTAATAAACCATTCAGCTAAAAGCTGAACGGGAACATACGTTTTCACCATTCTACAACGACGTCGCCACTCATGTATATGATCAGATATGTGAGTGGCTGTCGTTTGTTTGAAGTTGGTAAGAAGTTCCGTTCCCATTTCGTACCTTATCGGTAACTAAAAATGGGTTAAAAAGGTTGTGGCTAGGGTACTAAAGTTGTCGAATGAAGCTCTAGGCAATTCGATATACCATTTTACTGTCGGACCAGTTAACATCCTCTGAAAAAGGTGAAGCCTAATCGAATCATCGTTTAGGGTGTTTGATGAACACCACAGATGAAAGGTCATCACATGATTCGACGGATCTTCACCCGGATTTCCATTAAATTTAGGAATATCTTATGGAAGTTTATGTGGAATGGCTGGCCACCAAGGGGCGTAAGCGATTGGATCGTTTGTTAACCGATTTAAATCAGGTAACTCTAAAGTCGCCACGAAGGGTAACTGTTGATTCAGGTTAGGTGAAGCATACCCAGGGTAAGATGGGATTGCCTGAGAAGTTGGTCTTTGCATACCAGCATAATGCATTTGATGCTGGTAACTTTGGTAAGGTTGGTGGGCATGACCATTGTAGAATGGTTGATTTTGACTGTTTTGAATATACGGTTGCCCACTATTTGCAAAGATTTGTTGCTCAGAACCTTTGTATACTTGTTGGAACTGCGGTTGTTGGTATTGCACTAACCATGGTTGTGAAGCCATGTGCTATTGCCCGATACTAACTGTTTGACCAAGATGAGGGGTAATTGTACCCGTTTGAACATGTGTCATTCCACCAGTCGGTGATTGTGGTTGAGTTGCAGGGTCAAGGGGCTGTTGCAATACAACCTGAGAAACCTGAGGTTTGCATACAACAGGCAGCGCTTCAACTTGCGACACCGTCACAATAGCTGGCATTGTTGGTATACTAGACATAGGTAAGCATTGTTGCATCGAATATACAACTCTTGGTTGTTGAGGTAGTATCGGTACCCAACCGCTTGATGTAATTCCAGCATAACCCGAATTTTGTTGTGAACTCCCGTATGGCTGTCCTCCCGGAGGGGATAATGAAAGGGCATACTGCCCCCCATATGGTGGTAATCCGGTACTTAAGGGAATGGTTTTCCCTTGAGGGCCGGACTGCCCAAATTGACCTCCAAATGGATCAATTTGTTGAGGCTCAACATAAGAGTTTCCAGATATTATTCCGGATGAAAAAATAGGAACAGACCATACCGTCGAAATGGCCCCTGATTGGGCTCCTTCTAGCGATTGAGAGCTAGTTGTGATAGATGGTATACCGGCAAACATTGTTGGAGTGATAGCAGGAAGTTCTGCCGTCGCTGTGTCAGACGACACAGTCCTAGATGTTGAAGGTTGTTCAGACATTTCTAGTCTATCCAAAAGATTACCTAGTGATTCTACAGGAGCTTCCGCTGGTGGTAGACTAATTTCTGATGAAGAAGGATACAGAGTGATCCCGACTCCAAATTGTGATGGAGTACTAGATGGAGGATCTTCCACAATCTCTTCTATAGCAATCAGACTAGGTGGAAGGGGTAGACCGTCAGGTCCGTAGAATATTTTTGGTGCCGAAGAAGGTATGGAATCTGCAGCGACAGATGTTTGGGGAGCAACACTCTCCGAACCGGTTGTAGATGGAACTGGTTCAGTGATACAAGTGTTTACCCTCAGACTAGGATCAGTACCACTGTCCTTCTGTGGCTGCTGAACTTCTTCTGTAAAGGCAGGGATACCAGAAATGTTTGGAGTAACCGGAATCTCTGATGTTGTTGGAACACTTGTTCTAATTTTAGCAGGAGATTTGGAACCGGTTAAACGAGTTGGCTTTGTCCATACTAGCTTTGATTCCGGAGACAAAGACGGTTGACTCGTAAGCCTCCGTGAATAACGGGGTTTCAATTGACTTTCTTTCACGATTGCGGATTACTCGATCAACTAAAAATAAAGGGGAAGTATGTTTCTGAATTAGATGAATTTTAGACGCTTTGACACAACTTACTTTTTCAATTTTTAAGAGTCGAGAAAAAACAAAAGATGACTCTAGTCGCCTTCGATTTTTAATGAGCCTAAAGTGACAAGTGCTCAGATGGACCTTTTTCGTTAGGGAGTCTGAAAAGGAACAAAAGGGACTACTCTGGAAATCTAGGTAGAGGGATTACCAAACCAATCACAAAACTGCAGAATACTTTTTACGGTATGGCAGTCAATCTTCCCGAATGTTGTGTTCAGTGCATTGTGATTGATAGGGTGGCAGACACGGCTTCCTATGGATAAAGGATTAAGCCTATTGTGGTCTCCCAAAATATACTCGACGGTACGTGGGAGCACAAGTCCGTACTGGCACTTATCATCTCAAAGTGGAGGAATCACCCAACCATCAATGAGAACAATAGTTACCAGCCTTTACGACGCCAGAATACGTCTCTAGCCTAGACTTCTAAATGTTGTGCGTTAGGTTCCAAAGCATTGTTAGATTCATTGAATTTATTTTATAGTTGATCTTGTTTATGAAATTTTCCTTTCAGGTTCACCGCGAGATGTAGATGTATAATTCCTAAAATGCAATCTAAGATGATAGACAGTCTTTTATCTTCTTTGTGCAATGAAAATCCTAGCTACTAAGGAAAGAGAGACAGCATCCTTTCACAAAGAGCGAAGAGCACACTCTAAATGCACTGTCATAATTCAAACCAATCAAACAGTCTATATGCAAATGCACATGCATGTATTTGTTTTCGGCTTTCTTAGTATGTGAATGGAAAAAGAAAGCTAATGCACAAATCTGAATTACTTTTCAAGCAAAAATTACCAACAAGTTTCTTTTCAAAATCAAAAATGGAGACAATCACAACACTTTACGATTTGGAAAGGAATACTTTCTTTCGACACTAGAAAAATTACAAATTCAGACCAAATACAATAGTAACAGGATAATCGACTATCTACAACAACCAAACTCTTTCCTATGACTGAAAACGACACTTGCGACACTTTCAAATCAAAGGACGACAATACGATTACGTTACTTTTTGCAAAGGAGAACTGAAAATGACTCAACAAATACACAAAAACATTTACAGTTCTTTTGTACAAAGGAGGCGGAATAACAGCAAGGAAAAGGGATTTCAAACAGAGATATACTGATCACAGGCAGCAAAATTCATGAATAGAACTGGAAAGAATGAATCACAGAAACCAAAACTGAACAATGCCTAGTCTGATCAGCGCACCTGTAACACAGGGAATTTGAAATGCAGCGCACCTACTACACTCCGGAAGTGCGCTGAATTTCAGATTCACAGAACAATACCTGCGCTGGACCAGAGACGAGACTTTGCTTGGGTTCTGGGTCATAGTTTGCAGTTCAGTTCATGGGTTTTGGCCGAGCAAATTGTAATCAATAATGCAACAATCAGGGGTAGATCTAAGGAGGATCTAAGAGCTACCACAAGGGGCAATCAGAGAGTTTGTAAATCAGTTGTTTAATTTATAAACAAATCCCGGAGATTGACTGAAGCGGAATTTATGCAAATGCAGTTCGAAAGCTACCTGGCTCGACTTCAGGCTCCGTCTGTAAGTTTATAAAATAGACAACAAGGAAGATAAACAAACAAACTAATTCTTCCCTAGTGGAGTTGCCATTTTGTTACAGGGAAAAGTGTCTACACAGAATTGCTTATCCCACTAAGGTGTGATAGCTGCCTTAGAAACAAACAAAGTAAAGCTACTTTCGTTTTTCCTTTATGAAATATAGATGAGAGAAGAACATATGCAAATGCAGTTCGAAAGCTACCTGGCTCGACTTCAGGCTCCATCTGTAAGTTTATAAAATAGACAACAAGGAAGATAAACAAACAAACTAATTCTTCCCGAGTGGAGTTGCCATTTTGTTACAGGGAAAAGTGTCTACACAGAACTGCTTATCCCACTAAGGTGTGATAGCTGCCTTAGAAACAAACAAAGTAAAGCTACTTTCGTTTTTCCTTTATGAAATATAGATGAGAGAAGAACAAAGAAGGCCAACCTCTGTCTTGTGCTAATCTCCTAGTTTGATTCCTCTCTCTCTTGATAGTCTTTTGCTACTTGTTCCCTTGCATGCCCAACTTCACAGAGTACCTGTAAGATCACAGTAGCATAGCACTATACAAGAACATGGATATATAATCATAAACAATCTAGGATCAGATGTAAATTGACCATACAAATGCATAAAACATAAATGACACAAGAGTATGGAGGAAAACTTAAATAACTTTTATTGATAAACAAGAAAGAGCTAAGGGAGTTACAACTAGTTGTTCTGACCCAGCATCATCCTCTCAGCAAGGAAGCCCCTCTTCACCTCATACAAAGCTTAGATCACCCAACAATCTGATGTTGTCTCAAGAAACCAACAGCAATTCCTTACAATATGCAAAATTCCAGCCTCTGGATCTCTGGGATGAGGGATCCATATATAGATATCTGTAAGGGAGATGAGTCATCTTGTGATTTGATTAGTGTCTTCCCTTTGATAGTTCTTGCTTCCACTTGGAGATTGATGATCTCTTACTCATCCTTGGTCGAATTCAGAGAGGCAAGTGTCACAGGAGAAGTTTCTGGAAGTTTCCATGCCTCTCCACCTCGCGGAATGACGCTGCCATTTGTCACTTCTCACCCATCGCACCCCATAGAAGGGCTTTTTGAAATGCAACGCACCCACACAGTGTGTTTAGGTGAGATGCAACGCACTTTGCCTATGGAGCAGCTGAAATGATCTTGTTTTGACCAGTTCTGAGCAGTTTTTCATGGAGAACTTCTGGGAGAAGCTGTAATCAGTTGACCTTGTTACTTTAGGGGTTAGAACAACACTTTTAGGGACTTAGGAGCCCTTGGTTTATGGACATTTCATGCTTGGGGTTGTAGTGCCCAAAAATGTCTATAACAACATTGGACCCCAGTTCGAAATGGGGGCCGCTGCGACCTTTGGGAGCCCCCCCCTGGCGGGGGGTTTCGGGGGCAGCACCCCCGAAGCTAAAAACAGCTGTAAAATTGCCTTGTAAAAGTATCGTAATTTCTAGTCAATCTGGGTCGTTCATTAGGCGGATGATCTGATGGTAGAACTTATGTTTCGTTTAGGATTTTTTGCCCTAGAAGGAAACCCCTCTCTTTGTATGAGGGCATTGTATTTGAGGCTGTGTGATAGATGTGTATTCTGTGAGCGGGAAATAGAGAGGTGAGACTGTGAGAGAAAACAGAGGATATTACAGCGGATCTGCTATAGGTTGTGTCTCTTCATTTTGCTGGATAATAGAAAGGAAGGACTGGCTATTCGGGGTGGACGTAGCCCAAATTGGGTGAACCACGTATATCTGTGTCTCTCTTGCTTTATGCGCTTTCTGTGTTTATAATATATAATTTTCTAACACCTATGATTCTAACATACATTTCGCGCCTGCAATTCGCGAAGCTTTACAACAATATCAACTCAAAACTTGGGCTTTGAGCCCCAAAACATGCCATGGGGGGATTGCATGCCCAACAGGCCCCCAACACAAACATCGTGACTTACCCTCGAGTCACTCTGTCGGTGCGACGATCTTGGTGTAGAGTCCCTCCAACTATTCTCGAATGGTATTGATGTCCGCAATGCACTAAGCTGCTGTTTGTTGAACCTGCTACAACTGTTCTTCTGAGACCTATATGTTTGGCATGCTTCCTTGCATCTGTGCATGCATCCCCTGTAAGTGTGTGTGCTTTCCTTCGATATGCGCTGTGACTGTGAAGGCCTCGTTAATCCATGGCTGAACACGCAATTTTAGAATTTCCTCCTTGTGTCGCGCAACATCCACCTACTCCTTTAGTGCCTTAGCTTGCTGCATCCTCACAAGCCACTGAGTGAGGATGACTGTTTGTGCAGTTCCTCGGAAACTGTAGTATTGCTATTGGAATTCTCGCACCTCTGTCTCCAAGCGCTGGATGTTGGGGTCCTCCTGCAAAGTCGTGAGGACCTCAAGTGCTTGTTCCAACATGCCGGTACAGTCTCACACTGCACCCCCAATTTCTTCCAACCCTGCTGCGATAGCGCTAGCGTGCTATTCTCTGACTTTCGGGGGAGTGGAAGGTTGTGCCTTCAACCGCAGCTCGACGATCTGAAGATTTAGCTCCAGCTGAACCTTTGTCGTTTCTTCCCTAGCCTCATGGACTCTAGTTGCCAATCTGTGGATCTGCACCTTTACCGGTAAATCTACTAGGATGCCTAGCTCCGAGACATGTCAGTAAGCGTCATCTACCATCTACGCCAAGTGTTGATTTTGCGACACTAATTCATCGCGCTGTAAGGTGAGTTGTTCCATGTTTATCTTCTGTTCGCTAAGAACTTGGATCGCATAGCTCTCCCTAGTGCACATCTTTTCCGTTATCCCATCCTGTAGCTGATACAACGTTTCTCACGGAAGGGCAGCCAAATTAAGGCCAAGGAATTTCAACATGTTAAAAAAAAACCTATCGGTCACATTCGCTGTGACTAGGGCCCCTTCCGGTAACATTATCATGTTTTCCATCCATACGCGCAGCATCTGCTCTGCTGTCGAGGATCTTGCTGCAAGGTGGTTAGAAAGGGTACCCACCTGAGGGGACTGCACCTGTAACTCATACAGCTACACCTTGAGGGCCCCCAACACAGTCTGATGCTACTGCATAAAATCCTGAAGCGCTTCATTCGTGACATCGCAAACCATCCCACCGATGTCATGGAGATCACCTTTAGTTAAGGTGATCGGGTCAATGACCAACTTCGAGGCCTTGACCTTCTTCCTTGGTCCTACTCGTTCTGTGATGTGTGGCCACTTCAACTATGTGGACGCGATCCCTGGGTCCATGCTCCCTTCTATTGTTTCTGTTTCCTTTGCCTCCTTCCCTTGTGAGGATGTTGCTTGGCCCTCATCCGCCTTCACGGTTGCTGCCTCTGCCGCCTGTGCTGTTATTGTTGCTTCTGCAGCCTTTTTCTGCTCTACGGCTTTATGTGTCACTTCCCATGATGCCTTTTCCTTAGCTAATGCTGTTTCCTTCTGCCTTTTTTCGGCCAATTAGGTGACGCATAGCTTGGCATCATCCTTTTTCTTCGGTGCTGCTGCCTTCTCTAATTCTACCAGATCTGGAGTGTGCCATTCTGGAGGCCATGTCTCCAAGACAATGAATATGGCATCATCGGTGGCTATAAACAGGAGCTTTGTCCACTGCTTCATTATATCCATGCGTGCCCTGATGTAGACATTATGCATGTTGGCTTTAAACTCTACAAAACTCTACATACTATTATACACCATAGGTGACAGGCATGACCTCTGATTGATCCACATCTGGATGCTCATCTCCATGAGCACCCAGAAGATTTTGGTGTCGCATATCCATTTCGTGTCCTTTGTGGCCCAGAGCGAAGCGTACTTTGCGGCCTCTGGTAAGTCTCTGTCAATGTTGGGGAATTGACTGTCTTCTGGTAGTTCCCCTGCTATGAGCATGATGGATAACAACAACCACATGTAGTGGAAGGTTTTACCCTACTCCTGGACTTCGTGACAGTTTTGCAAAAATTCCTCGTAGAGGAATTCAGACTAATTGAACTGGACCCCCTCCATGCACTACTCAGCCAGTGCAACCACTGGCACCGATACCTCATCAGTGTGACACTTCCTCATAACTTTGAGGACCAAGAGTTGGGTTGCTACACGTACCCCTTTGTCCTTGATGCTAGAGATGGCGTAGCCACTCTTCTTCTTCTCCATCTTGTATTTTTCCTCCATGGGCTGCCCTTTCCTTCGGCTATGGTCGCGGGGTCCTTCCTTTGCAGGGGATTTGAGAAATGTGGTGGATTAGGTCTGTCGTGATGGGGATAGGCTCCTCCAGCCATAGATACCCATCATGCACCAGGCATAGCAGCTGCCTGATGAAAAAAATGGTGATGGGCAATGGAAATGCGGTATCCATAATAAGTGCAACAACCCAGCCTTTTCCACACTGCGCAACCACTTCCCTGGCTCTAACATTATCACCAACCCCGCAGTGTTCTTCATTAGGTTCCCCATCTCTAGGTGTAGGAACTTCTCGCGGTGAGCGAGCTCCCAGTCTTCAAACTTCATGGTTGGTACGCGGCCTAGGTGCGCGCCTTCAAACACTATGCCATCTAGGAGGAGCGAGATCTGGAGTGAACTCGTGGTTTTGTCCAGGTCCTTCGACACTTTGGTTTTCCCTTTTCATGGAGGGACATACGCGGGCAGTTTTGTTGTAGAGTGTATAGGTTGAATGTCTTCCTCCATGTCTTCTTCTTCTTCTGTTGTGATGATAAGAGCCTGCAAATCTTCTTCCTCCTCATCTGTGTCGATCGTGACAACTTTCCCCTTTTCTACCATTGATAGCTTACTACGTAGTGGGTTCCTTAGGGACACGCATACGGGGGCCATTGCTTGTTTATCTTTCTTGGGCCTCGGTGTTCGTGGTGATTTGGGGATTTCTGCCACAACCCCGACACCTTCTGGGACATCCTCCACCATTGGGGTCTGCGTGGCCTCACTGGCAGTTACCTCTTCGATTCCCAAACTATCTTTAGTGGCTGTCATTGTATCTAGGTTGTATTCTGTCACTCGCGAACTTAGGGGCTCACTTACCGCTTGGTTCTCAATGCTCAGTGCTCTGCTCAAACACTCAACTCTCAAATGACCAAGTGTTGTTCACTATTCAGCCCTTTGTGTTTTATAGCACCTTTTGAATTCTAATTCGATTGTTCCCCCCAATTTCGGGCCATTAATGCTTTCTTGGCGACAGATTTTCCCAAATCTTGCCCATAAATCATGTCTTAAATGCTTGTCGCCCACTCCATTTGGCCTCAGATCATACATCCCATCATGAATAGTGACCTCAATAGTCACTTCCCAGCTAACCCGCGTGGCAACGCAGCCCTCCATGCACAGTCGCGAACCTTGTGATGTTCTGCTTCTGCACGCATCTCCCATATCGCGCAGCTCCCAGGCAGAATAGTTTATAGTCCTGCACTCCCTTTCAACTGCCTGGAGCACTACCACTGTTCTTCCTATGGCTAGTTAGGTGGTCGCACCACCCATGTGGGGCTCCATCCCATCCTCCACCATGGTTCGCGGAGAATCCTCACCTTCCATTATTGTGATCAGCACCGCGCACCTTACTACTTGCAACGCACTACCCTGGTCACTACGTTTGGCAATATGTGGTCCAAGCCAAGGTAGCAGACTAACCATTTCACAGCGATAGTCCTCCAACTTGTCAATAGGATCGTACACACCTTGCTTTGCAATATTATGTTCTTCGACGAAAAACTCTTGCTTTATTTCATCTTCCAGCTTCTTAACCTTGTGTCTATCAAAGCGCTTTTCTCCCTTAGCCGTACTCGGTCTTTTTCAAGTCCATGAAGTTTAATGTTTCCTTGTTGGATTTCTTCCTCAAGTCTTATGTGTTCTGTTTCTCGCGGTTGTGTGATTCCTTCGTTCTGGGCTTCGTAGACTATCGTATCTATGGGTGCTGCTATGCGTAGACTAGGCTTCGTATGCTCCATAGGGATTATAGCCCTTGCTTCATACTTCAGCTTTGGAACTGCTTGCGCGGTCAAGGTTTTGCACATGGTCCTATAAGCGCATAGAACCATTGGTACGCATAGGTCCCAGTCAGTGTGTCTCACATGGTGGATCATGTTCAGCACTTCACACACCTTGTCAAAGGCTTCCCTGTGTATAATCTTCAATTCACTTGGTCGTAACATACTTTATCGTTCACGCCTTCATTGTGTCTACTCCTGCTTGTTGTTCCTATTTTCTATCGTGAGGACGGTGTACGTTCGTGTAGGCCACGTACCATACACATGTACCCATCTGGAGAGGTGGGCACACATGTTGTTTCATCCATCATACCCGGCTTCCATCCATAGCTAAGGCTTTCCAAACTGTATAAGCATCGTCATTCTTCATTCGCACCAGTTCTCAAAACAGCTTTGATGCGCACCCCACCATCTTGCAGGTGTAGCTTGTAGTGCCCATTTCATAGCATCAAAACACTATTGTTTTGGCACCTCTATTTCAAATTTGTGCAGGAATTCATCCACCATTGTCAACCTGTCATACATAGGCAGATCACTTACCTCTGTTGTCACGAAGTGCATTGATCTTGCCATCATGTTGCAATTGAGCGTGGTTACCTCGAGTAACTGGTTCTGCCATCGTTCTATTTCCTCATCCGAATCTGATGTGCAAGAACTTTCACGCTCCCACAAAATCCTTCCATTTGTAGTTGGATTTACCCAATCCTGTTCCTGGGAAGTTATCTTGTAGATACAGTCTAGATTGTTGTCGCTCTCGTCATCGTGCACTAGCTCTATGTAGCGCGATCCTTCCACAGGGTCTAAAGGTACCACTATGCGCAGTGAATTTTTCTCAAAAATCATTTTGCACTTCTTTAGATTTATCACTTCATTCATGTCAGTGGCCCAATCTATTCCCAGTAGCGCGGGATAGGGATTTCTATCATCAACGATCTCTATCTCTTCGAAATCTATAAGCGTGCTCGCACCTTCAATATCCACCGTTACTCCCTACAATCTTCCCATGGGTAGGATCTTTTGCTGGTTCGCCATTTGCAATTGAATAGGGGACCACTGCAATGCAAGCCTGCCCATGCACTCCCATGTCTGCTTTGGCAGTACATTCACGTTCAATCCTAGATCCATAATTACTTGATCCATTTCATACTCCCCGATTTGCACAGTCAATCTCATTTCTCTTCTTGTTTGCGATGTGTTCTTTCTGAGCTTTTGGACTACACGCGGTTCCCCTGACCCAACACATCTAGTGATGAGTTCTTGCAGTCGTTTCACTACTTTTCTATCGCACAATAGCTTCATACATGTCTCCAAAAAGGTAGTGAGCATTGAAGGATCCATCTCTGGTTCTAGTTGAGCCTTACTACTTGAAGTGGAGGCCTACGTGAAGCTCTTCTTAGCTTCCATGAATGTGTCCTTCGTGCACTCCAAATCAAACTCTGGTTCCTTTGTTGGAGCCTTACAAACCCATGTGCTCTCTTCTGGCTGATTACCTTTGTCATCTCATGTTGTGATACCGCTTCGGAGCATGATGTTTACATTCAGGTCCTCTTTGCGCGGCTCAAACCTCATCATTTGTAGGTTTTAAGTTGGGGGAGGCTGGAGTATTCCTTTATCGGGAAACCTCGCTATCAGTGTGGGGCAGTCCTCCATCTCATGATCAAATTTGATACAATACAAACATGATGCCCTCATCATATTTGTACAATCGCGAGCATAATTCCCTGGCCCTCTGCAATTGTAACAAATCAGCTATATGTAACCCCTTCCTGGTCCCATTCCACCTCGACCTCGTCCACGCCCTTGGAATCCAATGCGCGCCATTCCTACATTTTGATCAAGGGCTCACATTTCGGTCTGAACTCTGTAGGCAGGAGTCTGATCCATCATCAGTTCATAACTTCTACAAGTGCATTCGTCATGGCCTACTAATTTGCAGAAATTACAGAACAACTACTGGGACATCTGCGTACACTTCTGTAATAGGTGACAATTATCCATAACATGTTTTCCTCATATCTGACAAATCGCGCACCATAATGCAGGTGCTATGCTTGGTCCTGCTTATGCTTCTGGTCTTAATGGCATCGGCCCTCCTCCCACCAAGTAGTTCGCGAAGACTAGACAATGGTCCTTTTTGTGTCCTTGTCCCTTACACTTTATGCACCATACCTCCTCGCGTGCCTCTGGGCGAGTTGTCTTGTCCTATTTCAAACTCTGCATTTCCAGACATAAATTTTTCAGTTGCGTGTGGATTTGTTGGACTCCCAGGCCAGGATCTTGTATCAGGGTCTCGTGCAGTCTCATTGCAATCTCCAAAGCTTCGAGCTAGGCGGATAACTTCTGTTGCAACAACGCGGTCCTTAGATGCGGCATTCGTGACACTAAAAACCATGCGCGGTGATGTCCATCCATCAAGGTCATGTTGGCTTCACAAATCATACTCTTCAGTCTTTGATCCAGCTCACAGGGGGTCTCGCCTGGAAGCATCGCGATTTCTTTAAACCCGATAATCGACTGTTTCTCCGATTTTGGCCTACTAAATTCCCTGTTCAGCGCAACCTGTATATTTGTGATCCCCGCGTTTGGATATTCATTAGAATGCTTAATGTACCATGTCAGTGCGCGATCCTGCGATGCACTTACTAACGTTGCCTTCTTTATATTGTCATCCACGACTCCTTGTGCTTCCCATAACACTTTTACTATGAACTAAAATTGGTCCGGATCTTTGTTCCCTACTCCTTTGAACACTGGAAATTTTATTGCGCTCGCCATATTGAACTGTGGTGGTGGCGGGGTTGGTGTGGGTAGAGATGGGGGTGAATATGGTGAGACTGGTGGTGGTGTAGGTGGAGGTGGTATGCGCAGAATTCAATGCCTTATCAAACTAATCACATTTCTTGGTGAAACTTTCGTCCTCGCTTTCTCGCCGAGGTGAATTCAGGGGGCTATTCTCTATCTCTGTGCTACCTTCATTTCTATAGATCCTCCCACTCTGCGTAGCCCCAAACATCAATTTATTCGCTTAACCTGCTTTTCACACAATAGCAATTTAATCCAAGTGTTCAAATATTTAATGTACTTACCTCGCGGTCCTTTGAGGAAGTGTCGTTTCGCCTTGCTGAAGTTGACTGACGTGTCTACCGCAAATTCATTGATAAACCCTCCTATAATTCGATCAAGCCAATGGTCCACAGTGTGTGTGATCTTATCTTCTGATGCTTCTAGTATGCACACCAATTCTGGAGTCCACACAATCGATTTGTCGAGCCTACACCTTCCTTGACTATCTGCTAGCTTCGCGATCCACTCATACAACTCAAATGGGAAGGATGCAAAGAAAATTTCATGGATTTCCATATATAAGTAGCACTCTAACCAATTATGTAGTCCACAAAATCTGTTTGTCAAGACTACACCTTCCTTGACTATCTGCTAGCTTCGTGATCCAGTCATACAACTCAGAGGGGAAGGATGCAAAGAAAATTTCATGGATTTCCATATATAAATAGCGCTCTAACTACTGTTCCTTCGATACTCACAAATTCTTGTTTTCCTATGCCGCAAACTCGTGAATCTTTCTATCCAACCACCCTTCAATTTCTTTCTTCGTCGGATTCCAGTGACATGACATTATACATCCCTTATGCAGATCCCAGTCCCAGCAACAGAATCATTTGTTGGCTTGTTGGGGCCTAACCCAGGTTTAGAGGTGATTTAGCCAAACAAATCCTAGTACTACTGGCCCTTTTGGCAACAGTCTACAGAGCGTAGACTGAGGTCTCACCCAAAGTAGTATGGGAAGCTGCTAGAACCAGGTTTTTGTACCCTGGAGATGTCTGATGGTTTCAAGTGGTCCGCAGTTCGACCCTGCGCATACGTCGCTACACGCACTTACCCGTTCCTCGTAGCCTAAGGTGTTGCCTTCGCGCAACCCTACTCGGGGGCCGGACAGTGTTATTACCCAAGTCCTTACTATTAATCCTAATCCAGGTGCCTCCAAAGAGAGACATGAGACAAAGAGGGCTCAAAAATCAAAGTGTTTGGATTATGCTCAACCAGGGATCAGATCATAGATCTCATCGTCCTAATCGCAGAGGTGTGAACGATTCGTCAAACCGAGCTCGTATGCAAAAGATATAGCTCTTCAAAATTTGACATGACAGGGAAAAAGTGGGGCCCATAGTGTGCCACATGGCATCCTAGTAAGCACGTGGGACCCACATGGCAGCCCATCAACCATTAACACTTGGCATTCTTTCATTGGTCTCCTAAACCTGCATAGGAGACAAAAATCATTTTAATAGGGGAAATGGTTATTATATAGTTATTAATAACTATATAAAAATTCCAAAATATATATTTTTATTATAATGAGGCCGACGTGCCACAACTCCCCGTCGGCCTAATCTCCCCTTTAAAACCATCACATATATATTTGGGCCAATGGCCATAACCCCCGCCGGCCTTATCGCAATCGCATTAAAAAACAAAATATATATGGTTTCGGGTCGGCGGCCATAACCTCTGCTGAACCCTCCTCCACAACCCTCTGCATATATATATCAACCACATATATATTTAAACACTGTATTAAGGGGCGGGCGAGGGCCATCGGTGGTGGACACGACCCACACCTCATCGCCTCGACCTATTATATATCTCCGATATATATATATATATATATATATATTGGAGACACTCTGAATATCGCACCGACTAATCCACAGTGCCGATCGTCGATGAATGCAATCGCCGATATATATAAATCGGCGCAACCACCAGTCATCGCACTGACACATGCGCCAACAATAATGCCGATCACCGATTTATGGAAAAGCATTGATAATGTACAATGCGGGGTTTAAGGGGTGGGCTACCCAATGTGGACCTGACCCCCATCAATGTGTCATTTGTGGTTGTAAAAGTTATATATGGAGAACGCGAGATTTGATCCCCTGACCTCTCCTTAACCATATGCCTCTTTTAACCAATGCGTCAACCACTTTACATTAGTAAATCCGCCGAAAAGTTTTTTTTTTAAATCAGTATTTTTACCTCTGCATAGAGTTCGAGGAGGAGGAGGCAGAATACAGGCACAAATTTCGAGGTAGAAGGCAAATTAATTAATATTTTAATGCAGGAACTATGAATTTTGTAGGAGGGAAAAATTTTCACTTTGTCAAAAATTGACAAATTTTATATGGATTTTACACCTCTCATCACCACGAAAACAATGGCATTTTTCGTTTCTTCATTAGAGTTCTTTATTTTTGGGTCATTTCCAAAATGCATGTGGAACCATGATTTCAGCAAAAATAAGGAGTGGAACCATGACCCAAGAATTTTTCCCAAGGAGGTAAAATTTTGACATTTCAGAATATAGTCAAGTTTATACTTGTTTTTCATGGTTTTCCACAGTGATTGCAATGGCGAGATCAAATTCACCATCTGAGTTGCAGATTTGCAGTCCATCCATGGAGCAAGATCTTTGAGGAATCTTGCGGGAATCTAAAAGATTCCTTGAACCCAGAATTTTCAACCCTCATAATTTGGATTTTGTACAATCGATTCAGCACTACTTGACGCCACAAATCTAATGGTGTCTTCAGCTTTCTTATTCTCACATTTCTTCTTCTAGCCACTTTTCTAAGTGCCAGCATAGATGTCCACATTCATGTGTGAGCAGCCATCTTCATATGATTGATGCCTTGAGATCGATGGTCTGAGAAGCTTCAGCAATGTGACATCCACTTCTTCAGATGGCCCTTGGTTGTGAGGTATATGATGTGTTCATGTACTTCTTCTTTTTGCATTATACTACACAGATCCTTGATTGATGTTGATGCAGGATCTTGTTTATTACATGTTGTCATGATTCCTTGCTTGATTTGATGCAGAATATTTTATGTGATGTACTTGCTGGCATAAATCTTCATGTTATGTTTTGAGATCCCTTGTTGTATGTTGTTGGGATACTCTTGTTGTCGTCATGCATGTTTTGTTTTGACATCCATTTTGTGCCATGTTGGCAGGATGTTCATCATGCATGTTTTTGTATCATACTAATAGGAGTCTTTTGATTGAGAGTTCTAGTTGTGGAACATCTCTTAGAGCCACTCCTGCATGAGGGAATTTTTCCTTGTATGATCACGACATCATCTCTTGTGTACATCACCATTATTGACAACACTTAATGCAGCAACCTACACCATCTTGACACCTGGGCCCAGAGACGTAGTCCCTCCTGGACGAACTCTGTTATCAATGCTTATGTTTCCATGTGCTGATGATTATTATGTTCCTCTTCTTTTCCGCATGCAGATGTATTCGTTAATGTTCTTTTAAAAATAAATTTTAACACATCACGAAAGTAAAAGGTCTTGGAAGGGTCCTTCTTCACACCCGGACCTGGATCAAGTGGTATCAGAGCGGTCTTTGCATTAATGTGAATTGCAGTGTGAACAATGACAGAGGATGAAAGAGTGATGTACGAGACCATGCTCAACATTTCCAAGAGAGTGGAAATTATGTATGAAACTCTACAGAAAGAGACAGAGGAAAAGGAGCGATTGCAGCTTCAGTTGCAAGCCATAGAAGAGGCCATGAAAGAACTGAAGCAAAACAAACATAATCTTCAAACAAAGAATGATGAATTGAAGATGAACCTACATGAAGAGAAAAAGGAAAAACATAGTTTGCTACAACAGCTGCAAGCAAAGGACAAGGCCTTGGAAAAGTTGTAGCGTAACCCATGTGAGGTAAAAAGTAGTTCTCCATCTTCATGTATGTTTCCTGATGATGATTTCGCTGTGTTTGAAAATCACACCACAAGAATTGGCTCCAAACTGCTAAAGAGAATGGGGTATGAAAGAAAAATCTTGGGCGTTAATGGCCAAGGCATTGTCAACCCCATCAAAGTAGAGGAATTACCCCGTCAGGAAAGACTTGGGTATGTCAGGAAAGAAGTTGGGAAATGCATTGAGACAGTTAGCGAACCACCAATGAAGGATGATGAGCAGCCCTCATCAGTTCTTTCCAAATCGAAAGAGAAGGTAAAAGATGTAGATTTCCTTTCGATTTCATCTTCTCATAGTAAGATGTTTGTTGGATATTTGGAGATCCCAATTACAGGGACAAACATGAGGCTCCTTACAACGGTGAGGCATGAGGAGAAAGAAGAACTTGGTGCTAATAACCAAGGCATCACTCAACCTTTGTAGGTTTTGCATGAACATCAATTTTTAGGCTCGAGATACACTAAAGGAGAGTGCTCAAAGGTGTCAGATTCATCTGAGACATCGTCAAGGAAAGAGAATGATGGGAAAACATCCCCATCATCCCATGGCAGTTTCCATTGTAGGGAGAGAGCTAAGGCAAGCTCTCATCACCATACTGACATCAGAAACAACAAAGGAATGTATAACCATTTTTTATCTTCGAATGTTCATTTTTATTATGATCATGTTGTTAATAATGAACGGAGAACAAGGCATCAAAAAACATGTACTTTTTGTGGTTTACCTAACCACACCTTTTCCAAGTGTTGGAAAAGAATGGCAGCGCTCATGAGGCATGAAAGACCCTCTCAACAGCATGAAAAGAAACAAGTTAAGCAGATATGGAGGAAGAAAGCTTACTGCAATCATTGCGATAGAAATGGCCATCAAAGAGCCACTTGCTAGAAGCTCCATCTAGAGCAGCGCCTTAAAGACAAAGCGTCTGTGTATGAACTAGGAAGAGCAGTTGTTCAACAAGCAAAACCACCTGAAGAAGGTGACCCATTCATATTGATAAGTGAAAAATGTTTTTTTGACATGTTGTTGTTTCATGGTCATTCTTTTGTAAATCATTTGTTGCATTTTAAACTGTAAAAGTGATGATGTGTTTCCATCACTTGGTCAGCATCAATGATGTGTGGTCATGTTTTGAGTCGTATTTTGAGTAGCATGTTAAAACTCTGAAAGTGATGTTATGTTTCCATCACTTGTCAAAACAATAATGTTTTGCCTTATGTATGTAAATCATGTGTTGCAATGATGAGGTGTTTTCCATCACTTTTTGAAGCAGCCATGATAGGTTGGCCTTGTTGTCATAGCTGGGGTATTGCATCCATCTTGTTGTAAACTTGACTACCGAGTATGTGTTATAAACTCGTGGCAAGAGTGGGACATTTGGGTCTTTAGTTGGACACATCATTCCAGCATGTAATTCGCAAAACAATGTACTACAGGTTTCAGAAGTAGCAGGTGTCGGCTAGTTGCTTAAGGCTCCGAAGAAAAAAGGTGAAGGAGATGGAAGCGAGACCTTTTCAGGATGCTTGTGATGCAGACAGGGTACAAAGAAAGTGCAAATTATTTTTTCATGCTTTTGGAGGAGCAAAAGCTCCTTAGTGGGGAGGATTGATCCAGGTGGCTCCAGAGAGAGACATGAGACAAAGAGGGCTCAAAAATCAAAGTGTTTGGATTATGCTCAACCCAGGACCAGATCGTAGATCTCGTCATCCTAATCGCGGAGGTGTGAATAGTTCATCAAACCGAGCTCGTATGAAAAATATAGAGCTCTTCAAATTTTGACATGACAAGGGAAAGGTGAGGCCCACAGTGTGCCACATGGCATCCGAGTAAGCACATGGGACCCACTTGGTAGCCCATCAACCATTAACACTTGGTGTTCTTTCGTTGGTCTCCTAAACCTGCATAGAAGACAAAAATCATTTTAATAGGGGAAATGGTTATTATATAGTTATTAATAACTATATAAAAATCCAAAATATATATTTTTATTATTATAAGGCCGATGGGCCACATCTCCTCACCGGCCTAATCACCTTTTTAAAATCATCGCATATATATTTAGGATGATGGCCATAACCCCTGCCGAACCCTCCTCCACAACCCTCCGCATATATATATATATATATATATATATATCAACCACATATATATTTAAACATTGTATTAAGGGGCGGGCACGGGCCATCGGCGGTGGACCCGGCCCACACCCCATCGCCTCAACCTATTATATATCGCCGATATATATATATATATATATATATATATATATATATATATATATATATATATATATATATATATATATATATATATATATATATCAGTGACACTCCGGATATCGCGTCGATTAATCCATAGCGCTGACCACCGATGAATGCGATTGCCGATATATATAAATCGGTGAAACCCTGATAAATGCGTCGATACCTCCGCAACTGTCGATCGCTGATATATATATATATATATCTATATATATATATATATATATATATATATATATATATATATATATATATATAGATATATATATATATAGAGAGAGAGAGATATATATATATATATAGATATATATATATATATATAGATATATATATATATATAGATATATATATATAGATCGGTGCAACCACCAGTCATCGCGCCAATACATGCACCATCAATAATGTCGATCGTCGATTTATGGAAAAGCGCCGATAATGTAGAATGCGGGGTTTAAAGGGAGGGCCGCCCAATGCAGACCCAACCCCCATCAATGTGTCACTTGTGGTTGTAAAATTTATATATGGAGAAGGCAGGATTTGATCCATTGACCTCTCCTTAACCATATGCCTCTTTTAACCAATGTGCCAACCACTTTACATTGGTAAATCCGTCGATAAGTTTTTATTTAAACTCAGTATTTTTACCTCCACACAGAGTTCGAGGAGGAGGAGGCAGAATATAGGCACGGATTTCGAGGTAGAAGGCAGATTAATTAATATTTTAATGCAGGAACCATGAATTTTGCAGGGGGGGGAAATTTTCACTTTGTCACAAATTAATAAATTTTATATGGATTTTACACCTCTCATCTCCATGAACACAATGGTGCTGTTTGTTTCTTTATCAAAGTTCTGCATTTTTTAGTCATTTCCAAGATGCACGTGGAACCATGATTTCAGCAAAAATAGGGAATGGAACCATGAGCCATGAAATTTTCCCAAGGAGGTAAAATTTTGACATTTCGGAATATAGTCAAGTTTATACTTGTTTTTCATGGTTTTCCACAGGGCTCGCAATGGCAAGATCAGATTCGCCATCTTAGTTTTAGATTTGCAGTCCATCCATGGAGCAGGATCTTTGAGGAATCCCGGGGGAATCTAAAAGTTTCCTTGAGCCCAGAATTTTCAACTTCTCAGAATTTGGATTTTGGACAGTCGATTCAGCACTACTCGACGCCACAAATCTGATGGTGTCCTCAGATTTCTTATTCTCTCATTTCTTCTTCTAGCCACTTTTCTAAGTGCCAGTGCAGATGTCCACATTCATGTGCGAGCAACTATCTTCATATGATTGATGCCTTGAGATCGATGGTCTGAGCAGCTTCAGCAGTGTGACATTCACTTCTTCAGATGGCCCTTGGTTGTGAGGTATATGATGTGTTCATGTACTTCTTCTTTCTACATTATACTACACAAATCCTTGATTGATGTTGATGCAGGATCTTGTTTATTACATTTTGTCATGATTCCTTGCTTGATTTGATGCGGAATCTTTTATGTGATGTACTTGTTGTCATAACTCTTCATGTTATGTTTTGAGATCCCTTATTGTATGTTTTTGGGATACTCTTGTTGTCGTCATGCATGTTTTGTTTTGACATCCCTTTTGTGCCATGTTGGCGAGATGTTCATCATGCATGTTTTTGTATCATACTGATAGGAGTCTTTTGATTGGGAGTTCTAGTTGTGGAACATCTCTTAGAGCCACTCCTGTGTAAGGACATTTTTCCTTGTATGATCGTAACATCATCTCTTGTGTACATCACCATTATTGACAGCACTTAATGCAGCGGCCTACACCATCTTGACACCAGGGCTCGGAGACGTAGTCCCTCTTGGATGAACTCCATTATCAATGCTTATTTTTTCATGTGTTGATGATTGTTATGTTCCTCTTATTTTCCGCATGCATATGTATTCGTTAATGTTCTTTTAAAAAGAAATTTTAACACATCACAAAAGTAAAAGGACTTGGAAGGGTCCTTCTTGACACCCGGACCTGGATCAAGTGGTATTGGAGCGGTCTTTGTGTTGATGTGAATTGCAATGTGAATAATGACATAGGATGAAAGAGCAATGTATGAGACCATGCTCGACATTTCCAAGAGAATGCAAATTATGTATGAAACTCTACAGAAAAAGACAAAGGAAAAGGAGTGATTGGAGCTTCAGTTGCAAGCCACAGAAGAGGCCATGAAAGAATTCAAGCAAAACAAACATAATCTTCAAACAGAGAATGATGAATTGAAGATGCGCCTACATGAATAGAAAAAGGAAAATGAAAGTTTGCTATGACAGCTGCAAGCAAAGGACGGGGCCTTGGAGAAGCTACAACGTAACCCATGTGAGGTAAAAAGTAGTTCTCCATCTTCATGCATGTTTCCTGATGATGAGTTCACTGTGTTTGAAAATCACACCATAGAAGTTGGCTCCAAATTGTTAAAGAGAATGGGGTATGAAGGAAAAGGCTTGGGTGTTAATGGCCAAGGCATTGTCAACCCCATCAAAGAAGAGGAATTACCCCGTCAGGTAGGACTTGGGTATATCAGGAAAGAAGTTGGGGAATGTGCTAAGACAGTTAGTGAACCACCAACGAGGGATGATGAGTATCACTCATTAGTTCTTTCCAAATCGAAAGAGAAGGTAAAATATGTTGATTTCCTTTTGATTTCATCTTCTCATAGTATGATGTCTATTGGAGAATTGGAGATCCCAGTTACAGGGACAAACATGAGGCTCCTTACAAGGATGAGGCATGAGGAGAAAGAAGAACTTGGTGCTAATAACCAAGGCATCACTCAACCTTTGGAGGTTGTGCATGAACATCGATTTTCAGGCTTGAGATACACTAAAGGAGAGTGCTCAAAGGTTTCAGATTCATCCGAGACATCATCAAGGAAAGAAAATGATGGGAAAACATCCCCATCATCCCATGGCAGTTTCCATTGCAGGGAGAGAGTTTAGGCAAGCTCTTATCACCATACTAACATTAGAAACAACAAAGGTATAAACATTTTTTATCTTCGAATGTTCATTGTGATTATGATCCTGTTGTTAATAATGAACGAAGATCAAGGCATCGAAAAACATGTACTTTTTGTGGTTTACCTAACCATACATTTTCCAAGTGTTGGAAAAGAATGGCAGCACTCATGAGGCGTGAAATACCCTCTCAACAGCACGAAAAGAAACAGGTTAAGAAGATATGGAGAAAGAAAGCCTACTATAGTCATTGCGACAGAAACAGCCATCAAAGAGCCACTTGTTCGAAGCTCCATCCAGAGCAGCGCCTTAAAGACAAAGCGATGGTGAGTGAACCAGGAAGAGAAGTTGTTCGACAAGTAAAACCACCTCAAGGAGGTGACCCATTCACATTGATAAGTGAAAAATGGTTTTTTTGACATGTTTTTGTTTCATGGTCATTCTTTTGTAAATCATTTGTTGCATTTTAAAGTGTAAAAGTGATGATGTGTTTCCATCACTTTGTCAACAAAAATGATGTTTGGTCATGTTTTGAGTCATATTTTGAGTTGCATGTTAAAACTCTGAAAGCGATGTTATGTTTCCATCTCTTTTCAAAACAATAATGTTTGGCCTTATGTATGTAAATCATGTGTTACAGTGATGAGGTGTTTTCCATCACTTTTTGAAGCAACCATGATAGGTTGGCCTTGTTTTCATAGCTAGGGTATTGCATCCATCTTATTGTAAACTTGACCACCGAGTATGTGTTATAAAGCCATGGCAAGAGTGGGATGTTTGGGTGTTTTTTTGGTCATGTCACTCCAGCATGTAATTTGCAAAACAATGTCCTACAGGTTGCAGAAGTAGCAGGTGTCGGCTTGTCGCTTAAGGCTCCGAAGAACAAAGGTGAAGGAGATGGAAGCGAGACCTTTTTAGGATGCTTGTGATGCAGACAGGGTACAGAGAAAGTGCAGATTATATTTTCATGCTTTTGGAGGAGCAAAAGCTCCTTATTGGGGAGGATTGATCCAGGTGGCTCCAGAGAGACACGAGACAAAGAGGGCTCAAAAACCAAAGTGTTTGGATTATGCTCAACCTAGGACCAGATTGTAGATCTCATCATCCTGATCACGAAGGTGTGAACGGTTCATCAAACCAAGCTTGTATGAAAAAGATAGAGCTCTTCAAAGTTTGACATGTCAAGGGAAAAGTGGGGCCCTCAGTGTGCCACATGGAATCCCAGTAAGCAGGTGGGACCCACATGGCAGCCCATCAGCCATTAACACTGGTGTTTTTTCATTGGTCTCCTAAACCTATATAGAAGACAAAAATCATTTTAATAGGGGAAATGATTATTATATAGTTATTAATAACTATATAAAAATCCAAAATATATATTTTTATCATTATAAGGCCGACAGGCCACAACTCCCCGTTGGCCTAATGAACCCCTTAAAACCATTGCATATATATTTAGGCCAACGTCCATAACCCCCGCTGGCCTTATCAAAATCGCATTAAAAAACAAAATATATATGGTTTCGGGTTAACGACCATAACCCCTGCCGAACCTGTTAGCACTCAGAATGAACCTTAAGGCTGAGAAAAGGCAATTCTGAGGTAACCATAGAACAAGCTTCGATCTGGCATCTAGCCCTGCCAGACCAGAGAGGGCTCTCTCTTTGCCAACACAGCGTGGCTGCAATAATGAAATATTATGCTAGCTATGGAGTGCTGGGATTTATTTGAAAGTTTTTGGGTCGAAAGCAACAAGAAAAAGGACCATTTGGGCTATGGAGTCGATGCCAGTTTCTGCCGGCAAACTAGGGGCAAGGTAAGTGCAATGTTCAGCTAGATAAAAGATTTCGAATGTAAGAAGAATAGGGGAGAAAGCATACTGCCCTGTAGGCATCAAACGGGGGATGGATCTGCAGCAACAACTTTAGATGAACGAGAAACACGAGGTCGCTCAACAAAGCATCTAGCAAAGGATGAATTCTGCAAAGACAACCATTACATCTAACGAAAAAATCATCATGAAAGGAGGATCATTACAGATGAATTCCTGATCCGGACTTAAACAGGATCGCAAAAAATTACAGAGATAACCATAAACACAGATATGCAGCAGAAATAATACTTCATTTCATTAATGTAAAATACTGAAATATGCTTACAACAGGAATGGAAATAAACTAGCTAGGGCGATGGTAGCTATCTCTGAGAAGAGATGTGGTGGCTACATGCCTCTGAACTGTGTTACAATGAGGCTCAAAGGCCTATTTATTGTTGAGAAACAATGGAAAACCTTTAACATTCCAAAACCTAACCCTAGAAGATGAAACGCCAAACTGTGGGCCCTGTTTTGGGTAAATTGGTACACCAACTTCCCGAGGTCGTAACTTTGGCATACGATCTCCGTTTTATGTGTACAATAGCTCATTAGAAAGATATATCCGAGAACTACCACTTTGGGAGGTTGCCCCAGATTTCCCAAAAAACGTCATTTAGGGCCTCAAAACGGCTCCGAAAGTTCAGGACCTGAAAAACTGCTAAAAATAGTAAGTTGTGCTACAATTAAGGAAACTGAAAATGCTGAGAGAAACAATGGTGGGGGTCTAGGTGGACTTGGCAGGTGGCCACCAATATCCACCTGGATCATTCCTCCCCCCTTAGGAAGCAATGGTCCCCATTGCGTTTAGTTCCTCCATAAGATGACGAAACTTTTGCTGAACTTGTTCCCTGGTGAGCCACTTGCCCTGGTGAAGGAGTTGGCCTGCTTTGACAACTCGATACAATTGGATATTCTGTTGGCGAGTGTTCTTGATCTGTGTGTCCATGATCCGATCAGTTGCAGCTTGTTCCATGCAATCTGGATTTAATTATGTGGGTGTGAGTTGTTCTGCAATGTCGGATGTGTCTAGCAATGGTGGAAAGTATGGCCGAAGGCGATCCACATTGAACACTAGGTGCAGGCCAAGGAATGGGGGAATGCTGAGCTCAAATGCATTGTCTCCCATAGCCTTAGTAATGGTGTAAGGACCATATCGGAGTGGTCTCAGTTTCCGATAGGCTCCAGTAAGGTGTTCCTTTTGCAAATGCAACCAGACTTTATCGCCCACCTTAAACTTGTGTGGCACCCGATGTTGATCATGTCGCTGCTTGTACTTGGCATTTGATTTCTCCAGAATGTCATGGACCTGCTAGCGAATTTGTTGGATGTGCTCAATGAAGCTGGTGGCCTTATCTGTTTCGGACTGGACATGAGCCGACTGCATGTGAGTAGCGGCAAGTGGCATGGCCACATCAATGGGGCATAGTGGCTGGAATCCCAAACCCACCTGAAAAGGACTATGGCCAGTGGAGCTGTGAAGAGCTTGGTTGTAGCTGTGCTGAACATAGGGGAGGCTCTTGTCCCATGTGCATGGATTCTTTGATTTATACATGCACAGAATGTGCACAATCATCCTATTGACAACCTCTGTCTAGCCATCAGTTTGAGGATGGAAGGCTGTAGACTTCGTGAGTTTGGTGTCCAGCATTGACCAGAGACTGGACCAAAATGTGCTGAGGAACCGACTGTCCTGATCTGAGATGATAGACTGTGGGATCCCAAAGTGCACCCACACTCATTCAAAGAAGAGTTTAGCAGTGGCTTCTGCTGTGATATTCTTCTTGCAGGCCGCCATAATGGCCATCTTCGAGAACTTGTCGACGACCACAAAAACATAGTCAATTCCATGCTTAGTGGAAGGAAGGCCTGACATGTAATCCATGGAGACGGATTCCCAAGGTCGACTAGGGGTAGGCAACGGGGTATAGAGGCCGTGCTTCTTGATGGTCGGTTTGGCAATGGCACAGGCAGTACATGATCTGATGTACTTCCCAACATCCTATCGAAGATTTGGCCAATAGAAATAATTTTCCAATACTGCCACTGTTTTCTCGACCCCAAAATGCCCAGCAGCCCGACTGTAGTGTGCTTCCCAAATCATCTTGGCACGCTCGCTTGAAGGAACACAAAGGTGACCCAGGTGGCATAACAGGGCCCTGGAGGTGAAAATCCAGAACATGCCGACCCTCCAAGAGTGTCTGGTATGTGTGGCCGAATTCTAGGTCACTTTTGTAGAGAAGTGGCCAATCAGAAGTCTCGTGCCCACAAGAGTTGAGCACGGTGGTTAACGCCATGATCGGTGGTCGACTGAGGCAATTTGCAACATTATTGGTGCTTCCCTTCTTATACTTGATATTCAAGTGGAACTGTTGCAAGTATGTAGACCACTTCTGATGGCGATCATTCTGCAATTTCCCCTGGGTCTGTATGAACTGCAGGGGTCGGTGGTCTGTGTGGATGACTGTTTCCTTCCCCAAAATGTAATGCTTCCATTGTCGGCAGGCCTGCACAATGGAATACATCTCTTTATCATAAGTGGGGTACTTCCGGACTGTGTTTGAAAGTGTTTCACTGTGATATGCCACTAAATGTCCATGTTGAGTAAGGACTGCCCCAATAGCATAGTCAGAGGCATCTGTCTCGACCTCAAATGGTTGTTGTAAATCTGGTAACACGAGAACTGGTGCCGTGCAGAGGCAATCCTTCAACTCTATGAATTCCTTCTGTTGAGATTCAGACCAAAAGAATTTTGCTTTCGCCCCTCCCTTGGTGACTTGACTCAAGGGCCAAGTAATATGAGAAAACCCCAACACGAACCTGTGGTAGAAGTTAGCAAGACCTAGAAAGCTGCGGAGCTCTGTTAGAGTGGTTGGAGATGGCCAATCCCAAATGACTTGGATCTTGGCTGGATCCACATGCACCCCCTGTTCATCAATGATGTATCCCAGATACTGAACCTGGGTCATGCCAAAAGTGCATTTCTCCAAATTGGCACATAGCTTGTGTTGCCGCAGTGTCTGGAGAACCTATCGGATGTGGTGGAGGTGCTCTTCCCAACTCCGGCTGAAGATCAGAATGTCATCCAAGTATACTACTACAAATGAGTTGGTGAATGGCCGCAAGATGTCATATGTTAGCCTCATGAAGGTTGCAGGAGCATTCATCAATCCGAAAGGCATAACCAACCATTCAAAAAGGCCCTCCTTGGATTTGAAGGCAGTTTTCCACACATCAGAGGGTTCGATTGGTACCTGGTGATATCCCGACTTCAGATCGATCTTGCTGAAATATTTCACCCCCTTTAGTTGGTCCAGGAGGTCATCAATCCGCGGGATTGGGTACCTATTATAGACAATGATCTTGTTCAGCACCCGATAGTCAATACAGAGTCTCCACGTCCCATCCTTCTTCTGTACCAACACGATCGGGCTCCCACAAGGCGATGAACTCGGATGGATGTGACCTTTCTGCAGGAGCTCCTGAATCTACCTCTTGATTTCATCATTCTCCAGAATGGAGCACCGATAAATTGGTCCATTGGGTAGCGGCACACCTGGGGTCAGATCGATGGAGTGCTTGACCTGACAGTGCAGAGGAACCCCTGCGGGAGAGGTGAAGATGTCCTCGTACTCCTCCACGACCTTGTCCATCTGTAGTTTTCATGCGGAGTGGCCCTGTCTGGAGGCCGCGGCCACCGTCTTCTTCTTTCCTTCAGGGCGTATCATCAGGAAAACAAATTTCCTGGTTTTGTAAATGATCTTACTGCATTGTTTTGCAGTAATCAAAGAGATGGTGGTAGGTGGTGCTACCTTTGGTATCCTGTACAACTTATTTCCTAATGTAATAATAACAGCACGAGGCCTTGCTTCATACACAGCATGTCGCTTCCACAAGTATGGCTATCCTAATAATACATCACAAACTTCAAGGGGAGCAACGTCACACAATACCTCATCTGTGAAGGGCTTGATGTTGTATGGAAGGCGACACTACTGGCTCACACGAAGATCTCGTCCTTGGTGAAGCCACCCAATGGTGTACGGTTGTGGATGTGCTGTGGTCGGTAAGCCCAACCGCTTCATGACCTTTGCCGAAATGAGGTTCTTTTGGCTCCCACTATCAACAATGAACTGTATCGGGGAGCCCTTTACCCACATCTGGGAGTGGAAGAGACGCTCCTCCTCCTCTGGATCTTCGGGTTCATTTTTCTAGATCTTGGCGGTAGCAACAGTGGCGTTGGGATCCGCATCAATGATCTGCTTCCCTTTGTCATTCCCCTTGTCAGGTTCTGACTTAGAGTCAGAACATGCATCTGATTCTGAAACCTTTAGCTCAGCCACCAGTGACTGCTTGGCCCGACACTCACTTGTGTTGTGAGTGGAGCTCTTATGGAACTCACACCATTTTCCCGTGTCCTTTTTCGGCTTCACGGCGCTGTTCTTTTCTTGCAGCTTCGGCGAGTTGTCTTGGGCTGCCCCGCCTTGGCTTTGTCCTTTGTTCTGTGGTTTAGGGGCACCTTTCCCTTGCTTTGGATTTGCAGATCCAAAGTCTCGCTTCTTTTGTTTAAACTTCTGCTCGACCTTGACGGCATATCGGTATGCTATGCCGAGCGAGGAGATGTTCAGGAATTGTATTTCTTCCTGGATGTACTTGTGCAGGCAGCCGCGGTATTTGAGTATCAAATGCTGCTCCGAATCCTTGATACCCAACTTTGTGCGAAGGGTATGGAAAAGATTGGTGAACTCCGGCACGTCTTGGTCCCTTCCCTGCCGCAGCGTGGTCCACTTTATGTATTCATTCTCATAGCTTCCGACAGGGTAGTACTGCTCCTTGATGGCATCCCGGAATGAATTCCAAGTGGGTGCGGCTGAAAATAGTGAGCCAGTACTTTCATTCTTCTGCTCGCGATAGGTTTCCCACCAGTCCTTAACGTGGGGGGCTACTTTGAGAAGAGCGAAAACAATCTTTTCCCGACTTGAAAATTCATGAACAGAAAAATAACCCTCTAGCAGATTTAACCATTTATCTACAGCATCTACGTCTATCTGACCCTCGAATATGGGGATTTCAAAATTAACTTGTACCTTAAAGGGCGTGGCATTTCCAGAGTAGCTGCTGGAAGCCGATGCGTCGCTTCTGGGTAGCTGCTGAAGGATCTGGGCAAAGTTGTCCATCATCGCGTTCCGTTCTCGCTCAAGGGCTTCTTCGAGCAAGATTTTGATAGGATCTCCTGCCCCCTCATCTTTCTTCTCATCCGCCATGGGAGGCCATCGGGATTTGCGAGGCTGGTCTTGTAAAGGTTCAACCAGTTCAAGCCCTAACTCCTTATATCCCGACCTTGTTGGGGACATGCAAAGAAAAATAGAGAAAAATGACGCAGGCCTAGCCTGCAAATAACCAGGATCTTTTTCACTCATGCCATTACAAATATACACCTCAAACAATTTCCCAAATCAACCTCAATACACGGCAATTTCATCTACTTTTGAAAGCTTCTTTGTTACAAAACAACAATGGTTATGAAACCATGATTAATACATATCATCCCAAATTCCTAACATAACTTCCATTCAATCTGCTTCTGCAAACGCTGTTCCTCAATTAAACAAGATCGCTGCTGCAAACACTGTCTTTCACAAATCGATGTCAATTTTCCAAACAAATCATTTTTTATGTGGTAGCATGGATCGAATACAATCAGATCCGCTCTTCCTCCATTGTGAAACAGAATCGGAACTCCATTAATAAGTATTGAAACTTTACACAGGATAGCGTATTCAACCTTCTAGCTCGACCTTTCTGGAATTGGGTTTATTAAAATTGACATGAAATCTACCTTCATCTTATTCTATACAACGAATCTTGCCATAAATTTGCATCGATAGCAAATGCAATTCAAAATTTAAAACTTCACTTACCCAGAAATCGATTGTACATTCAATCACTGGTTATTCAGTGTTACATAGGACCATTCACGTGGTTTATTAATTTCGCAGATCGATTCTCCCTGCGTTAAGGTAAGCCATGATTCATCACTACGCAATCTGCTATTGAGCCAGCGTTTCATGCGTTCATCATTCTAGTGACAACGTCCAGAATTTACAGAGACGGTAAAATAAACATTCAAAATAGAACTCTCAGCTAAAACAATAGCGCCCTCTGTAATTAACCATTTACTTATACAGAAGTTCTTTCTCCTTGAAATCGATCCACAGAGATTTTACATCTGCCACTTCAATCTATTTAATGCAGATTAATAGATAAACACTGGAATTCAAAAATGTAATTATTCGTTGCTTCTTGAATAAACCATTCATTTCAGGATTCAACTGAATCTCAAATCGATATATAAAACCAGTGAACTCAAGGAACAATCCCAAGTCAGTACCAATTCTACGCCTTCCTCATTCAATCAATGATATATATATACATCTGAAACATTGTTTACATAAAAACAAAAGGAGACTACTTACAAACTTATCTTTGGCCTGATATTCGACACTAATGGCCCTTTACAAACCGCCCGAAGGCATCCAATCAGAAAAACCTCTCCCTCTCTACTCACACTAACTCAATGTCTCCTTATCCTCTAAAAAACCCCTCATGTTTATACATAGATAATGCATTTAATTCACTCAAAATATCCCTCCACCTAATCCTCAACTAATCTATATTTTAGGTGTGGACTCAACAAAGTCCTATACATAGAATTCCTAATCTCTAATTTTGCTCCTAAACTATTTCTCTCATATCCTTTTAATCAATAAAAGAATATTTACAAAATCCTCACTTTTCCAAATTATCCCCTATTTTATTAAAAATAACAAATTAATTAATAAAATAATAAAAATGTCACACCCCCCTTTTATCACATATTTACAAATGAAAAATGTCCTTGATGCTCCTGCATCAAAAAAGCAGACCGCTCTGATACCACTGATCCGGACCTAAACAGGAATGCAACAAATTACAGAGATAACCATAAACACAGATATGCAGCGGAAATAATACTTCATTTCATTGATGTAAAATACTGAAATATGCTTACAACAGTAATGGAAATAAACTAGCTAGGGTGATGGTAGCTATCTCTGAGAAGAGATGTGGTGGCTACATGCCTCTGAACTATGTTACAATGAGGCTCGAAGGCCTATTTATTGTTGAGAAACAATGGAAAACCCTTAACATTCCAAAACCTAACCCTAGAAGATGAAACGCCAAACTGTGGGCCCCGTTTGGGTAAATTGGTACACCAACTTCCCGAGGTCGTAACTTTGGCATACGATCTTCGTTTGACGTGTACAATAGCTCGTTAGAAAGATCTATCCGAGAACTACCACTTTGGGAGGCAACATGGGTCCATGGACCCATGTTTCCCTAGATTTCCCAAAAAATGTCGTTTAGGGCCTCAAAACGGCTCCGGAAGTTCAGGACCCGAAAAACTACTAAAAATAGTAAGTTGTGCTACAATTAAGGAAACTGAAAATGCTGAGAGAAACAATGGTGGGGGTCCAGGTGGACTTGGCAGGTGGCCACCAATATCCACCTGGATCAATTCCTAACATATCTCTTAGATAATGCCGTAACAAGGTACAGAAAAAAAAAATATGTAAGTGAGTTACATGAAAAACACACTGAACAATAACACTGTGATGGATCCCAAGTCCAAAGGGCAAAAAACTGCTTTATTAAAATGATATTCAGGAAACATTTACACAATGCCAAGTAGCCTCTATACTACCAAAATCGAACCTCTACACTATGAAATTCATCAAATATATACATCTAGCTCATCCCTATACTAAGGGAATTGAGCTCAACCATCTTCTTCAAAATAGAATCAGTTACATTAAACTTGGACCGAATTTCTGAAAATAGGTGTTAAAGATGAACTCATATCTCCTGAACCATAGCACCTGTTACAAAACTGAAAGAGGTTTTTGTAGATAAGATCATTTTGGAGAAAAAAATCTCTCAAAGTTTCGAAATTCGTTTCCATTTTCTCGGAATATGTGCCACAAAATCATCTCTAAAACAGAAAATCATTAAAAATTTAAATCTGTAAAAATGAGCTGTAAAGATCTAGTCAAATATTCTAATTCACGACACTTGGGAATAAACGGAAAGAGGTTTTTGTTATATGGCTCATATTTAGCAAAAATTTCTTTAGGTTTCTCAAAATTACTTTCCATTTGTTGTAAAATGGTGTCGCACTAAAATGACTAAAACAGTAAAATAAATGAAAATTTTGTTTTGTTTTAATGTAGGCTCCAAATATCACTGTATATCTCCCACATAGTAGCACCTGTGCATAAAATGAAGGAGGTTTTTGTTATTTGGTATGTGATGGAAGAAAACCTCTTTCACTTTTATAAAATGCATGTTCATTACTTCAGAAACTAATTTTGTAGTAAACTTGTGCCTGTGTGCAACAAATGACCTCAAAACATGCATAACCAAGAATCGATCATTCATTTCAATCATATCTTTTGATCCGGGAGCCGATTTTGTGAGTGTGATATACCACTAGAAATATTTTTCTAAGCTTCTTCTGATTAACATGCTTAGGATATGATTTGCATTGAAACTCATGTGCAAAACATCTCTGAAAATAGACATAGTAAGAGCCCATTTTGATCCCTGTTGACAGGCTGCGAAGACTGGAACTAACATTGGCCTTATTTGGCATGGAAGCTCCTTGGAGGTGTCAAGAACACCATAGAGCAAGTGCCTCATCCATTGGGAAATACGGTCAAATAGCTGCAAACCCAAAACAACTTATACTAATCCATAAAACATACACATACTGCAACCTGTACATAAACAAATACCGGAAACTGAAATGTTGCCTTGGGTAGCTTATTTATTTACAAATCTACCCTACTTTGCAGAAAAATCAATAGATCAAGTGATATTGTAATGCTAGATCAACCAATCAAGTAACTATGACAAGGATGCTGCTTGGAAGTGCTTCAACTAGGACACAACTAGAAAGGTTGATAGCCATACATGCACATAATGAGTTTGGTTGTGTAAAAGACAATCTGATCTATTATCCAAACTGAAAAAAATTTCCATGTACGTTGCAATAGGATTGAAGAAACCAGAATCTGTTTGCTGCCCTAACTCCTAAATGCAAACCTCCAACTGCACACTGTCAATGCAAACATCCACGGGCAACTCTATTGTTTCTTGTTTTGAAGGAGGGAGAGTTTCCAAGAACTTTTTGGGATCTCGGAATTCATATGATTTGATCTGATCATTAAATACTGAATCTCCTTCTCAAAATTTTCAACAACTAACTCAAAGATACCAGTTTTAGCTTTAGGAGGAAACTTTGGAGATCTCAAACATTGAAGCACGGTATTGAAAAATACTTCATCAATTTCAATATCCACTAACTGATATCTAACTTCTTTTAAAACTTCATAGAACACAGGGTTTGCCACATACCCTACCATCTTATTTTAGTGCATGAATGGATCAGTGAGTGTTGGAATCTCTGGATTGAGTTGGAGTCGCCATGTGAATGTTTCAGCCTTCATATGTGTCTGACTGTTGTCCACCATCAGCAACCATATTTGCAACTTGAACAATCTTTCCTAGAAAAGATCTATCACGTTGTCTCCGATAGCGGCACCAATATGTTAGCACTCAGAATGAACCTTAAGGCTGAGAAAAGGCAATTCCGAGGTAACCACAGACCAAGCTTCGATCTCGCATCTAGCCCTGCCAGACCAGAGAGGGCTCTCTCTTTGCCAACATAATGTGGCTGCAATAAATGAAATCTTAGGCTAGCTATGGAGTGCGGGGATTTATTTGAAATTTTTTGGGTCGAAAGCAACAAGAAAAAGGACCATTTGGGCTATGGAGTCGATGCCAGTTTCTGCCAGCAAACTAGGGGAAAAGTAAGTGCAATGTTCAGCCAGATCAAAGATTACAAATGTAAGAAGAATAAGGGAGAAAATCTACTGCCATGCATGCATCAAACAGGGGACGGATCTGCAGCAACAACTTTTGAAGAATGAGAAACATGAGGTCACTCAACAGAGCATCTAGCAAAGGATGAATTCTGCAAAGACAACCATTAAATCTAGCGGCAAAATCATCATGAAAGGAGGATCGTTATAGATGAATTCCTAACATATCTCTTAGATAATGCTGTAACAAGGTAGATAAAAACAAAATATGTGAGTTACGTGAAAAACATACTGAACAATAACACTGTGATGGATCCCAAGTCCAAAGGGCAGAAAACTGCTTTATTAAAATGATATTCAGGAAAAATTTACACAATGCCAAGAAGCCTCTCTACTACCAAAATTGAGCCTCTACACTATGAAATTCATCAAATATATACATCTAGCTCATCCCTGTACTAAGGGAATTGAGCTCAACCATCTTCTTCAAAATAGAATCAGTTACATTAAACTTGGACCGAATTTCTGAAAATAGGTGTTAAAGATGAACTTGTATCTCCTGAACCGTAGCACTTGTTACAAAAATGAAAGAGGTTTTTGTAGATAATTTCATGTTGGAGAAAAACCTCTCTCAAATGTTGGAAATTCGTTTCCAGTTGCTTGGAATCAAAATCATCTCTAAAACAGAAAATCATTAAAAATTTAAATCTATAAAAATGAGCTGTAAACATCTAGTCAAATATTCCAATTCACGACACTTGTGAATGAACTGAAAGATATTTTTGCTATATGGCTCATTTTTAGCAAAAACCTCTTTGGGTTTCTCAAAATTACTTCCATCTATTGTAAATTGGCGCCGCACTAAAATGCCTAAAACAGTAAAATAAATGGAAATTTTGTTTTGTTTTAATGTAGGCTCCAAAGATCACTGCATATCTCCCAAATAGTAGCACCTATACATAAATTGAAGGAGGTTTTTGTTATTCGGTATGTGATGGACAAAAACCTCTTTCACTTTTATAAAATACATGTCCATTACTTCAGAAACGGATTTTGTAGTAAACTTGTCGTTGTGTGCAGCAAATGACCTCAAAACATGCATAACCAAGAATTGATCATTCATTTCAATCATATCTTTTAATCCGGGAGCCAGTTTTGGGAGTGTGACATACCGTTGGAAATTTTTTTCTGAGCTTCTTCTAATTAACATGCTTAGGATATGATTTTCATTGAAACTCATGTGCAAAACATCTCTGAAAACCAGACATAGTAATAGCCCATTTTGATCCCTGGTGACAGGCTGCGAAGATTGGAACTAACAGAACCCTCCCCCACAACCCTCCGCATATATATATCAACCACATATATATTTAAACACTGTATTAAGGGGTGGTCGCGGGCCATCGGTGGTGGACCCGGCCCACACCCCATCTGTTGACATCTAATCTTCATGATTGGGTGAATTTTATGTAAATAAATAAATAAGAAATGTGAATAGTCATCGGGAGATGAACTGAACAGTCTCTCCCTCATGTATATAATAGACCTACCTGATTGAATGAAAAATGAATCATCTTTTCTGCCAAATGGAGTTACTGCCTGGCCTGACATGGTATCAGAGCCAACTCCTTGTTTTAGCTATTATGCTCCTGTAACTCCTCTGTCCTGGCCTCTGTCTCTGCCTCTGCCTTATTCCCCTCTGTCCTGAAAAGCGTTGTACGTTAAATTTTTGAATAGCGCTGTCATGACTGAATAAATCCTCTGCCAGCTCTGCCCTTTCCACGTTGTTTTCACTGTTTGTTTGCTTGTCTTGCTCATTACTCTGACACGCCCTTTCCATGCCAATCTTGCCCGTTACTTTGCCAAATTAACAACTCTCTCGACCAACTTTCGCTGTAGTATTCATACCATACCATTCAATGGCGTGGGAATCGGTCTCGGGCTTCTGTTTGTTTCCATATATCTGAAATTCGCCCCAGGTTCTTGTACTGCATCGAACTCTTACCCGCCATTTTTTTCTTATTCCGTTTCGCTCTCTCGATCTGCAAGGACTGTATTACTTGCTCGCTACGTGTAGAGCCATTTTTGACCAAAACTACCGTCTGTCTGGTCATTTTAGACGACCTATATGACACGCATGCGTCTTTAGAAAACATCAAACTGTTCAACGAAGCATTTAAAAGATGGGATCTGTCTCTGTTAGACCGAATGCAAGAGCACATGAAAATATGCTTCCTTGCTCTGTACAACCTGGTATCGACATTTGAATGCGGTATATGGTATCAGTTGAATGCGGAAGGGTTTCTGCGTTTCCATTTGAATGCGTTGAATGCGGTATATATTGAATGGTATCAACATTTTAACGCTGTCCCATTGGTAACAGTTGAATGTGGTATATGTTGAATGCGGTATATATTGATTGGCATATGGTATCGATTGGACAGCGCAATTTTTTAGTATGTCTTTAAAATGTCTTTAACACTGTCCCATATTTTAAACACTGTCCAGCACTTTAACGCTGCCATATTTTTTATTACTGGCTTCAAAGTCTAGAGAATCAAAGGGATTTATGGTGTTTTTCTTTTCAGTGAGCTTTGAAATTGTGATGTCGTTGCTGCTCCAACTTTGTAGAGCTCGCGGTTGATGCCGTTGCTGCTCCAACTTTGTAGAGCTCGCGGAGAATGATTGATTACTGACTGTGATATGAATTAAACAACCAAAATTGTTTCCCACAGAAATTTTTGAGTACATTGTTACTGTATATTGGCAGAAGTATTCTTTTCTATCAACGAATTTTTTTACAGAATGCATTCAATCATATCCATGGTAGGAATAGTTCTCACTGGCAAGGAGAACTATCCTGAATGGTCCCGAATGATAAAACACACCCTCATCTTCAATGAGTTGTGGAAAGGAGTGTGTGTTGGAGAAGGAGATAATGACCTAGTACAACCTACCTCAGACAAAGAGCTCGTCATTTGGGAAAACAAGAACAGCAAAGCCTATGCATTAATCGCAGCATCTGTAAATGAACAGGTGAGTCGCCATATTTCATCATATTCAACTGCCTTTGAAGCTTTACAAAAGCTGAAAGAACTCTATGACTCACATTCTGCACTTGAAGTCGTCCAACTCATGATTAAAATCTTCACTCTTGAACTGCAAAATAATGATCCTCTTGCTCTTTCATCTGAAGTAAAGTCTATAATGCATGGTATCAAATCCACTAAGGTTGAGCTAGATATCCCTCTTATTGCTTTTCTCAAAGAACTTTATCCTACTTACTCCAACTATCTTGAGTCTTTGCAAGCAAATGGAAATCTCAAAGATATAACCTTTGACTCTCTTGTGAAAAAGTTTGCTGAAAGATAAAAAGCTTTTGGAAAGAAGACAACCCCTAAGTCTTCTGAAGAGACTGTGTGCCTTGCTCATAAAGAAAAGCATCCTACTCAAGATTCTACAAGAGGAAGAGGTGGACGAAGAGGAAGAGGAAGATATTTCAGAGGCAGGGGGGGCAGACATTCTCAAGGAGAAAAGGCAGATCTGCACTGCATTCGCTACAAAAGAAATGGATCACATGATACCTCTACATGCAAGCTACCATGGGACAAAATTGAGCAGAAAAGAAACCAACAGAAAGGTAAAACTGATGATACAGACAAAGGTAAAGCAACTGAATCCGCTCACTATGTTGAGGCACAATGTAACATTGGAGTAAATGAAGATTTGTTTAATGCTTCACTTGCTTCTTCGAAAAATGATTGGTTGCTTGATTCAGGAGCAACCTGTCACATGACTCATAGAAAAGATTTTTTTGAAGATTTCACTGACAATGTTGATGGAGCAGTATACTTTGCAGATCAATCAAAAATCAAGCCATCAGGGCTTGGCACAATCAGGCTTAAACTACCTGGTCTTCCAGACTTTCTTCTGGATCATGTTCTATATCTCCCACAACTCAAGAGAAACTTGTTGTCCTTGGTCCACATCCGCCAGCAAGGTCACACCATTCATATGTTTGATGGCAAGCTTGAGGTAAGAAAAGCATCTGACCACTCACTTGTCAAGAGGGGAATAGAAGAAGAAAGGCTTCTCAAACTGCAAGGAACCTCTGCTCATGCACAACATTTCTCATATATTTCTCATCATGAAGAAGGTACACTTCCATCAAGTTTATTATGGCATGCTATATTTGGACATTTAAACTATGACAGTCTCCGCTTATTGAAGAAAAATGGTGTTGCTGGTTTGCCTACAATTCCTAGGAAACATAAGCAATGTGATGCTTGCATTCTAGGAAAGCATAGCAAACAGTCTTTTCATGATTCACATTCAAGAGCACATAGGAAGCTTGAACTCATTCATTCAGATTTATGTGGTCCAATGCCTGTTCCTTCTGCAAATGGAAATAAATATATTATGACATTTATTGATGATTACACCAGAATGTGTTGGGTTTATTTTTTGAAGAACAAATCTGATGCTTTTTAAACATTCAAGAATTTTCATAAATGGATTGAAAATGATGCACAATCTCATATTGGGTCTATTCGCACTGATAATGGAAAAGAATATACATCAACTGAATTTGAAAACTATCTTCGCCAACATGGGATCAAACATCAAACAACTGTGCCTTATAATCCCCAACAGAATGGTGTAGCTGAAAGAATGAATAGAACAATCTTGAATATGGTACGATCCATGCTTTTCTTCAAAAATGTAAAGATAATGTTTTGGGCTGATGCTGTTCTATGTGTTGCATATATAAAGAATAGATGTCCATCTAATGCTATAAGAAACAAGACTCCTTATGAATTGTGGTATGGACATGTTCCTTCGGTAAAACATCTCAGGGTCTTTGGTTCCACCTGTTATGCTTTGATACCAAAGGTACATAGACACAAACTTGGTGCTAGAAGTCGTAAGTGTATCTTCCTAGGGTATTCAAATACCTCCAAAGCATACTGCCTCTATGATGAAGTAAATAAAAAGTTTGTTGTATCGAGAGATGTAATTTTTCTTGAATCATCCAAATCTGACAATGTTGTTGAGCGGCAACTTGATCGCTTGGATAGATTTGCAAAAACAAAATAATTTCAAGAATTTGATAATCAGATTCCACATCTTGAAGGGGGGATTCCTATTCTAGATCAACATGTGGAATCTTCCTCTAAAGAACACTCTCCCCCAAATGAAACTCCAACAACGAATGATGCTTTAAGTGATGTAATTGATAGAATTGGGAGACTCAATCTTGATTCAGTCCCAACTCAATCAACAGAGCAGCCTGGACCATCTTAGAAAGGTCCCCCAAAGTGGCTGATGAAGACACTTGAAAGTGTTCATCCTGATGAAATTGGAAAAACAGGAACCAAAAATTCAAACCGCCAAAATGGAGGTGATGTAGATGACTCTAATTCACCTGTTGATATGGATGTTTCTTATGATTGTAAATTGAACTTGTCTATAGATTTTGAACCAACTTCCTTCAAAGAAGCTGCTTCTCATGATGAATGGAAAGAAGCGATGCAAAAGGAGTATGATGCCCTCATAAAGAACGGCACTTGGAAGCTGGTTGACCCTCCATTTGGAACCAAACCAATTGGCTGCAAGTGGGTCTACAAGAACAGGTACAAAGCTGATGGCTCACTTGACAAGCACAAAGCTAGGCTTGTGGAAAAAGGTTTTGCACAGAAGGAAGGGGTCGATTATGAGGAAACTTTTTCCCCCACAACAAAATGGGCCACCATCCGGACACTCTTTGCACTAGCAGCTCAGAACGGTTGGAAAGTCCATCAAATGGATGTAAAAACTGCCTTCTTGAATGGAGATCTAAAAGAGAATGTTTTTATGTCCCAACCTAAAGGATTTGCTGTGAAAGGACATGAACATAAAGTATGAAAACTTGTGAAGTCCTTGTATGGCCTCAAACAAGCACCGCAAGCCTGGTATGAAAACCTAACTGAGCATCTTCTGAAACTCAATTTCAATCATTTTGATCTTGATGATGCAACTTTATTTGTCAAGAAAGTCGGCAAAACAGCTGTATATCTTGTGGTATATGTAGATGATCTTTTAATGACAGGGAACAATGAAAGCTACATTGCATCCATAAAGAAGGAATTGGGGAAAAGTTTTGAAATGACTGATTTGGGCTATGTTCATTACTATCTTGGCATTGAAGTAACCCAACATCCAAAGTCCATATTTCTTTCTCAAAAGAAATACATTGGAGATTTGTTGAACAGGTTTGGCATGACAGAGTGCAATCCTCTCACTACTCCAATGGAACAAAACTTAAAGCTCACATCTATTGAAGGAAAAGAATTTGAGGATGCAACAAAGTATAGACAGCTTGTAGGAAGTCTCATCTACCTCACTACTACCAGACCAGACATTTCATTTGTTGTTGGAATCCTCTCCAGGTTTATGCAAAAGCCTTGTGAGGGACATTGGTCTGCTGCAAAAAGAGTTCTAAGGTACTTGAAGGGAACTCAAGACCTTGGAATCAAGTATACACAGGTGGACGACTTCAGCTTGATTGGATACTCTGATTCAAACTTCGATGGAGACAAAGAAACTGGGGTATCTACTTCAAGATATACTATGAGTCTTGGATCACGAGCTGTCTCCTGGAGATCACGCAAACAATCAGTTCTAGCAGATTCCAAAACAGAAGCAGAATACATGGCAGTAGCTGAAGCAACAAAAGAAATTGTGTGGCTCAGGAAAATTCTTGAAGATTGCAGGTAAAACAAGTACAATCAACCCCACTCATGATTGACAATACCTCTGCAATAAAGTTGGCCAAGAACCCAAAGTTCCATGATCGAACAAAGCACATCAATACTAAATATCATCTGATTCAACATCATGTTGAGGCCAAAACAATTCATCTCTGTCATTGTTCCACAAATGAGAAAATTGCAGACATCTTCACCAAAGCACATGGAAAGGGAAAGCTTGAACGATTCAGAATGATGCTTGGACTCACCAACATTCCTTCAGATTAAGGGGGGGAATGTTGACACCTAATCTTCATGATTGGGTGAATTTTATGTAAATAAATAAATAAGAAATGTGAATAGTCATCGGGAGATGAACTGAACAGTCTCTCCCTCATGTATATAATAGACCTACCTGATTGAATGAAAAATGAATCATCTTTTCTGCCAAATGGAGTTACTGCCTGGCCTGACACCATCACCCCAACCTATTATATGTCGCCGATATATATATATATATATATATATATATATATATATATATATATATATATATATATATATATATATATATATATATATATATATATATATATATATATATATATATATATATATATATATATCTATATATATATATATATCTATATATATATATATATCTATATATATATATATATATATATCGACGACACTCCGGATATCGCATCGATAATTCACAGTGCCGACCGCCGATGAATGCGATCTTCGATATATATAAATCGGCAAAACCCTGATAAAGGAACTGATACCTTTGCAACTACGGATCGCCAATATATATATATATATATATATATATATATATATATATATATGTATATATGTATATATGTATATATGTATATATAAATACATATATGCATATATGCATATATACATATATATATATATATATATATATATATATATATATATATATATATATATATATATATATATATCGGCGCAACCACCAGTCATCGTACCGATACATGCGCCAACAATAATGTTGATCGCCGATTTATGGAAAAGCGCCAATAATGTAAAATGTGGGGTTTAAGGGATGGGCTGCCCAATGTGGACCCGACCCCCATCAATGCATCATTTGTAGTTGTAAAAGTTGTATATGGAGAAGGCAGGATTTGATCCCCTGACCTCTCCTTAACCATATGCCTCTTTTAACCAATGCGCCAATCACTTTACATTGGTAAATACACCAATAAGTTTTTATTTAAACTCAATATTTTTACCTCTGCACAGAGTTTGAGGAGGAGGAGGCAAAATATAGGCATGGATTTTGAGGCAAAAGGTAGATTAATTAATATTTTAATGTAGGAACCATGAATTTTACAGGAAGGCAAAATTTTCACTTTGCTAGAAATTGACAAATTTTATATGGATTTTACACCTCTCATCGCCACGAACACAATGGTGCTATACATTTATTCATCAGAGTTCTACATTTTTCAATCATTTCCAGAATGCACGTGGAACCATGATTTTAGCGAAAATAGAGAGCGGAACCATGAGCCATGAAATTTTCCCAAGGAGGTAAAATTTTGACATTTCAGAATATAGTCAAGTTTATACTTGTTTTTCATGGTTTTCCGTAGGGATCGAAATGGTGACATTAGATTCACCATCTGAGTTGCAGATTTGCAGTCCATCCATGGAGCAGGATCTTTGAGGAATCCTGGGGGAATCTAAAAGATTCGTTGAGCCTAGAATTCTCAACTTCTCATAATTTGGATTTGGGATAGTTGATTCAGCACTACTTGATGCCACAAATTTGATGGTGTCTTCAGATTTATTATTCTCGCATTTCTTCTTCTAGCCACTTTTCTAAGTGCCAACGCAGATGTCCACATTCATGTGCGAGCAGCCATCTTCATACAATTGATGCCTTGAAATCGATGGTCAGAGAAGCTTCAGCAGTGTGACATCCACTTCTTCAGATGGCCCTTGGTTGTGAGGTATATGATGTGTTCATGTACTTCTTCTTTCTGCATTATACTACACAGATCCATGATTGATGTTGATGCAAAATCTTGTTTATTACATTTGTCATGATTCCTTGCTTCATTTGATGCAGAATCTTTTATGTGATGTCTTGTTGTCATAACTCTTCATGTTATGTTTTGAAATCCCTTGTTGTATGTTGTTGGGATACTCTTTTTATCGTCATGCATGTTTTTTTTTTTTACATTCCTTTTGTTCCATGCTGGTAGGATGTTCATCATGCATGTTTTTGTCTCATACTAATAGGCGTCTTTTGATTGAGAGTTCTAGTTGTGGAACATCTCTTAGAGCCACTCCTGCATGAGGGCATTTTTCCTTGTATGATCACGACACCATCTCTTGTGTACATCACCATTATTGACAGCACTTAATGAAGCAGCCTACACCATCTTGACACTGGGGCCCGGAGATGTAGTCCCTCCTGGACGAACTCCGTTATCAACGCTTATGTTTTCATGTGCTGATGATTGTTATGTTCCTCTTCTTTTCTGCATCCATATGTATTCGTTAATGTTCTTTTAAAAAGAAATTTTAACACATCACAAAACTAAAAGGTCTTGGAAGGGTCCTTCTTCACACCCGGACCTGGATCAAGTGGTATCAGAGTGGTCTTTGCGTTGATGTGAATTGCAGTGTGAACAATGACAAAGGATGAAAGAGCGATGTACGAGACCATGCTCGAAATTTCCAAGAGAGTGGAAATTATGTATGAAACCCTACAGAAAGAGACCGAGGAAAAGAAGCGATTGGAGCTTTAGTTGCAAGCCACATAAGAGGCCATGAAAGAACTGAAGCAAAACAAACATAATCTTCAAACAGAGTGTAGTATACCTAGGGGGTATAATATGGGGTACAAAGGGAGGTACCCAAGGGAATAATGTAATAATGGGATGGGCCATAGTATTAAATAAAGTGGTTAACCCGTATCATGTAAGGGACCACAAGTAGTTAGCAATAATGTAATAAGCCCATGGTATTAGATAGATGGTATTGAGGGAACCATGGTAATGACCCATGGTATTATATGTATGAGGCCTATATAGAGGCTAGAGACTCCCCATTGAGAGATGTCAAGGAATATTGTATGAACAGACATATGGCTTGTGGAGTGTTCTCCTTCCTTAAGGAGTGAATGTATGGTGTTGCCCTACCTTAAGGGTTTGATCAATAAAGAATAATTTCTATCTATATTTAGATCTTATTATTTCTAGTGATTATTTAGAGTTATTGGGTATATTGCAAGTGGTATCAAAGCTATAACAAGTGGTATCAGAGCACTTTCTTGGGCAAAGTGGAGAATTCTCCTTCCTTAAGGAGTGAATGAATTTTTTGGGTCGGCAAGTTTGCATATCAAATCTATATGTTTTGGTGCAAAATATAAAGAATATAATTGCATATCTGGATTTTTTGTAAAAAAATACCCAAGATAAAAAAAAAAAAAAATTGGCCGAATCAGAGTCCGGATGAAGGAGATATCACTGATCTAAAAATCGGTGGTGTTGCAGACATTTTTTTTCGAGGCGGCGAGTTTGTGGCGCAGATCTGTACGTTCTGGTGCAAAATCTGCAGAATCTAATTGCAAATATGAATTTTTTTTTTAAAAATACCCAAGTTCAGAAAACAAATCAATCGAATTGGAGTCCAGATGAGGGAGATATCGTTGATTTAAAATCAATGCTTTTTTCAGAAATTTTTTGTGACGGCAGGACAGTTGCAGTGTGAATTGGAAATTCCAGTGCCTAGATCTAGATTTCTACCACATGGAAAGATGTAGAATGGTTGCTCCATTTCTAAAAATAGGTAATAATAAAGATTCTGAGTAGTATTGACTAAACTACAACCATTTTAAATTTTTGCCAAGTAAGTTTTTTTTTTCGTGCCGTCTAGCAAGATGTTTTTTACAGGGAAAGATAATGGCCCTACTATTGAAGAATACATAGAAAGAGAAAAGTCATTATGGCCAAAAAATTGGACAAGTTTCCTAGGGCTTGGTATGAAAGATGAGGCTACCAGATGGTGGTTCTCACTTGACCGCGAGCAGTTATCCAAACTTTCAGATGAAGAATTTGAAAGAGTCCTTTTAGATAAATGGTCTCATGCTAGAAAATAGGAGAATGAGACATGTAAGGGGTTATTTTCTACTGGTATTTCCTTAATGCAGGTTCATGGATTCATTCAGAAGGAGAAGATCATTGTGTCTATAAATCCTAGTTGTCAACATAATTTTATCAATGTTAATTTGGCAAAAAAATTGCAAGTTCCAGCAAAACAGATTGAAAACATACAGGTTGATAATGAGGATGTTCAAGTTTATAAAGATTTGAAGATTTCTATGGACAAGTATGTATTGCATTCTGATTTTTATGCTTCAGATATGGCTAATGAGGATGTTGTTTTGGGATACCCTTGGATGGAATCGGTGGGTACTATAAATATTAATGTGCAAAAGAAATTCCTGAAGCTCTAGTATAAAAAGAAGAAAATTACATTACAAGATATTTCCATCAATAAACAGGTAGAGTCCAAGGAGGCTAAAGCAGAAGATGTTCCAGCGACTGACATATCAGATGATGAGCCATTGATGGTCAACAACCAAACACAAACATCAAACCAGGTACCAGAAAAATAGGTAGAGTCCAAGGAGGCTGAAGCAGAAAATGTTACATTGGATGAGGACTCAGTGGTTGAGGTAATATTGGAAGATAAGAAACAACAGCAGGCACCACAACATGTACCAGATACCAATCAGGCTCCATTAGGTGGTGAATTAAAGAAAGATACACCGTCAGCATATCACCACCCACATCACCCAGCAAGAAAACAACTAGCAAGATGGCAACAAATTAGCTACAAGGACAACAACCCCCGCATGGCATATAGAGAGGGGAGATGATCCACCTATTATACATCAACATAGAAGAGCTACGAGGATCAACTTCCATTTCAAGCGAGCGAGGCACTAGCTCAATCGAGGGTTCACCTTTCTCTTGGATGGATAGATGCACGTGCATGGTACCAGTGGACTACTCTTTTGAGTAGATCTTATTATTTGTGTTCTTCCCATGTTTCGGGGACGAAACATGTTAAGGGGGGTGGAATGTAGTATACCTAGGGAGGATAATATGGGGTACAAAGGGAGGTACCCAAGGGAATAATGTAATAATGGGATGGGCCATAGTATTAAATAAGGTGGTTAACCCGTATCATGTAAGGGAGCACAAGTAGTTAGCAATGATTTAATAATCCCATGGTATTAGATAGATGGTATTGAGGGAACCATGGTCATGACCCATGGTATTGTATGTATGAGGCCTATATAGAGGCTAGAGACTCCCCATTGAGAGAGGTCAAGGGATTATTATATGAACAGGCATATGGCTTGTGGAGTGTTCTCCTTCCTTAAGAAGTGAATGTATGGTGTTGTCCTACCCTAAGGGTTTGAAATCAACAAAGAAGCATTTATCTATATTTAGATCTTGTTATTTCTTGGGTTTATTTCTATTATCATATATTTTCAGATCAGATCTATAACACAGAAAACAATGAATTGAAGATGTGCCTACATGAAGAGAAAAAGGAAGAACAAAGTTTGCTAGGACAGTTGCAAGCAAAGGATGAGGTCTTGGAAAAGCTACAACGTAACCCATGTGAGGTAAAAAGTAGTTCTCCATCTTCATGTATGTTTCCTGAAGATGATTTCACTGTGTTTGAAAATCACACCACAGGAATTGGCTCCAAGATGTTAAAGAGAATGGGGTATGAAGGAAAACGCTTGGGCATTAATGGCCAAGGCATTGTCAACCCCATCAAAGTGGAGGAATTACCCCATCAGGAAGGACTTGGGTATGTTAGGAAAGAAGTTGGGTAATGTGCTGAGACAGTTAGCGAACCACCAACGATGGATGATGAGCAGCCCTCATCAGTTCTTTCCAAATCGAAAGAGAAGGTAAAAGATGTTGATTTCCTTTCGATTTCATCTTCTCATAGTATGATGTCTGTTGGAGATTTGGAGATCCCAATTACAGGGACAAACATGAGGCTCCTTACAAGGATGAGGCATGAGGAGAAAGAAGAACTTGGTGCTAATAACCAAGGCATCACTCAACCTTTGGAGGTTGTGCATGAACATCGATTTTCAGGCTCGAGATACACTAAAGGAGAGTGCTCAAAGGTGTCAGATTCATCTGAGACATCATCGAGGAAAGAGAATGATGGGAAAACATCCCCATCATCCCATGGTAGTTTCCATTGCAGGGAGAGAGTTGAGGCAAGCTCTCATCGCCATACTAACATCAAAAACAGTAAAGGAAGGTATAACCATTTTCGATCTTCAAATGTTCATTTTGATTATGATCATGGTGGTAATAATGAACGAATATCAAGGCATCGAAAAACATGTAATTTTTGTGGTTTACCTAACCATACCTTTTCCAAGTGTTCGAAAAGAATGACAGCACTCATGAGGTGTGAAAGACCCTCTTAATAGCATGAAAAGAAATAGGTTAAGCAGATATGGAGGAAGAAAGCCTACTGCGGTCATTGCGACAGAAATGGCCATCAAAGAGCCACTTGCTAGAAGCTCCATCTAGAGCAGCACCTTAAAGACAAAGTGTCAGTGTGTAAACCAGGAAGAGCAGTTGTTCGACAAGAAAAACCACCTCAAGGAGGTGACCCATTCACACTTATAAGTGAAAATTTGTTTTTTTTGACATGTTGTCATTTCATGGTCATTCTTTTGTAAATCATTTGTTTCATTTTAAAGTGTAAAAGTGATGATGTGTTTCCATCACTTGGTCAACAACAATGATGTCTGGTCATGTTTTGAGTCGTATTTTGAGTTTCATGTTAAAACTCTGAAAGTGATGTTATGTTTCCATCACTTTTCAAAACAATAATGTTTTGCCTTATGTATGTAAAACATGTGTTGCAGTGATGAGGTGTTTTCCATCACTTTTTGAAGCAACCATGATAGGTTGGCCTTGTTGTCATAGCTAGGGTATTGCATCCATATTGTTGTAAACTTGACCATGGAGTATGTGTTATAAATTCGTGGCAAGAGTGGGATATTTGGGTCTTTAGTTGGTCATGTCATTCTAGCATGTAATTTTAAAAACAATGTACTACAGGTTGTAGAAGTAGTGGGTGTCGGCTCATCGTTTAAGGCTCCGAAGAATAAAGGTGAAGGAGATGGAAGCAATACCTTTTCAGGATGCTTGTGATGCAGACAGGGTACAGAGAAAGTGCAAATTATTTTTTCATGCTTTTGGAGGAGCAAAAGCTCCTCAGTGGGGAGGATTGATCTAGGTGGCTCTAGAGAGACACGAGACAAAGAGGGCTTGAAAATCAAAGTGTTTGGATTATGCTGAACCCAAGACTAGATCGTAGATCTCGTCATCCTGATCACGAAGGTGTGAACGGTTCATAAAACTGAGCTCGTATGCAAAAGATAAAGCTCTTCAAAGTTTGACATGGCAAAGGAAAAGCAGGGCCCATAGTGTACCACATGGCATCCTAGTAAGCAAGTGGGACCCACATGGCATCCCATCAACCATTAACACTTGGCGTTCTTTCATTGGTCTCCTAAACCTGCATAGGAGACAAAAATCATTTTAATAGGGGAAATGGTTATTATATAGTTATTAATAACTATATAAAAATCCAAAATATATATTTTTATTATTATAAGGCCAATGGCCATAACCCCGTCAGCCTTATCGCAATCACATTTAAAAACAAAATATATATGGTTTCGGTTCGGCGGCCATAACCCCCACACAACCCTCCTCCACAACCCTCCGCATACACACACACACACACACATAGATACATATATATATATATATATATATATATATATATATATATATATATATATATATATATATATATATATATCAACCACATATATATTTAAAAATTGTATTAAGGGGCAGGCGCGGGCCATCGACAATGGACCCAACCCACACCCCATCGCCCCGACCTATTATATATTGCCAATATATATATATATATATATATATCGGAGACACTCCGGATATCGCGTCGATTGATCTACAATGCTAACCACCGATGAATGCGATCACTGATATATATAAATCAGCGAAACCCCGATAAAGGCGTCGATACCTCTGCAACTGCCAATCGCCGATATATATATTTCGGCGCAACCACCAGTCATCGCGCTGATACATGCGCCAACAATAATGCTGATCGCCGATTTATGGAAAAGCACCGATAATGTAGAATGCGGGGTTTAATGGGTAGGCTGTCCAATGTGGATCTGAACCCCATCAATGCGTCATTTGTGGTTGTAAAAGTTATATATGGAGAAGGCGGGATTTGATCCCCCGACCTCTCCTTAACCATATGCCTCTTTTAACCAATGCGCCAACCACTTTACATTGGTAAATCCACCAATAAGTTTTTATTTAAACTTAGTATTTTTACCTCTACACAGAGTTTGAGGAGGAGGAGGTAGAATACAGGCATGGATTTCAAGGCAGAAGGCAGATTAGTTAATATTTTAATGCAAGAACCATGAATTTTACAGGAGGGCAAAATTTTCACTTTGTCAGAAATTAACAAATTTTATATGGATTTTACACCTCTTGTCGCCATGAACACAATGGTGTTGTTAGTTTCTTCATCAGAGTTCTGATTTTTTTTGGTCATTTCCAGAATGCACGTGGAACCATGATTTCAACAAAAATAGGGAGCGAGACCATGAGCCATGAAATTTTCCTAAGGAGGTTAAATTTTGACATTTCAGAATATAGTCAAGTTTATACTTGTTTTTCAAGGTTTTTACCAGGGATTGCAATGGCAGATCAGATTCGCCATCTGAGTTGTAGATTTTCAGTCCATCCATGGAGAAGGATCTTTGAGGAATCCCAGGGAATCTAATAGATTCCTTGAGCCCAGAATTCTCAACTTCTCATAATTTGGATTTTGGATAGTCGATTCAGCACTAGTTGAAGCCACAAATCTGATGGTGTCTTCAGAATTCTTATTCTCTCATTTCTTCTTCTAGCCACTTTTCTAAGTGCTAGTGCAGATGTCCACATTCATGTGCAAGCAGCCATCTTCATACGATTGATGCCTTGAGATCGATGGTCCGAGCAACTTCAGCAGTGTGACATCCACTTCTTCAGATGGCCCTTGGTTGTGAGGTATATGATGTGTTCATGTACTTCTTCTTTCTGCATTATACTGCACAAATCCTTGATTGATGTTGATGCAGGATCTTGTTTATTACATGTTGTCATGATTCCTTGCTTGATTTGATGTAGAATATTTTATGTGATGTACTTGCTGTCATAACTCTTCATGTTATGTTTTGAGATCCCTTGTTGTATGTTGTTGGGATACTCTTGTTGTCGTCATGCATGTTTTGTTTTGACATCCCTTTTGTGCCATGTTGGCGGGATGTTCATCATGCATGTTTTTGTATCATACTGATAGGAGTCTTTTGATTGAGAGTTCTAGTTGTGGAACATCTCTTAGAGCCACTCCTGTGTGAGGGCATTTTTCCTTGTATGATCGCGACATCATCTCTTGTGTACATCACCATTATTGATAGCACTTAATGCAGCAGCCTACACCATCTTGACACCGAGGCCCAGAGACATAGTCCCTCCTGGACGAACTCCGTTATCAACGCTTATGTTTTCATGTGTTGATGATTGTTATGTTCCTCTTATTTTCCGCATGCAGATGTATTCGTTAATGTTCTTTTAAAAAGCAATTTTAACACATCATGAAAGTAAAAGGTCTTGGAAGGGTCCTTCTTCACACCTAGACCTAGATCAAGTCTAGTATTAGTTGATTAACTTAGCTTATTTGTATGTTTTTAGTTATACTTAACATTATTCACAATTCATACAAGTGCGCATACTAAAGAAACATTATATTCGCAAATGATATCAAACATATAATAACTCGGAACAGATACACATAATTGGTATCAAAACCTTTCTTTATTAATCTCTTCTTTGATTACAGACTCGAATCCACCCTGCGCACTCAGATGCAAGGGTCCGTACACTTAGATGCAGACTCTACTAGGCCTCTGCGCACTCAGCTGCAAAGCCTTTTCCTACTCTACGACCCAAGACACACTTCATACTTCAACTTAATCTCTAGGACCTTTCATGCCCATTCTCTATTAGATTGGATCTCTCTTTACAACTTAGAGCCTCACTCTATTTATACAATCCCATGGTCCGCAGACCATGGGTAGGCTGACCTTACATTCAAGACTAGGGCGGACAGCCCTATGATTCTAACATACATTTCGTGCCCGCAATTCGCGGAGCTTTACAACAATATCAACTCAAAACTTGGTCTTTGAGCCCCAAAACATGCCGTGGAGGGATTCCATGCCCAATAGTCACATAAAGATTCACATTTGTGACACACAATCCCAAGTCTAAAGGGCACTCTTGCACTAAGCATTCAACCTTTTGAGATCGCCCTGAGGCCATCTGAACCTGATCAAAATCATTTTGCTCTATCACCACCGATTTACATTTCAATAAAGCATTAGGAGAAATAAAACCTTCAGTTGCGCCAGGATCAATCAAAATAGTAACAACCATACCATTTAGCTTACCTGATGCTTCAAGCACTGTAGACTGATGCTCGACCTGGAGATTTTGCACAACTGCATGAATCCTATGGGCTCTACCCATATCTCTAACAATGGTTTGTTCCTACTCTGATTGTGCTTTAGTATTCCTTTCAGACAATCTCGCTCATAATGAGGCCCTCCACAAGTCCAACATCCATTAGTGGGAGCAGTTTTCATAAATTTGACCCTTTTATTAGGTGATTCTTGAGTGCGAGCATTACTTTGTTGAAGATGTTGCCTTGGGTTATTTATTTGGTTCTTAAAAGTATGTTTCTTTCGAAATACCTGATGATGTGAACCACTTGACTTATGTCTTACATATTGGCCTCCCCTTTGAGGAGTTTTCCCATGGAATGATAGATTTGGGGTTTTATCCCCCCCTTTGTTCCCTAATAATTCTTCATTGGTTATAATTGCATGTTGCACTACCTCATGCAACGTAGTAGGCCTCAAAATGCGCACCTTTTCCTTTATAATAGGATTCAATCCATACAAAAACTTTTTTACTTTGAGGGCTTCAGTATTTAGATGGGTAGCATATCTCATCAACTCCATGAATCGTGCTTCATATTCAAGGATTGTCTTAGTTCCTTGTTTAAGACCGTGGAACTCATTCAATTTCCTCTCCAAGTATTTAGCAGAAAGGTACCTTGCTCAAAATTCGTCTTCAAATCATTCCCATGTCAAGGTAGACATGGAGTATCCCAATTGGGATTCTAAGTTCCTCCACCATAATAGTGCACTCTCCTTAAGTTGGTATATAGCCAACTTTGCCTTTTGGTTGCTAGAATAATTCCGCAACTCAAAACATAGGCACATGTTTTCCAACCAAGCTTCTGCTACCTCTCCTTTTGTGTTACCCTTAGAGATAGGAAGCTTAACTTTTTCCAACTCTCTATGTACATCTCCATCAGATGGTATTTATTGCCTCTCTAATTGAGATGAAGAACCAGGCACTAAAGGATTTCCCCCAACCCTACTAATCAAGACTTCAGTCATCTTTTGGAAAGATAACATCATATCCCTTACTTCCCTGATGGATATTTTCTCAGATTATTTATCTTGGGGAGGTGGAGATGAGACTTCCTTCCTCCTCCTTGATGTTCTCTCCATGATTACTTAACCTGACCAAGGAAAAATTTAGGTAAGTAAATAAATATTAGTAGGCAAGCTATAGGTCCTAGAGTTTTAACTTGGCTCTGATACCATATGTAAGGTCCAAACTTACCAACCATCAATATTATACTAAGGCTGACCCAAAATGTGATTTAAGTTTAAGTTTTTAAGATGTAAAAGTTAATGCAAGGTCATATATCTATATTTTTATTTTTATTGGTATTGGTATTCTTTACACTACATACTAATTTCTACTAACTAACTAACCCATGGTAATATTAAACTTCTCATTAAGGCTACAGGATAATGGTTCCTCAAGATCCAAAACTTACAACTATAAGTCTTAAAATCAAATTTAAATGATAGAGTCTTTAGTGGGATAAATAATATCAATCTTTACAAACCACAATTTCCAATAAGCTAATTGTTCATTCTATTGCAATTAAGAGTGACTAATTTGATTTTGTTCTAGATAATATGCCTATGAATTCTTTGGTAAAACAAAGGGAAGAAAAACAAGATAATTCAACTTCTAAAGGAGTGGTTTCCAATTATTATGAATTTGAGCTAATAATTACAATATTTCAGCAAACCAATTTGCTTTCCATGGATTTTTAATTCAATGGAATCATCATGCTTATTCTTTGAGGTATTTCCAGAAACACCTTGGTTGCAAATCCTAAATTTACTTAGTCATTTTTATAGACAATTCATAGATGTAATTAGCTACAACCATTGAAGCATTATGTCAAACAGTTTGCAAGCATGAAATGTATAGCCATTGAGGCATTTTTTCAAACACTTACAACCATAACCCTTAAGGTGATTTCTCTAAAATTAACTAGCATGAATCTAGGATTACATAATTTCTTTTTCTTTGTCAGTAATGCCAAGAAGTTGATGCAGGAGCATCTAACCACCCTTAATCAAAAGTCAAAGTCAAAGCTATGGAGGAGGAGACATGGACAATCATGTGAACGGGAGAAAAATTCTGTTAAAACAGAGTGAATTTGACGGAATTGATAAGTCTCGAGAAGACTTAATTTAATGTAATTATCTGCCATGTATGACACATAACAAAAGATTTAGGGATTTTTTGAATGATTTTAGGAGAAGATCATGGATCTATAATGATCCATGATTCTATAGTTATTTCTATATATTATGAACGTGCATGTTCTGATAGGGGATGATATAGGGAGACAGATAGAGAGCATAGACAAAGAGTGAGAATACAATGTAATTGATAGAGAAATTGTGACTAAGGCTTAAATGCCTTAGACTGTAATTGATTCTGTATAATTTAAATATGTTTGTTATGTGGATTTCGTGTGCTTGGTTACCAATAGTTAGATTTCTTTGTTGAATAAGTGAAATTCCATGTTGTAGGATTGTTGATCGACCATCGATCACTATAAGGATCGATGGCAATCCAAAATTAATACAATATATGTGTGTGAGTGTTTAAACAAAGAGTGGCAGAGTTAATCTATGTTATAATGCAAATTCCACCATAAGCAAACAAGTGCAGAAGGAGACATTGGATTGTTTAGATCGACGAATGTTAATGGCAGAAGAAGAATGGTGGAGGAATAGATCTGGATTGTCAGATTGGCAAGTTCATTAGATCGACAGTGATCAGCAACTACGGGGGTAGGAGAGTAGGGATTTTCTTGATCGTGGCTAAAGTCCCGCACTCGCTCCTAACCGTCGATCTTATATTCAAATCTTAGATCACAGTCAACTGTGGGGGTTAAGCCTGTTTTAATCTATGTGCTAATTGAAGTCCTAAAAGACATAGATTTGATGGCCTATTATATCCAACAGATATCGTGTCATAAAGTGATAGAACTTTAGTTTCAAAATAAATCCTGAACATTTATAGATCAAGGATTTATATTCCTTATCGGCTCCATAAGGGCAGTTAAACAGTGCGCAAGTAGCTTGTCTGATATCGCTGCTAACCATTGGATCAAGTGTGCCTTGATCAAACGGTGGAGGATTGTTGATTAGTTTTGTTGATCGGGTGTATCATCAACTCTCAGATTAAATGATGGGATCAACAGTGGAGATTGAAGCCGATAGGACTTGGGCCTAAGTGGAACCGAGAAGTTAATGGACGCTGGTTTATTTTATTTGGGATCCGATCTTGTGCGTTGGAAGTGGGACCGGCATTCGTTGTCGGGTTTCATTGTATTCTGCTGTTAGGTGACTGATCGGGTTTTTTTTAAACTCCACCAATGTAAAGACTTCCGATTTAAGTGTGGTCCATAACCCACAGGTTCATGTGAGGATTTGTGTAAATGAAAAGGAAATTGCCTTTAGGCAATTTTTTCTACATCAAGTGGTATTAGACCAGGGAAAGGTTTTCTACGAGAAAGAAGATTTTGTGTGCGAAAGGAGGAATTACAATTATGTTGAAGACTAGTGAGTTTGTGGTATTTACAATGTCGTACAGATAGCAGCAACAGAAGGTGAGAAAACTTGTAGCAACCTAGAGCATGGAGTGCTCAAATGATTCACAGGAGAGAGAACTAGAGAGATGCCAAAAGACTAAGCTCAGGGACAGAATCTTGGTGAGGTATCATGTAGCAAAGAAGACTGTTACCACATAGGTTTTGTTGCAGCTCACAGAAAGATCATGAAGGCAGTTCCACTGAGGAAGTGGGTAAAATTGCTATGGGATGAAGGAGAAGCATATGACAAGAGGTCATAAATTTTTGTGTCTCGAGAGTCTGATGCAGGAGCATCTGACCACCCTTAATCAAAAGTCAAATTCAAAGCTATGGAGGAGCAGATGTGGACAATCATGTGAACGAGAGAAAATTATGTTAAAACAGAGCTAATTTGATGGAATTGATAAGTCTCGAGAAGACATAATTTAATGTAATTATCTGCCATGTATGCATAACAAAAGATTTAGGGATTGTTTGAACGATTTTAGGAGAAGATCATGGATCTAAAATGATCCATGATTCTATAGTTATTTCTATGTATTATGAACTTGCGTGTTCTGATAGGGGGTGATATAGAGAGACAGATAGAGAGCATAGATAGAGAGTGAGAATACAATGTAATTGATCCAAATTGGATCCTAGAACACTCTCTAAGTTTTCATGAACTCTTTAAAAATCATGCCAAAGTTTCAAAGTCTTATAATGATCAAGCTATCATAGGTACCCTCATAACAGTTGCACTTGGTGATTAGCGTGGAGAAACAAGGACCGTCGGTCAAATGCATAAACCATCGGCCTATGGTAACGTGCGCTGCCACAAATTAGCAAAACCAAGGGTCAATTCAAGAAACGGGGGTAGTTTCTGATATGCGATTAGCGACAAGTCGCTAATCACATATCGCAAGGCAAAACCCTTAGAGAAGGAAAGTCCACAAGCACCCGAACCCGAAAAAGTATAAAATGCAATGGATATCATGCTGATTCTGTCAGAAGCAGGGTCCCACCAAAATCGGCAGGATATCGGAAGGGCTTCGAGTGGTAAGTGGTTTCAACCGAGTCTCGCCCGATGCCACACAATGGTTGCCACACATTTGGTGGAAGAGAGAGAAAACCACTCACATTGGACGGGTAAACAGCATGTTACTTATCCGCCCGATATGGATGATTACGTAGGATCTGGAGGCTCCAGATCAACAGTGGAGATGCGTTCCGGTGGATGACCGGATTTGACGAGGAAAACAGGCAGAGTTGTATAGGATTTGAAGTCCGAGGTGGATGATGCGTTGGCAGAAGGTCATGTTTCACGGGCATTCTTGGAGTAACGGAATAAACAGCCATGTCCAAGAGAACTGACACTCATCCGTTATGAACTAGGTGGCCACCTCCCTGTGAGGGGTTATACAGTGATGATTACGTAGAACAGAGGGATTCAAATGGACAGAGGTAGGGGAAGCGGAAATGAACAGTCAAAAAGAAGATTGGATTTAAAGCCACAAACTGACAGAGAAAGCAACAAGCAGAAAAGAAGCAAGCAAGCTAAGAGCATAGAGAAGAAGCTGAGCTGACCTGCAGAAGCATAGGTAGCATCGAGCAAGACATAAACAGAGAGAGTCAGAGAGTCTGTATACTCCAGAGAAGGCTTGGGAGGTTCAAGTGCACTCCTCTGTAATGCCTGTCGTGTATGAGTCTCGGATTGGGCTCATACTACTATGACCAATAGAGGTCAAGAGTTCACTGAGAAGAGTCTGTGTACTCTAGAGACTTGGGGATCCAAGTATAGTCTGACTGATTTGTATCTGCTGTGTGAGACTCAAATTGAGCTCACTGTTGTAAAAGCTCTACCTGAAAACATAATAGAGAGACCACCACTGAAGGCTGGACCAGGAGACATAGCCTAGGAGTATTGGGTGAACTCCTTTTTAAACTTGTTGTGTTTATATGTTTTCCTGTTATGTTTTCTTTAACTACTTCAGTGTCTGTGTATTTCGCAATCCTATCGATCTGTTTCATAAAATAACACAGGCACATCCATGCACATGAGTTTGTAATACCTTAATTTTTTGTCTTGGATCAAATCTGGATCAAGTGGTATCAGAGCCACAAATTTCGGATCGAGTGGTATCAGAGCCAGGTTGCTAAGGTTAGACAAGCTTGTGCTGGATTTTGTTGTTGAATGCTAACTAGGACAAAGCTCAACTTAGGAGAAGGAGAAATGGTTGAAGTTAACCCAAAAATTGGAAGAGTCTATCCTAAGAGGAAAATGGCAGAAGAAAGTCCCTTGGAATCAGACTCCCAATTCATGGATAGTTTCATGACGATGAGAGCCATGGTAGAAGAAATGTATAGAGAATTTAAGAAAGGTAGAGATGAATATTCATCAAACTCCAAACAAGATAAAGGAGTAGAATAATCTCTCCTCCATGACCATTCTAAAGGCAAAGCGAAAGAAGAAAAGATTCCCACACATCCTAATAGCCCTAAAAATAAAAAGAAAACATCTTTGATTAAATTAGATGTTAAATTTGATTTGCCGATATATGATGGAGAGTTGAATGCAGAGAAGCTGGATAACTGGATTAGACAGATTGATGTGTATTGCAGGGCGCAGAGCATCTATTCAGACAAAATTAAGATTCATCTAGCCAGCCTACGCCTTGGAGGCACTGCCTTGGTATGGTGGGAAGGTAGAACACAAGCTGACATAAAGAAGCATGGTAAAATTCTTTCTATCTAGAGTGAATTTCTTTCTGCAATTAAAAAACAGTTATATCTGTTATCACTCAGGTTGTTCCCCAAAAGCTGTGAGAAAAGGGAATACGGCCGAGGTAACCACTAACCAATCTTTTAGATGCAGATTCTAGCCAATCTGCAGCCAGAGAGGGCTCTCTCTTTATGATTTAGCTTTTTTTTGCTATATGTTAGGCTAGTTATCAAGTACAGGGGTTTGTTTGATTTTTGGATGGTGACATTCAATAGAACAGGGCTGCAAAGTATGAGAAGTTCAGACCATTGGGTTAATGGATTCAATGAAGGTGAAATGTTGGATGTGGTTTTTTTGACAAAAGGAGGAACTACAGAGCAGGATAATTAATCATGGAACAATTTTCAAGCTGGAATCAGGTGAAATGGAGTCAGGGGATGAAAGGCAATTAAGAATCTTTCATCATGTTGACAGAGGGAATGTGTATGAATATTACCAGGGAGCAGTTAAGAATTCCTTGGTTATATTCAAAGTGTAAGAACTAGGGAAACAGGAGCAGTTAAGAATTCCTGCCTATGCTAGTCCTGAAGAAAACATAAAAAATGACAGGAATTGAACACAGAGTACAGTTAAGCAAGTTCTGGGTTATTCTTTTTCCCTGTAATTTAGAACATGATATATAGATGATATATAAAACACAGAAATAGTAAAACAAGAGTTAAAAAGACTTATTGATCCATGAAATAATTCAAGAATTCTGCAACATGGGCTTCTGCCATCAATTCCATAACCAGAGAGTTCATCAGCAAAGCACTCCAGCAATCTTTTATTCAAAAGAGTTCTCAAATTTACAGCACAGTTCCAGAATGGTATCACCAACCCCTAATACTTAGCTTGGGGAGGTATTTGTACAAAAATGTTTACAAAATATCTCAAAAGAGATAATATCTTGCAATAACTTCTTTCACCTACTCTACAGAAGGAGTAAATTCTCTTGGGAACAGAGAGAAATGAATGCAAAAGTAAGAAATGTTGTGTTGGCCACTTTGTTGGTGAGATGCATTGATTACTTGCTCAGCGAGTCGGCCGATGGATACTTTAGTGAAATTCCGCGCTGCTGGCATTGTTTTCTCGGGTGCTTTTTCCTGCACTTTAATTGACTGCTGCCCAGCGCGATTTTTTATCTGCTCTTTTCTTCACTTTATGGCATCTGTTATGTTCTGGAAAAATAAACAAAACTTTGAAATCCACCCTACAAAATTTCCAGCATACTCTGCCACCACTGGTCATCTGGTAATTGGTGTCTGTGCATTTTAATTAGAGTTTCATCAGCATCTGTGTACCTGAAAAAAGTGGGCTGGACTGTGAAAAGATGCCTCACTTCATGTTCAATAAAAAACAAATTCTCCAAATTGTCATATAGGCTCTGTCCAGATGGGAGTGACTTCTCTCCTGCAGAACTTGATGATGTTGTGGCTTGGCTATCCACATATGTATTTAACCTGTGAACATAGGCTGCATGTGTCATTAGTCTATAGTCATTAGTTAACAAACTGGGCAGACCCTTTTCCTCCAAAGTTGTAAACTTCTGTGTGAAAGCATTTATCTCCATTTGCATTTCCTGGCACTTCCTTTCTAGATTTTGTATGAATTTCCTCATGTTCATGACCCTTTTAATTATTAGAATAGTGCCTATCCTGTCCCTGATATCCAGTTTTGCCAGATCTTCTTTGGTGTGGGTGTTCAAGAAATGTATTAGCCTATTGGCCTGTTCAGGCATATTTCCCAATGAATCCCTGGCCCTTTGAATTTCTTCTTGAGCTGCTGCTACCAAATCAATCTGCTCATGAATTACCTGTATTGATTTCCACATATCAGTGATGGATTGGCCAATGTTGGCCCACAAAATGCTCCTAATTTCTGCCAGAGGTTTGTCTAATAAGAGGTCCTTTTCCAATGCCTTTACTTTATTCTCCAATGCTTTTACCTCTCTTGTTTTTTCTGCCACAGTCATTTTAGCTTTATCATAACTAATTTCCAACTTGGCCAGTTTCTCTTTAGCATCCTTTAATTCTGACACTTGGAGTCTTAGATCCTCCATAGCCTTTATCAGTTCTTCAGTAGTCATGGTAGTGTTGCTGCCTGCTGTTGTTGTTGTTGAAGTACTTGGTTCTGTTGATGCCGGGACAGTAGGAGGGACTGCTGTTGTGACTGTAGAAGGAGTAGTTGTAACTATTGGAGCTATTTGAGATGGTTGGGAGGTCGACTCTCCCTGCTTTCCTTGCAGTGCTTCCTCCAATGCCTTCTCTGTTTCTGCCAATCTCTCATTCATTTTCATTAGCAGGTCCATAGTATCTTCCTGTGATTTTTTCTCAACAATCTCTGTAGTTTTGGGATGCATGGTAATGGGCAGCTTGAGCTGCTTCCTGAGAGCTGCAATATCTTCTTCCTTCTTTTTTATTAATGCTTGGATGCCTTTGGGATCCTTGGGATCATGTCCCAGCTCTATGATAATCTCTTCCAAGGATTTGATTCTGTTATCCTTAGCTAAAGAGGAAGCCTTTTCCAACTCCAATTGGGCAGAGGTATTATTTAAAGAATTCTGCAATTTGTGGGCCAACAATGCCTTATTTGCCAATGTGGAGTATACTATTTCCCTGGTTGGCTTATGTAATTCAATCTAGTCCATTGGCTGGATGTCTTTGGCTAATACTTCTAGATTGGTCTTGATGTAATCAGCAGCTGACTGTGGCTGCAGCATTTTGGGCTTGAAGTGACTCAGGATCATTTTTCCTTCTTGAATGTCATATGCTGACATTAATCTTTGTTGATTTGTGGGTGCCATCTTCAGCAAGTGATTGTAAATTTGAATTCTTATTGGCTCATTCTTTGCCTTTATTTCAGTAAATGTCCTCTTAATGTCAGAGCCTTGCTTGCTTTGTTGCCTGGCAGAAGAGAATTCCACACTATGTTGTCTTCCAATCTCCTGCCTGTGTGAACTGGCTGATGTTTCTGTGACTGGAGATGTATCTTGGCTGACTGCTCTTTCTTCCCTTGGACTGTCTATGGTCTCCTGAATAAATTCCTCCTCTGATAGGGGGTTCAATCTCTGCCTTTTCTCCCCTGGTTTCTCTTTAGGACTGTTGATTGGTTTGTCTTCTTGCCTGTCCCTTTTCTTGCTTCTTTCCTCATTCAGAGGAGTTTGTAGTATAGGGATTTTTGGTGCTTTTGTTTGTGCTGGGGGAACCTGCCCTTGGCCTTGTTCTTTTGATGTAGCTGGTTGGTCTGTCATTATATCTTGCTCTGAACCTATTACCTCTTTGCCTTTTGCTGATCCTGTGCTGGCTTTTTGTGTGGGCTGCTGAGAAGTCCTTGTAAAAGATGTATCACCTCCTGTGTGATGGGGCAGCTTGAAGGATGCCTGTCCAAAAGAGTCCAGGTCAAGCGTTTTTTCAAGCTCTTTCATGGCTTTTTCCAATCTTTCTTCCTCAGTAATCTCTTCTACTAATGTGCCTTCTACCCATTCTTGTTGGTTAGCATACTGTTGAATTTCAGGGATTTGGTGGTGAACATATGCTGTAAGCTTGTTTTTCACTTTTCTATAACTTATGAAATGTTTAGGGTCATATGGTGCCCAATAAAAACTTTGTTTCAGTTTAAGTTACTCCCCTAAAACCTTATCAGATTCTTCCCAAGCTTCCCTTTTATTGAAGACAAAAGGGCCCAATTGATTTCTTATTTTGAGCTGTGCCTTTTTCCTAGCACCATAGAAATGAGTCAAATCTGAACTAATAAATTGCCTGAAGTATTCCAGGGCAAACAGTCTCATAGGCACATACTTTGGCAGCTTATAGGGGCATAATTCACAGCCGTATATCCGGATCTCAGTGTGATTCTGGTAAAAGTACCAGTCACCTATACTGTAGTCTTTTGAGAGATGTAAAATTTTCTGCATTTCAGCAGAGAGCCTGGCAGGAGGAGTTGTAATCAATAAAGAAGTGGCTGGATGTATGAACAGGTCAATGAACTCACAATAAGTATAAGGAGAGTTATGGACTACATGGAATACTGAGGTCCAGAATATCACAGACCTCCTTTCTCCTTTGAGATCCAACTTTCTAAGAGGAATTTGAAAACTATCAGGTTGATTGTATAGCAGCAAGTGATATATGTATGATGTGTATTTGAACACTCTTTCTATGTCCACGCTCATGAATTGCTCATGGATTTTGTTAGCTATGAAGGTGGCAAAATCATATTTGACAGCAAGGGGCTGTCCTAGAGTAATTATGGACATCAAAACTAAGGTAGTCTCATCAATATACTCACTGGTTTTGAATCCTAAGATGTAGGATATCATGTCTACAATGAATCTCCCTGCTTCAGTGAACCAAGAATGCAGATAAGGAGGAGGTTGTTGGGGCTAGAAATTTGGTTTCATGAATAATTGAGCTATTTTGGTTATCTTTGAATTGGGCAGTTTGGCACCTTGGTCAAGCAAGAATCCCATGGAGAGAGGAGCCAGAGGCTGTGTTGGCTTAAAGTACAGTATCTCATTTATGGATTGAGGGGTAATGTGAAATAAGATAGTCCCAGATGGAGCCATAACTGCTCTTTGAGTGGGGTCATAATTGGCACAGCATAAGTGGATGATATCAGGGAGCACATTTACTGAAGGGAGGTAGTAGATGGGCATGTTGGACTCCCAAATTCCATAGACATCAGTATTGCTACGATAGCTATTTCTAATTTCACAAACTGCTTGGAGGTGAGGCTTGTCACCAATCATATCATTAATTTGGAAATCTTTGTCAGCAAGGGGCAACCATTCCAATTCTTTGTGTGGTGCGTTCAGGGGGGCAACATTCAGGGCCACTGGAGCCTCCATTATTCAATCTTTTGTGATCTTTGAATTGGAAATTTGGGTTTTATGCAGCAACAGTAGGTAAATTGATACTTTTGGGTCCTTTCTGCGGAATTTGCAGGCCGAAACGAGCTTGAATTTAGCTTAATGGGAAAATTTTGCAGTGGGAGACGGGATTTGAGGGATTTCTTGGTAAAAATGAGCACAAACAGTGGCTATGGTGCGGAGGTTTGAAGGCAGCACCGTGATTTTAATTCGAATTGGGTTCTCCGAGAAATTTTTATAGAGAAAACTTAGAAAAATAGGGTTTAGGAGCAGAACTCGGGTAAATACCTATTTAATGGACGCTCTGTGCAAAATGTAGGTGGCAGACTGAGCTGAGGGGCCGCGCTGTGGAGTCAATTTCTCTGGGTGGTGGACTGTGCATTTAAAATGCTGCTTCAGACGTAAAAGAGCATGTAGAGGTTGTGCAGAAGAATCAAACAAAAACAAGCAAAAAACGACATTTTACACCTTTTTAACAAAAAATTGATTTTGGCGGGTTTTTGGCGCACTTTGGTCGGGTGACATCAGCATGACGTAATCTTTGTCATGTAGCGGGGGTACAGAAGCTAACTTGGCGGTGAGGTGGCGGACACGACGGATGATACAGCAGTGAGGTGGCATATGACATGGGTGATGATGTGGGCGACGACGTCAGCGGTGGGAAGCGAGGGGTGGTATATGGTATTATCGCACCGCTTTTTCGACAAAGGCTGTTTTGGGCGGAGGGAACGCGATAAAACCAAGCGACGACACATGGATTCTGTACAGCGGAAAAACCGCCATTTTCCCAGAGGTTAACGTTCGGTCATTGGAGGGGTTGCGATATTCTTATGGGTCGTTGGATCTACGTGTTATGATCCAACGGCCGGCAACAAAAAAAACAGGCGGAGGGCTAGAGTATGGGACCCGCGCGCTAATATTTAACGTTTTGTAATGTTTTTGCGTGTATTTAGACTCTGGGCAAATGTTCAGGTTTGGTTATTCATTTAACCAAATGTTAAATGAAATCCATTGTTTATATGCGCGCGCAGGGAGGGTTGTCCACAAGGTTTCGGATAAACCTTGGACCCCCGTTAAAACATTAACATATGGCTTTAATCAAGCCCGGGCGGGATATTAAAAACTTTGGGGTTTTTTTATGTATTTTACATAGTATGGGCGGGGAAAACTTTATATAGGAGTTATATAATAGAATTAGGATGTTAATATGAAATGGTAGGTTTGATCAAGACACTAAGTTAAAAGAGTAAAACTTAGGCTTAGGGAATAAAAGGGATCCAAGTCATGAACCTGGAAAACTTAGCATAATAGAAGAACAACCTTTTTACACAAGAAATGTGGCTTAGTTCTCTTAAGTAAAACCAGAATTTCACTTGGTCTTTTCTATGAAATGAAGTGAACTAGGAGCACTGAGCAGATCTCAATGTCCTTGAGGGGATGTTAGTAAATGTTCTTGGAGAAATGAGAGGGGAAATTAGTCATGCTTCAACTGTTTTGCAGCCACCTTGCCATGGTACTAATGATATCCATGAGATGCAATATCTTAAAAAAACAAAATTGTTCACAAGCCTGCTTCTGCAACATCAAAGCTGCCTACCCAGCCTATTTAACCTAACATTTTTCTTCCTTTTGCTTGGGTGCATTTGAACTAGCAAACCCTTTCTCTCTTGTTTTCTTTTAACTACCCTCCTATCTAAGTCTGCCCTTATCTCTTCCAGGGGCTCAAATTTAGCTGTTGAGCTCCCTTGCTTCTCTACCTAACTACTGATCTGCCAAGCTTAAACTGTTTGAACAGAATTCAATCTCTATCTCTAAAACAAGAAATTTAAACATGGTGAGGCCAAGATTAAGTTGTTTGGCCATCCATCAAGTGTGACAGAAGTCACTGATTGCACATATTAAACTTCTTTGCAAAAATAGGATAACAGTGGCATTTTGGACTAGCACACTTCCTTGGTCTTTTCTTTGGGGTTCATTTTCTTTCTTTTGACCAATTCATTATTCTTGCCCTTTGATTTTTCTTTTAGGGCATACCCTCTTTTCATTTTTTAAATTTTTGAATTTTTGAAAATATGGAACCTTTGCAGCATGGAAAGGATGAACATATTTGGCATTTTAACAGTCAATCATGAAATATGACACCTATTGGTATAGGAACCTAGCACTATCCACTAGCTTATATGCAACAAGCCATGATGAGCTGGCAAAATCTTCGACATAAAAGGGAAAAGTGTACAAGGCTACACCCAAGAATTTAGAAAAAGAGCTTTTATTCTAGGAATTTCGTTAGACTCACCTGAAACTCTGCTGAAGTATATAGGTGGTCTACACAGCTATTTGAAGCACACCATTCTCATGTTTAACCTTACTAGCATAGATGAGGTATCTATTCAGGCTACACATCTAGAGGCTAGAGGCAAAAATGTGAACCCAGAAGTTGGGGGATCATCATAACCCACTACAAGAAAGAACAAGGAAAAGAGAAAGTAGAAATGGAAAGAGAGGAAGACAAATGTTGTACAAAAGACCAAGCCTTCATGCACTCACTACAAGAAGGATGGGCATGATGATGAACACTGTTGGATTCTGCATCTGGAGCTGAAGCCCAAGAAGTATGATGGCAAAAAGAAGAAGACTGTTGCAGCTATTCAAAAATATTTGGGGTCAAACTCAAGGGATGAAACAACAATTGCAGCCACAGGTATAAAAGGTAAAAATTATGAAGCATCTACTAGTACTTCTGCACAATCTACTAAAAAAGAAGAAAATGAGAGGAAAAGACATGAGCTTTTTTATATTAAAGTTATTTCCAAGCATCAAAAGATTGATACTTTGTTTGATAGTGGCTCACAAGTAAATTTAATTTCTGAAGCAATTGTAAAGAAGTTGGGATTACTAACCACACCTCACAAGAAGCCATATCCATTAGGTTGGTTATGTGATAAAGAAAAGCTACAAGTGACTAGACAATGTAAACTTAGGTTTTCTTTTGGGTCAGCATTTGTGGATGAGGTTGAGTTAGATATAGTTCCCTTGGATATATGTGGAATTGTTTTATGAGTCGTTACTTGTATGATAGGAAAGCCATTTTCTATAGAGCTGAAAACAAGTATCAACTCGTTAAAGATGGAATTGAATATATTGTAAGAGCTCATAAACTCAAGAATAATTATACTCTCATAAACTCAGGGCAGATGAAAAGAATTGTAAATTCATGCAAACAATTTTTACTGATGGTTGTAAAGGAAAAGAAACCTGATAAAACCAATGTATTTGAGGGTTGTAATGCTAAACAACAAGCTGATTTAGAAAAAGTTGTTTTAGAATATGATATACTATTTCAAGAACCTAAAGGTCTGCCACCCAAAAAGGAAATAGTACATGATATTAATTTGTAGCAAGATGCTCCATTGCCTAACATTGGATTGTATAGGTTGTCTGCTTTAGAGAATGCAGAAATCAAGAAGCAAGTACAGGAGCTGCTCGAGAAAGGGTTAATAAGACCTAGCACATCACCATGTGGGTCTCCAATTGTCTTGGTGAGAAATAAAGATGGGTCATGGAGAATGTGCATTGATTACCGAGTACTGAATAAGATAACGATAAAAAATCGTTATCCCCTTCCTCACATAGATGATCTACTAGATCAGTTGAAAGAAGCTGATTATTTTTCCAAGTTGGACTTGCATAGTGGCTATCATCAGGTCAAAGTTGCAGAGCAAGATGCATGGAAGACTACTTTCAAAACAAAGCAGGGATTATATGAGTGGTTAGTGATGCCTTTTGGCTTAACTAATGCTCCTGCTACTTTCATGAGAGTAATGAATGATGTACTTAGACCTTGTATTGATGATTTCGTCATTGTATATTTAGATGATATTCTTATATTTAGTAAAACATGGGAAGAACATTTGAAGCATGTAAAGCAGACTTTAGATGTTTTGAAAAGAGAAAATCTTTATGTTAAGCTATCAAAATGTGAATTTGATAAAACATCTTTAAATTATTTGGGTCATATTGTAGGGGATGGTGAATTGAAGATAGATCCCTCTAAGGTTGCAGTCATTGTAAACTAGCCTAAACAAAAATTTGCTACAAAAGTTAGAAGCTTCCTAGGAGCAGCACAATATTGGAGAAAGTTTATTTCTAACTTTTCCTTGATTGCAGCTCCCTTACATGCTTTAACAGGATTGAACAAGGTGTTTCAGTGGGGAGGAAAACAACAAAAAGCCTTCGACACCTTAAAAGAAAAGATTAGTACAGCACCAGTACTAGCACTGCCCGATCTTCAAAGACCATTTGAGATTGAAACGGATGCCAGTGACTATGCCATGGGAGCAGTGTTGATGCAGCACGGTAAACCCATATGTTATCATTCTGAAACATTTAATTCTGCAGTAGTTAATTATCCCACATATGATAAAGAATTGTACGAATTAGTATAGAGTGTGAAAAAGTGGAAACATTATTTAATGGGAAAAGAGACAGTTATACATACTGATCATCAACCACTTCAATATTTACACTCACAAACTAAGTTGCAGCAATCAAGACACTATAGGTGGATGGGTTTTCTACAACAGTTTCATCTTGTCATCAAATATAAAAAGGGCATACACAATAAAGTTGCAGATATGTTGTCCAGACCAATCATAAATGCATCTACTATACTTAAGCATAACTCAGTATTGCATGAAAGCTACATTGAACAATATGCTCAAGATATAGATTCTAAAGATGTATATGCAACTTTAAGTAATGGCAAAAGGGTAGAAGAATTGGATTACTATATTAAGGACCGACTCTTGTATCATTTGGGAATGCTATGCATCCCACAAACAGAGAGAGTTAACATAATTAGGGAGGCACATACTTCTCTAATGTCAGGTCACTTTGGTGTAAGTAAAACAGTTGCACTGCTGCAAAAATTTTGTTATTGGCCAAAAATGAATGAGACAGTTTCTAGATATGTAAGAGGGTGTACCATGTGTGCTAAAAGCAAGCCCAGCAATAGAAAACTAGGCTTTTAAACCCCACTACTAGTTCCTTCTCATCCTTGGTAAAGTGTTTCCATGGACATTGTTGGGGCATTGCTTAAATTTAGAAAAGGTCATGACTATTTATATGTTATTGTGGATAGGTTCAGCAAAATGTGTATTTTAATACCTTGTAACAAACATATTACAGCTGAACAAACTGCAAAGTTGTTCTTTAAGCATGTATGGGTTCATTTTGGATTACCCACTCCCATTGTATCTGATCTAGATTCCCGATTTGTTGGGAAATTTTGATCGAGTTTGTGGGAATTGATGGACACCAGACTGAAGAAGAGCACAACTTTTCATCCGCAAACAGATGGCCAAACACAAGTGGTCAACATGACAGTGATCCAGTTGCTCAGAGGCTATTGCAGCAAGCATCCCAAGCTTTGGGATGAACATTTATGTTATGTGCAACATGCTTACAATCGAGCCAAACATTCTTCTACACAGAGATCTCCTTTTGAGACCTATTTTGGTTTCACACCAAGGTATCCCTTAGAATTTGTCTTCGGTAAAGACACAATGATTGATGGACACAGTGATGTGGATAAGGCAACCAAGTTCATTGAACAAATCCAAGAAATTCACCAGACAATACAAGAACAGCTGGAAAAGAGCCAAGCCAAGTACAAGGCAAGGCATGATAAGCATTGGATTGAGCATAGTTTCCAAGTTGGTGATCAAGTTTGGTTGCATATCAGCAAAGACAAAATGCAAGGTGAAGGTAAGAAGCTGAAACCAATAAGGTATGGACCTTTAAGGATACTTGAGAAAATTAATGAGAATGGTTTTCGCCTTGATTTACCAACTTACATGCACATCTCTTCAGTTGTTAATGCAGAAAGCTTGAGACTATTTGAACCTTCATTAATTGAAGATCCCGAAGAGCAGAGTCAATTGCCTTCTATTGATGATCTGTTTCCTGAATATCTCAATGAATTGCAGGAAGATACAGTTCTGGATAGGAAGGTGAGAACTACGTGCAGAGGGGATGTTGAGTACCTCAGGATTGGGCTCAAAGGTTCAAAACCAAGCAGTGCAAAATGGATAGAAATTGGGCAAGTGAGGAATCTATACCCTCACTTGACTGATGCTTAAAAACCAACTTTTGGTGGTCCAAAAGCTTTTTCAATGGGAAGGCCGTGATCCGAATTGGATCCTAGAACACTCTCTAAATTTTCATGAACTCTTTAAAAATCATGCCAAAGTTTCAAAGTCTTATAATGATCAAGCTATTAGAGGTATCCTCATAACAGTTGCAATTGGTGATCAGCGCAGAGCAACGAGGAACGTCGGTCAAGCACACAAACCGTTGACCCATGGTAACACGAGCTGCCACAAATTAGCAAAACCAGGGGTCAATTCAAGATATGGGGATAGTTTCTGATATGCGATTAGTGACATGTCGCTAATCGCATATCGCATGGAAAACACCTCAGAGAAGGAAAGGCCACAAGCACCTGGACCCGAAAAATTATAAAATGCAATGGATATTGCGCCAATTCCATCAGAAGTGGGGTCCCACAAAAACCGACAAGATATTGGAAGGGCTTCGAGCGATAAGCGTTTCAACCGAGTCCCACCCGATAACACACATTGGTTGCCATGCATCCAGCAGAAGAGAGATAAAACCGCTCACATCAGACGAGTAAATAACATGTTACTTATCCGCCCGATATGGACGATGACCGTAGGATCTGGAGGCTCTAGATCAACGGTGGAGACACGTTCCGATGGATGACCAAATTTGACAAGGAAAACAGGCAGAGTTGTATAGGATTTGAAGTCTGACGTGGATGATGCATTGGCAAAAGGTCGTGTTTCGCAGGCATTCTTGGAGTAACAGAATAAGCGGCCATGTCCAAGAGAACTGACACTCATCCATTATGCACTAGGTGGCCACCTCCTTGTGAGGCGTTATATAGTGATGATTACGCAGAATAGAGGGATTCAAACAAACAGAGGCAGGGGAAGTGGAAACGAACAGTCAGAAAGCAGATTGGCTTTAAAGCCACAAACTAACAGAGAAAGCAACAAGAAGAAAAGAAGCAAGCAAGCTAAGAGTAGAGAGAAGAAGCCGAGCTCACCTGCAGAAGCATAGGCAACATTGAGCAAGACAGAAACAGAGAGAGTCTGTGTACTCTAGAGAAGGCTTGAGAGGTTCAAGCGTACTCCTCTGTAATGTTTGTCATGTATGAGTCTCAGATTGGGCTCATACTACTGTGACCAATAAAGGTCAAGAGTTCAGTGAGAAAAGTCTGTGTACTCCAGAGACTTGGGGGATTCAAGTACTGTCTTACTTATTTGTATCTGCTGTGTGAGACTCGAATTGAGCTCACTGTTGTAAAAGCTCTGCTTGAAATCATAATAGAGAGGCCACCACTGAAGGCTGGACCAGGAGACATAGCCCAGGAGTATTGGGTGAACTCCTTATTAAACTTGTTGTGTTTATATGTTTGCCTGTTCTGTTTTCTTTAACTGCTTTAGTGTCTATGTATTTCACAATCTTATCGATCCGTTGCATAAAATAACATAGGCACATCCACGCACATGAGTCTGTAATATCTTAATTGTTTGTCTTGGATCAAATTTGGATCAAGTGGTATCAGAGCCACGAATTTCATATCAAGTGGCATCAAATCCACGAATTTCGGATCAAGTGGTATCAAAGCCATGAATTTTAGATCAGTAATCAATAGAGAAATTGTGACTAAGGCTAAAATTCCTTCGACTATAACTGATTCTGTATAATATAAATATGTTTGTTATGTGGATTTCATGTGCCTGGTTGCCAATAGTTAGATGTTTGTGTTGAATAAGTGAAATTCCATGTTGCAGGATTGTTGATCGACCATCGATCACTATAAGGATTGATGGCGATCCAGTATTAATACGATATATGTGTCTAAGTGTTTAAACAAATATTGGCAGAGTTAATCTATGTTATTACACAAATTCCATCATAAGCGAACAAGTGCAGAGGGAGACGTCAGATCGTTTAGATCGACGAATATTAATGGTAGAGGAATAGATCTAGATTGACAGATCGATAGGTCTGTTAGATCGACGATGATCAGGAACTACGGGGGTAGGAGAGTACGGATTTTATTGATCGTGGTTGAAGTCCCGCACTTGCTCCTAGTCGTTGATCTTATATTCAACTCTTGGATCACAGTCAACTGCGGGGGTTAAGCCTATTTTAATCTGTGTGCTAATTGAAGTCCCGAAAGCCATAGATTTGATGGCCTCTTATATCTAATGGATATCGGGTCATAAAGTGATTAAACTTTAGTTTCAAAATCAGACCTAAACATTTATAGATTAAGGATTTATATTCCTTATCGGCTCTGTAAGGGTAGTTAAATAGTGCGCAAGTAGCTTGTCCAATATCGGTGTTGACCGTTGGATCAAGTGTGCCTTGATCAAACGGTGTAGGATCGTTGATTAGTTTCATTGATCGGGTGTATCATCAACCATCAGATTAAACGATGCGATCAACGACGGAGATTGAAGCCGATAGGACTTGGGCCTGAGAGGAACCGAGAAGTTTATGGATGTGTGTTTAGTTTATTTGGGGAATGGTCTTATGCGTTCAAAGTGGGACCGAAATTCGTTGTCGAGTTTAATTGTATTCCGCTATTAGGTGACTAATCAGGTTTTTGTTAAACTCCACCAATGTAAAGGCTTCCGATGTAAGTGTGGGCCATAACCCATAGGTTCATGTGAGGGTTTGTGTAAATGAAAGGGAAATTTCCTTTAGGCAGTTTTCTCTACATCAAGTAGTATCAGAGTAGGGAAAGGTTTTCTACGAGAAAGAAGATTTTGTGTGCGAAAGGAGGAGGTCAAGTTATGTTGAAGACTGGTGAGTTTGTGGTCTTTACACTGTCATACAGATAGCAGTAGCAGAAGGTGAGAAAACTTGTAGCAACCTAGAGCATGGGGTGCTCAAATGGTTCACAGGAGAGAAAACCATAGAGATGCCAAAAGACTAAGATTAGGGAGAGAAGCTTGGTGAGGTATCGTGTAGTAGAGAATATTGTTACCACATAGGTTTTATTGCAGCTCATAGAAAGATCATGAAGGCAGTTCCACTGAGCAAGTAGGTAGAATTGCTATGGGATGAAGGAGAAGCATATGACCAAGAGGTCATAGATTTTTGTGTCTTGGGAGTTTGATGCAGGAGCATCTGACCACCCTTAATAAAAAATAAAATTCAAATCTATGGAGGAGGAGACGTGGACAATCATGTGAACTGGAGAAAAATTCTATTGAAACAAAGTTAATTTGATGGAATTGATAAGTCTCGAGAAGACTTAATTTAATGTAATTAACTGCCATGTATGCATAACAAAAGATTTAGGGATTGTTTGAACGATTTTAGGAGAATATCATGGATCTAGAATGATCCATGATTCTATATTTATTTCTATATATTATGAACCTCCGTGTTCTGATAGGGGGTGATATAGAGAGACAGATAGAGAGCATAGACAAAGAGTGAGAATACAATGTAATCGATAGAGAAATTGTGACTAAGGCTGAAATGCCTTAGACTGTAATTGATTATGTATAATATAAATATGTTTTTTATGTGGATTTCATGTGCTTGGTTACCAATAGTTAGATGTCTGTTTTGAATAAGTGAAATTCCATGTTGTAGGATTGTTGATTGCCATCGATCGTTATAAGGATCGATGGTGATCCAACGTTAATATGATATATGTGTGTGAGTATTTAAACAGAGGGTGGTAGAGTTAATCTGTGTTATAACACAAATTCCATCATAAGCAAACAAGCACGGAGGGAGCTATCAGATCATTTCGATCGACAGATATTAATGGCGGAAGAAGAATGGAGGAGGAATAGTTCTGGATTGTTAGATTGACAGATCAGTTAGATCGATGGTGATCAGCAACTGCGGGGGTAGGAGAGTACAAATTTTCTTGATCGTGGTTGAAGTCTCACACTTGCTCCTAGCCGTCGATCTCATATTCAACTATTGGATCACAATCAACTGTGGGGGTTAAGCCTATTTTAATCTGTGTGTTGATTGAAGTCCCTCAAGCCGTAAATTTGATGGCCTCTTATATCCAACGAATATCGGGTCATAAAGTGATCGAACTTTAGTTTCAAAATCGGACCCGAACATTTATAGATCAAGGATTTATATTCCTTATTGGCTCTGTAAGGGTGGTTAAATAGTGCGCAAGTAGCTCGTCTGATATCGCTACTGACTGTTGGATCAAGTGTACCTTGATCAAATTGTGGAGGATCATCGATTAGTTTCACTGATCGGATGTATCATCATCTGTCGGATTAAATGATGGGATCAACATCGAAGATTGACGATGATAGGACTTCGGTCTGTGCGGAACGAAGAAGTTTATGGACACGAGTTTATTTTATTTGGGATCTGGTCTTGTGCATTCGAAGGGGGACCGACGTTCGTTGTCGGGTTTCATTGTATTCCACTGTTAGGTGACTGATCGGATTTTTGTTAAACTCCACCAATGTAAAGGCTTTTGATGTAAGTGTGGGCCACAACCCACAAGTTCACATGAGGATTTGTGTAAATGAAAGGGAAATTTCCTTTAGGTAGTTTTCTTTGCATCAGAAGTGAACCTAATACATAAGTAGAACTGTCATCCATCTTGATTGTTTCATATACAAAAATTTAGGCACACAATGACTATAAATATTTAAGATTTTTTACAAATAGCTCATAGCAATGTAGCTACAGCCATTGGGAATTTTGAACAGCGGTTAGCAGTCACAAAACAACCTGCTAGCTATTAAACTATTAAACAAGCAGTCAAAAGTTTATTAAACTATCAAAGTATTAACCATTGATACTTTAAAATAATAATTCAAAGTTTATATAACAGATTGGTTTCATAAAAAGAGATTACTAGGTAAATCACAACTACAAAAAAAAGCAGCAAGACAAACCACCATGCAGCAGCAACAAATCTGTAAAATATAGAAGATTACAGAACCAGATTTTGAAACTCTATTTTTTGAAATCAAAGTTGGGGTGACATGGCCAATGGGTACAGATACCCCCTGAAGTTAAAATAAATCGAAACATAAACACCCAAAAATGAGATTATTTAAAACCACAACCAAAAACAAAATCATACTATCTCATTTATCACTTTTGTTAAACATATACTGTGCAAACTTATCTACAGCGGTAAAAAGAGAAGGAAAGACCAAATTTATGCTATTAACATGTTTTCATAAAACTCATGGCAGCCTAAATGCTTCAGCCATTAAGACATGATGTAAATCAACTTGCAATGAAACTATACAAAAAAGAACTTACATAAATAAACTACAGTTATTGCAAAATTCCTTCAACATTTAGCGTGAAACATTTGAGATACATCTAAGTTTCAGTCAACAACCAAATAAGCAAAGCCATGTAATGAACTACAAAAAGAAACACAATATAATGTTGTCAACATACCTTCCAGTGAATTTATACAACTCAAAAAATGGGAGTATGCTCCAGCTCTAATATCCTTACCAACTCATTGTGAACCGCCCGATTTTCCTCCCAACCATATCCAGGAAGAACTTCTCCCCCTGGAACCCCCGAGCTGCAAAATCTCACAAGCAGTACCAAAAGAAAACAGTAGAGAGCTTTGCAAGGCAAACTAAGGAAGAAATTTCACTTCCTCTCAATACCACTCATGGCCAACCTAAATAGCTAGAGATCTTAGGATTTTAACAATAATTTCATATTTATTATGGAATCAAATGGCTACTCTCCATATCTCTCCCTCTCACTATTTTCCTCAAGTCTCTTCCACTCTTGGCCTCCTCCTCCTAAAGTGAGAATACATGAGACTCATATATAGGAGGAGCAACCAATTCTTGTCATAAAGGAGGAGTAATTTGCACGCATTGGATTCCATTTAGAGGAGTGTAACTTATTCCATTAAGGAGAGGTATGCATGCCTTAGTTAAGGAGAGTGTAACATATGCATTAAAGAGAGCGTAAGAGGAATATTTTATGACATATTTTTAATGAGTGAAAAGGAATATGCTATTCTTTGATGAGTGCATAAAATAGAGTATAATGAATTATTTAAGAGAGAGAGAGAGAGAGAGAGAGAGAGAGCCATGAGAGTCATGAAGGAGATGTATGAATTGATTGAGGAGATAAAATTGACTTGTAATTCATTTTTAATAATAATACCATAGTCTCGTAAAAGATAATAATAATATTAATAATATTGAGGATTCAATCAAGATTGAACTATTAGGATTGATTAATGATAAGTTAATTTGTTTTCCTTCAACTCCGCTTGATTACCAATTTATGTAAAGTGATTTACTATTTTAGGAAAGTTGTGCTTGAGATGCTGGACATGACTTTCTATTTTTAGAAAATCATTCTAGAATTGTGAGAATGAAATTTTATTTAAGGAAATTCATCCATGAGTGGTATTTTTATTCTAGAGAATAGGGATTCTGCACCTCTATTTCATGCATCTCTGTGCCTTAGTAGATTGAGGACTTCACGCCCTGATCTACTCCAAGTATCCAAGATTCCACAACTTGATCTTTTTAAATATTCAAGACTATGTGCCCTAAATATACAAGACTCCACGTCTTTATATTTCGTGGATTTAGGACTCCACGCCCTAATTTCCATGCCCTCTCATCTACTGTGCATTGAAACTTTGTGTTTCTCCTTATGGTACTGATTGTGAGCTTTTACCCATCTAATGGTTCACTAGTAAGGTCTTGTTCAAAGACCTGCACACATCACAATCTCATAGATCAAAGGAATCAAATAAATTTCATTATCAAATTAACTTAATCACATTTTACCTAGAATGGTGCATGGGTTCCACAATCATTTTGGTTTTGAAGATATGACTTCCACAGTCATTCATAATTGAACATCCTTGTTGGAAAATGACTAGGTACCCTACCACATCCTGCTTAGTACAATATTAGACATATATAATCACACAAATCATGTATCATCCATAAATCATAATTAACCATCTATTCCACATAACCATGAGAATCCATGGGTATATGTGTCTCAATCTTGGATCACCATCCATGTCATACACCTGCTTCATAAATCAGATACAAATAGAAAAACATATGTATAACATTTTACTTAATCAAGACCATCTAATACAGATAATCAATGATGTTTCATATAAGAGAAAATATATCTATATAAAACATTGTTCCCCAATCCATTGATCAATCTTTCATACATAAACATAAAAGGAAATATAACTATCTATGTAAAACATTATTCCTCAATCAAGTGATCAACCTATCATATATATATATATATATATATATATATATATATATATATATATAACCCTTGATAGGAGTGACAAAACTATAGTAGAAAAATAGGACACTACAGGGTGGAACGTGGTAGTCCCATCACCGGTTGGTTCATTGCACTGATTAATGAGAAATTTATTCCATTGATTTTCATGTGTAAATTTACTGGTGTATATATGGATTTTGATAGTTGATATGTTTATTGTATTTATGTCTCTATTATGTTGGTTACATGTACATTTTATGGTAGCAACTATGTTTGGGTCTCAGCATATTTTTACTTGTATATGAATGGATAATGTGTCTATGGCGTAATAGATGAATATGCAGAAAATGACATGAGGAAACAATGGTTCATAGTGATTATGACATAAATATGGGATCCCTACACTTTATTATATTGTTTACACATGTAGGTTACATGTTGACAATATATTTGATGAAATTCCTATCGTGGATAGTAGGGGTCTGGTTAAGATCTTGTTGAGCTTATTGATTTTGCATCATTATTTCCCTGTGCCTTTCTTGATTTCAATTTTTCATTCCATTCTGGGCAGTGGCCTAGGCTCTAGGTCTGAAAAAGTGGATTACATACCGTGGTCGATGGCACAGAACTAGCAAGTTTGGTCCACAGTCACTGACATGCAAGCCTATGAGAGTGAATTTAGGTCTTTGGTCGCTCCCTTGCCCATAGCATGAGAGCGACTATGGCCTTAGAGGTCCAGAACAGTAGTGGGACCCAGGGACAGGGTGTCTGAGTGACTGACTTGTCTGCTAAGGGTTCTGTTGATGATGTTGGATCATTATGTGTGATGTTCCATCGAATCCACTTCCTTAAGGTCACATAGGAGGTCGAACATGATCATAGAAGCCTCTCATCTCAGGTTTACCCGAGTTAGCATAGTTACTACGGTGGATGTGGGAGAAGGGTGTTACATTGGGAAGAAAGACCTCGTAGAAAAAGAGTTTCGTAACATTTTATAAATAAAACTTATAATATAGAAAACTCCAATAATGGAACGAACTGATACATAACTTTAAGTATAAAGGAAAATTTGGATAGTGGGTCCATCGGGGCTTTACCATTTCATAACATTTTTAAAATTAGCTCAAATAATGGAAATCCGATGGCATTCGTTCTGATAAGGAAATAACTTAAGATTTATGAAAATGATTTCAAGCGCTTACAAACTTATTTCCACATTGTTCAATTATTAAACAAAGGTAAAATTATTTAATAGAAACATAATCAAAATAAAAGGGTCCCCATTATTTATTAAAAACCAATTAAAATGGGGGTTTGTTGTTTGCTACAACAATTGGTGATGCACTGGGTGAAACAATTATCTCTAAATAAATTAATGAAATTTTCAAAAGAAGGGAATACAAATGAAAAGATTAGAATGGTGCAATCTAGATTTTGGATACAAATTTCTCTGAATAAATTAAAATTCATTACTTGCAAACTTCACAACTTGTTATTATGAAAGACTCAATTTATCTCAGACAACCATTTTATAATATCAGTTATAATGATGAAATAAAATACTATTAGAAGTTTTGCATTAACATAGACTTTGTTGTCACAGGTAGTGCCACTATTGCCAACATGCATACATAGCCTTGACAGGGTTACCATTTAACCAAGAAATACTAGTATCCTACCCACTAGAAAATATTTTAGTGACATTTAGTTCAAACTTTTAATTTTTTTTCTTTTCCTTGAAAGTCATTGTCCTAGCTTGGTGACCAGATGTCAACAATTCCATCCACAAGTATTAACGATATTGAAAAACCTAGATCATGATGAAACCTCTTGTCTTACAACTTTTGGCTATAAGAGATTACTTTGACTTGGTGACCAGATGTGGTAATGTGAGTACCATTAGTTCCCAATGATCATGGTAAGCTTGCTCTAATGAGACCCCTTATATTTCATGTTTAATATTTTTAAATTACACTCTAAAAATATTTAATTAGTGGATGAGGAGGCAAAACTTCTCCTTAAGATTTGTGGATGATAGTTAGAGTCATAAGATGTTAAACCATTTTATAGTCTTTACCTATTTCATTAATTGTTCTAAAATATGACTAGTCATGAGATGAAATAGTATTTTTAAAGATTGAGGTTATGAATAGTCAATCTAGGAGGATCCAGAAATACAAGTGGCCTTGAAAATAGCTCAAAAATCAAACTCCTCATATTGAAGTGAAATTGGGACCAGATCATAGTGCTCGTTGCCCTGATTCCAACGTTGCAAACGACACTCAAATTTTAGTTTGTATTCTCAAGTTATAGCTAGTCAAAGTTTTGGTCAAACTTAGCCAAGTGATAGTCTTAACGAGGCAACAAATTGAAAAAATCCCAGTGCACGAAATCCAGCCACTAGAAAGGGAGAATTGGTCGAACAGTTAATTTTCCTAATATCCCTTATTTTCTAATCAACGTTTTTTTACTATTGAGTCTTAAGATATCAAAAATTAAAAAAATATAAAAAATAGGGGTGGCGGGCCACCACCCCACAACGTCTATATTACATATATAATATATATTGAATGGGGTGGGTGGGCCACCCTTGAAGGACCCACTCAATGTTGGGACTAGGTCCCTTAGGTCAAATTTTGTAAAGTTTTGTTAAATATTGTAAAGTCTTCGCATTTTGAGGAGCGAGCACGAGTAGCGTAGGTCGATAGGAGTCAAAGGGCCAGTTGTCACAGACCATCCAGAGCAAGTTAAAGGATCTGCAATAGACATAGAGAACCATGGGCCTTGCAGTTGAAGGTCCAACCACGGTGAAACTGTTCGAAGAAGTTCGTCAAGCGGCTGTGCAAGGAACATCAAATATTCAAGAATTGAAGATCAAGTTTAGCTATCTGCACACAAAGATTGAGTAAACATCTGTAGAGTAACTCGATACAAGTCATGACTTTATATTGGGGGCTTGTTGGGGCGGGGTCCCCTAGGTCAAATTTTGTAGACTTTTGTTAAATATTGTAAAGTCTCTATGTTTTGAGGATCAGAGCGTGAGTAGCGCAAGTCGATAGGAGTCAAAGGGGATTTTAGAAGGTCAAATCCCCTTAGTTGGTTAAGAGTCAAGCTGTTTTGAGACCCACCCATGGTTTGCAGGCCATGGTATTGTAATGGAAAAAAATATAAACGAAACTCATAGAAGAGTCATAGGGGAAAGGGAAGAATAAAAGAATAGTGCATGATTTGAGTTTGTTTTTGTTTATTCTGCACTTAGGCGAAGGGGAAGGTTCCTACTGGAGACCTTGATATGTCTGCAGTTGAGTGCGTAGGCCATTGCAACTATGTGTGAAGGGTTGGAATGAACTGTAATTGAAGATCTGAAGCATAATAAAGGCTTGTTTTGAAGAACTATCTGTGTATCTGTGTATTATTGTTTATCTATGAATTTACTGTATTTATGATCTGTTGAATACACTAAATCAGGAAAAATACTTATTAGATTTGTGAAGATGTAGATTTGTTTATTTATATGATGTTAGGCATGTTTAACGTAATTGGCGAAGGGCATAAATATGCTAACTGCTAATGATACAGGTGGCTCTAGACACATGCAAAAGTCCCAGAGGACTCAGAAAGGGTCAAAATTCTAAGTGGTCGGATTGCTCCCAAACCAGCACCAGATCGAAGTGCTCATCGCACTGATTCCAACGTTGCGAACAACACTGAAATCCGAGCTCGTATGAGGGAGAAAGAGCCAATCAATTTTTTGGTCAAAGTTGCCATGTGGGCCAGGTTTAAGTGTCCTACAAATTGACCGAGTCCTGGATAGGGAATCTAGCTCCCGAGAAGCGGGTGAATTTGTTGGATACTTAATTTGTCTAATATCCCTTATATTAGACAAAATCGAAAAAAATGGCCTTATTATAAAAATAACGAAAAAAAATACATGTTGGGGTAGCGGGCCATGACCCCTGCCACACATCCTCCCAAACCGCAACAATAAAACAATTTTTTTATTAAAAATAATGGGCTGGCAGCCACGACCCCACTGGACCCCCAACCACCAACCATTAAAACACATTAAAATGAAACGGCGTGGGCGGGCCACCTCTGGTGGACTCGGCCCACACCCCAACTACAATGCACAATAAACGGATTAAGTGTGGAGCCAGTGGGGATTGAATCCACCCGACCCATGTGGGCCAGCCCCCACCAAGCAGCCCCATGTGGCATACACCAACCGCATAGTAAAACCGTTGTTTAAAAAAAATCACACGAACCATATTTAATACAATGTTTAATTGCTCCTGTTGCAAAAATGAACCACGCGCCAAAAACATTATGTATTTTTTGAGGGGTCGGGATTTGATCCCCCGACCACCTGCCTTTGGTTCTTCTGCCTAACCAACAAGCCACAATGCCTTTATTGATATCTTTGCCGGCGAAGTCATATAAAAACATAAATTTTTCTTCGCATGAGGGAGGACGTAAGAGCCAAACGGAGGAACAGAACCACGTTTTCGAGAGCCAAGTGGAACCACGCCCAGGTGGAACCATGACACAGTCCAAAGAGGTGGAACCATGTGGCACGGATTTCAAGACAAAAATCTTTTGATGTTGTGAGGAATCTTTGAGATTTCATGGGGAGGTAAAAAATTCATTTTATCAGAATGTAACCAAGTTTACAATCAATTTTCTTAGATTTTCACAGGGAACACTATGGCAAGGTTGGATTTTCCTTTTGAGCAGCAGATTTGTAGATTCCCAGCAGAGGAGAATCTTTAAGAATCTTGAGGGAATCTTCCAGATTCTTTGGAGGCTGAATTTTCCTAGATTTAGAATGCAACCAACTTCATACTCATTTTTCTCAGAATTTCGCAAGGATCTCAATGGTGAGATTAGTTTCCTGATCTAAGCAGCAGATCTTCAGATGACTCGGAGGAGAGAATCTTTGAGGAATCTAAGGGAAATCTAAAAGATTGATGTGGCCCTAGATTTCCACTTTGTCAGAATTCATAAATTTGGCAGTCAATTTTACACTATTCGATGCCACAAATGTGATGGTGCAATCATATTTTCCAATTGACCATTCCATTTTTCTACCACTTTTCAAAGTGGAGTTCAGGTGTCATCATTCAATGTGTGAGCAGTCATTTCCATGAGATTCGACGCCATGATATTGATGGTGTAGCCAAATCCATCAGTTTATCATCCTCTTCTTCAGATAACTTCTTGATGTGAGGTATATGTAGTGTGATCATGTACTTCTTTATCTCTTTGCTTGAGATGCATTATGCTGTATAGATCCTTGTTTGATGTTTGATGTGGGATCTTGTTTGTGTTCTTGATGTGATATGTACTTATTGTCATGTTTTGATTGATATCCCTTTGTTGTCATGTTGATGGGATACTCATGTGTCGCCATGTATTTTTGAATTGAGATCCCTTTGATGCCATGTTGGAGAGATGCTCATTATTAACATATGTGAAGTTATGTCATGTTGATAGGAGTCCTTTCTTGAATGAGATTTCCTGTAGCAGAACATCTCTTGGAGCCACTCTTGCGTGAGGTAATATTCCTTGTATGATAAAGAAAACACATGCATGTACATCATCACTCTTTCTAGCACTTAATGCATCGGCCTACACCATCTTGACACCAGGGCCCGGAGACATAGTCCCTCTTGGACGAACTCCATTATCAATGTCTTGTGTTTTGTGTTGTTGATTCTTGTCATGTTCCCTCTTCTTTACAACATGCATATATGTTCCTTTATGCTCTTTTAAATGAAATTCTAACAACATCATGAAAGTAAAAGATCTTGGTTAAATCCGGGAGTTAAGTAAACTTGTATCAAGTTTGGTATCGGAGAGGTCTTTGGGTGGATGTGAATTGTGAGTGCGAACAATGGAACGTGAATGATGGAGGATGAAAAGGTGATGTATGAGACCATGCTCAAATTTTCCCAAAAGGGGAAATAATGTATGAAGCTCTACAGAAAGAGAAAGAGGAAAAGTAGCAAGTGCTGCTTTGGTTGCGAACCACAAAAGAGGCCCTGGAAGAACTAAAGCACAACAGCCAGAGTCTTCAAGTAGAGAACGCTCAATTGAAGATGCTTCTACAGGAAGAGAAAGAGGAGAAGCATAGTTTTCTATGACAACTGCAATTTAAGGACAAGGCCTTGGAAAAGCTGCGGCGTGACCCATGTGAGGTAAAACGTAATTCTCTGAATTCATGTGTTTGTCTTGATGATGATTTTGTTGTTTTTGAATATCATACGACACGAATTGGCTCCAAACTATGAAGAAAATGGGGTATGAAAGAAAATTCTTGGGCATTAATGGCCAAGGCATTGTCAACCTCGTCAAAGTAGAGGAATTACCCCGTCAGGCAGGACTTGGGTTTGTCAGGAAGGAAGTTGGGGAATTTTCCAACGTAGCTAGTGAACCACCAACAACAGAAGATGAGAATCCCTCATCAGTTCTTTCCAACTCAAGAGTGGAGGTAAAAGATGTTGATTTCATTTCAGTTTCGTCTTCACATAGTATGATTTCTTTTGGATATTTGGAGATCCAAATTACAAGGACAGACATGAGGCTCCTTACCAGGATGAGGGACAAGGAGGACTAAGAACTTGGTGTTAATAACCAAGGCATAACTCAAACATTAGAGGTGGTGCAGAGACCTCGATTTGCAGGCTTGGGATACAACGAAGGAGAATGGTCGAAGGTGTCAGATGCTTCTGAGACATCGATGAAATTATCAAGGGAAGAGAATGATGGGAACACATCACCATCATCCCATGGCAGTTCCCATTACAAGGAAAGAGCTGAGGGAAGCTCTCATCGCCATAATGACACAAGAGACAACAAGGAAAGGTATAACCAATCTCGATATTCAAATTTTCATTTCAATTATAATCATGTTGTTAATGATGGACATAAATCAAGGCATCGAAAAACATGTACCTTTTGTGGATTACATAACCATATATTTGTTGAGTGTTGGAAAAGAATAACAACACACAAATGGAGGAGACATGAAATACCCTCTCAATAGCAGGTAAAGAAACATGTTAAGCATATATGGAGGAAGAAGATGTATTGCAGTCATTGCAACGGAGGTGGCCATCAAAGAGCCACTTGTTGGAGGCTCCATCCAGAGTAGCGCCTTAAAGACAAAGTGTCGGTGCATGAACCAGATGAAACGGTTGTTCAACCAGTGAATGTGCCACAAGGAAACGACCCATTCACATTGATAAGTGAGAAATGGTTCTTCTAGGCATGATAGAATGTCATGGTATTAGTTTTTTCCAATCATGTGTTTCATTTTAAAATGTAAAAATGATGATGTGCTTTCCATCACTTGTTAAGCAACAATGATGTCTGGTCTTATTTTGTGTTGCATTTTACACTTTGAAAGTGATGTTGTGTTTCCATCACTTCTCAAAACAAAAATAGTGTTTGGCCTTATTTTTGTAAATCATGTGTTGCAGTGATGATGTGTTTTCCATCACTTGTTGAAGCAAAAATGATATGTTGGCCTTGTTTTTGGTAGCTGGGGTATTGTTTCCATTTTGATGTAAACTTGACCACGGAGTATATGTTATAACTCATGGCAAGTATGGAATTCTTAGGTCATTAGTTGGTTATGTAAGTCAAGCATGTAATTTGCAAAAAATGTACTACACGTTTGCAGAGGTTGCAGGTGTCGGCTCATCGCTTATGGCTCTGAAGGAAAAAGGTGAAGGAGAAGGAAGGGTGACGTATCAGATACTTGTAAGTGTGGATAACATAACATAAAGAGAAGTTGCAGATTATTTTTTCATGCTTTTGGAGGACCAAAAACTCATCAGTGGGGAGGATTGATCCAGGTGGTGTCCAGACACATGCAGAAGTCCCAGAGGACTCAGAAAGGGTCAAAATTTTGAGTGGTCAGATTGCTCCCAAACTAGCACTAGATAAAAGTTTTCATTGCCCTGATTCGAATGATGCAAATGACACTCAAATCTGAGCTCGTATGAGAGAGAAAGATCCAGTCAAATTTTTGGTCAAAGTTTCCATGTGGACTAGGTTTAAGTGTCCTAAAAATTGACCAAGTCCTGAACAGGGAATCTGGATCCCAAGCAGTGGGTGAATTTGTTGGATACTTAATTTGTGTAATATCCCTTATATTAGACTATTGGCTTGAGGAGGCCTGACCCAGGTTCAACGTTAGTCAGCCAAACAAATCCCTACACTACTGGCCCTTTCAGCATCATCCCGCAGAGCGTGGACTGAAGTCTCACTCGAAGCAGTATGGGGGGATACTGGAACCAAGATTCTGCACCCTTGAGATGGTTGTGATGTTGGTTTATTCCAATTATATCTACCTTCACGTAGGTTTCTTATCCCTCTGCTCTATCCTTCGGTACCTTCGCAAAATGTTATAATCAGCTACCACGCAGCCCTAACCATGGGTTGAAGTCCTTTCACGCTGCTAGGGAAGCAAACTATGATATCTCCTAAACTAGGCTAAGTATCTTTCTTATTGTATTAACATATCTTAGTTGGCTTCGCGTAAATAGATGTTCTTACTTGCGTTTAACCAATACAATTATACACATTCACGTATCATATAAGCATTAGAAGTGAAACTCATACCCAATATATCAGATGCATAAACAGGAAATAAAGATGCAGAAATGATAGAATACTCTTATTTATTTATAATTCCAGATAATTATAGAATCGCTTCACCTTATGCACTCAGCTGCAGGGGTCCGAGCACTCAGCTGCAGACTTCTAGGCCTCTGCGCACTCAGCTGCAGAGCCTCTACCTATGCTATGACCCAAAACTTAGACTTCTACTTCTGAGCTATCTCTCAATTCTTTATTACTTCCATTGCTTAGTTGATCCTTCTTACTACTTAGAGCTTAGCTCTATTTATAAAATCCCATGGTCCACGGACCATGGGTAGATCTTCTACAACCAACATTACATTATCAAAATAAGGGCAGACAACCCTACGACCCTTTTAACATCTACACACTTTGCGTCCACAAAAATGTGGATTCTTTACATTTAGATTACAAAATTAGACCAAAATATGGGCTTTAAGCCCCAAAACTACCCTTGGGGGATCCCATGCCCAACAGGCCCCCAACACAAACATCGTGACTCGCCCTCGAGTCACTCTGTAGGTGCGGAGATCTTAGTGCGAAGACCTCCCAGCTCTATCTAAATTGCTGCAACTTTGGCATCGCACTGAGTGACTGCCTGCAGGACTTCTTCCACGTGCTGTTCAGTGACCACTGCTACTGAACTGTTGCCCTGAATCCTCTATTGAGTTTCTTGCAGTTGTGTGAGTTTTTCTTCAATGGAGGCTGTAATTGTATAAGCCTCGTCGATCCATGGCTCTAGGCACACTTTTAAGACTGCTTCTTTGTGCTGAGCGACATCCACCAGTTCTTTGAGCACCTTTTCCTGCTGCATCCATGCAAGCCTTTGTGTAAGGAAAACGTGCCTACGCAGTCCCTTTTACCTTGTCATACCTCTATTGGAGCTCACGTGCCTCTGTCTCTAGGTGCTCTACATTCGGGTCCTCCTGCAGGGTGGTTAAACCCTCGAATGACTATTCGAAGAGAGCTACACACAGTCTACCACTACACTGTCAACCGCCGCTATTGTTGTTGTGACCGCAGTGGTACGCTGTTCTTTGACCTCCGACAAAGTTGAAGGTTGAGCCCTCAACTGTAATTATGCGATTTGAAGGTTCAACTCCAGTTGAACCCTGGCCATCTCTTCTCTTGCATTGCACACCCCTGTGGCTAACTTACGGACGCACGCTTCCATCGGTTCCTCTACTTGAATAGCCAACTCTGGGACCATCCAGTAGGCTTCCTCCACAACCAGCATTATTTGTTTATTCTGCTCCACTACCTCATTGCGCTGTAGGGCAAAATATTCAATGTTGATGTGTTTCTCACTCATTACCTGTAGAGCGCGACTCTCCCTGGCCGGAATTTCTGCGATGACTCCATCCTGTAATAGGTAGAGTGTCTCTTGAGGGATCGCATCCATGTTTAACCCTAACCCTTTTAAACTGCTCATTATGGGTCTGTTGGCCTCCTGCTCTGTAGTAAGTGCCCCATCTGGTAGCACTATCGTATTGGTCACCCTTGTGTGCAACATCTCTTCAGCAGCTGAAGTGCTGACTGCGGGGCTGGTGGACACTACGCCAGCTTGTGGAGTGCAAACCTACAACTCCTGTGTATCTATCTGGAGAGTCCCCAATAGCAGTTGCTGTTATTCTTCAAATTGTTGGAGGGCCCCCATGGTGACATCCCTCACTGTGACACAAGCAGGTTCCCTCTACGAACAGAGGCAACCCCTCTAGCCCTAGAGTGGGTCTAGTCACCACAAAGACAATACCAAGGCAAAATTCCTTAGAAAGATGGTGTTATGAAGGCCTACCTTCAGATCGACGTTCGATGAAGTCCTCGACGTGTCGCTCTAGCTCTCGTTCTTCTAATTACTTGTACCTAAAAATAACATGTAGAGAAACACCACAAACGCAATAGAAAATGACCAAATAGTCTACTTGAAGAGTCAAGGAACCTCAAGCTATCAACATACAATTCAACATACGATATAGGAAACAAGCTATTGATTTGTATTAATATAAATCAAATTAAAACTTACAACCGAGCCTTGATGTCGTAAGTCTCCTCAAAGGGTCCAGTCGGCATGTCTCCGTAAGCATTTACTTGTGAACTGTATCCCAATGGGACAAATGACTCTCTCTTTCATTCAAAATATTGATGCTAAAAAGTTCTCAAAACAACTCTACTCAAACATCTCTAAATCCAAAATACATGTGAGGCTACTTCCACACTCCAATAACACTCTATACCTCTACTCCTCTCTTAGAATCCTGAAGCTACCAAATTACATCTAGCTATCATCAAGTTACATCCAAGCTAGCTGATCTCATTCATGGAGGAGACATTTATAGGAGGGAGAGGTTCCATAAGAGATGGGAGGAAGAGCTTATCTCTTAGGGAGGTTGCACAAAAGGTGGAACAACTATTCCAAAGGAGAGAAGTGAGCTTATCTAACCCAACAACCAGCCTTAGGACAATCCATGAAGCAGTTTCATCTCGAAGCTTCGACGTGTTATTAAAAAACTTGCCAAAATTAGATCGTCACGGGTGAAACACAGGGACAGAGCGACGACTTCGCTATGGCTAGTGAAAACTTGACCATCGTCGTAGGTGGGACAACTGTTGACACACACAATGACCCAGAAACTTAGGTAAAAAAGGGTCTGCTTCAGGGATAATGAACTGAGACATTCTTCCTAAGATTACAAGGAAGGTATTGATTCATAATTGGAAACATGACATAGAATATATGTTAGTAATATGGACCGGCAGTATCCGGGATCAGGGAATGCGGGGTCGATGACAAATTACTGTGTAACACTCACCATTTCACCGATCTCATGTGAATCCCCCTCAGTGAGGGTGATTGGGTCAAAAGAAGTCTTTGATGCCTTTGTTTTCTTTTGTGGCACTGTCTGCTCTCATGGTTGTGGATGCTTAAGCTAGGTGGACGTCATCTATGGGTTCATGCCACCTTGTTCTATGTCTGCCTCTGGTTCGCGCGAAGCTGAAATTTTTCCTTCATGCTCTTCCTCTCCTGTTTTTTGTTGTTCCTCCAACTTCGCAGCATCGCGCGCTGCTTCGGCCTTAGCCACTACTTCCTCTTTCCTGCGCTTCTCAGCCAGATGTTCCATTCGAAGCATTGTCTCTTCCTTTTTGCGCTGCACAGTGGACTTGTCCGTGTCCACCACGGAGCTAGCTGGAGTGCACCAATCCAGCGGCCAAGACTCAAGGACTGTGAATATCACATCACCGGTCACTAGGTATGGTAAATCATGCCACATCTTCGTAGGGTCCTTCCGCACCCTGATGAAGACATGGTGGAAATATTCTTTGAACTCTTCAAATCTCTACAAACTATTGTAGACTGTGGGCGACAACCACAGCTTGCAATTGATCCCCATCCAGATATTCATCTCCATTAGTACCTAGAAGATATTTCTTTCTCTGATATGATGTGCATCCTTGGTCACCCATAGTGAAGGGTACTTCACTGCTTCTGAAAGGTTTGGCGCAACCGAAGCGAATTCGCTATCTTCGGGTAGCTCCCATGCCACCAGTACTACCAACAATAGGAGCCACACATAACGAAAGGTTTTGCCCTACTCCTATGCCTCGCGACAATTCGCAAGGAACTCGCCGCATAGATAGTTCACCCAATTGAACTAGACTCCTTATACACATTGGGCTGCTAGTGCAACCACAGGCGTAGGCACTGTGACATAGGAAAGTTCCCTCTGCAGACAAAGGCAACCCCTCTAGCCCTAGAGTGGGTCTAGTCACTGCAAAGACAATACCAAAGAAAATTTCCTTAGAAAGTTGTTGTTATGAAGGCCTACCTTCAGTTCATCGTTCGATGAAGTCCTGGTCGCGTTGCTTCAGCTCTCGTTCTTCTAGTCACTTATACCTGAAAACAATATGTAGAGAAACACCACAAATGCAATAGAAAATGACCAAACAATCTACTTGAAGAGTCAAGGATCCTCAAGCTATCGACATACAATTCAACATACGATATAGGAAACAAGCTATGGATTTGTATTAATATAAATCAAATTAAAACTTACAACCGAGCCTTGACGTTGTAAGTCTCCTCGAAGGGTCCCATCAGCATGTCTCCGTAAGTATTTACTTGTGAACCATCTCCCAAGGGAACAAATGACTCTCTCTTTTGTTCAAAATATTGATGCTAGAAAGTTCTCAAACCAACTCTACTCAAACATCTCTTAAACCAAAATATATGTGAGGCTACTTCCACACTCCAATAACACTCTCTACCTCTACTCCTCTCTTAGAAGCCTGAAGCTACCAAATTACATCTAGCTATCATCTAGTTACATCCAAGCTAGTTGATCTTATTCATGGAGGAGACATTTATAGGATGGAGAGGTTCCATAAGAGATGGAAGGAAGAGCTTATCTCTTACGGAGGTTGCACAAAAGGTGGAATGACTATCCCAAAGGAGAGAAGCGAGCTCATCTGACCCAACAACCAGCCCTAGGACTGCCTATGAAGTAGTTTCATCTCGAAGTTTCCACGAGTTTGTTAAAAAACTTGCCAAAAGTAGATCGGCATGGGTGAAACATAGGGACAGAGTGACGACGTCACTAGGGCTAGTGCAAACTTGACCATATTCACAGGTGAGACAACTTATGACCCGTGATGACCTGGAACGTTAGGTAAAAAGGGGTTTACTTTAGGGATAATGAACTAAAACATTCTTACTGAGATTACAAGTAAGGTATTGATACATAATTGGCAATGTGACATAGAATAGATGTCAGTAATATGGACCGGAAGTATCCAGGTTTAGGGAATGCAGAGTCGGTGACAAATTACTATGTAACAGATGCCCCCTAAAGCATGAAGGCCGAGAGAGTGGGAGGGGTGAAATTCTTTATGAATCCATAACCGAAATAGAACATCCTCGCGAAGAACCTACAAATGCAAGTATACCTGATGTCTCTGATTCATGAGTACATAGTGAAAGGAAGTACATGTTTATAATGCATGGGTGTAGCCATCCAGAAGATAAACATAAATGGTCTGTGGTATGGACGCATCCATCCAATTAGAAAGACCAAAAAAAAGACTCAGGTATGGTCGCAGCCATCTAATCAAAAGAGTCATGCATGAATCATTCCACGTAACCTGGGCCTGTGTAATCTCAGCCCAGGGTCTTGAATCCTGAGCTGATCAGGGTACAAATTCTAATATGCGAATAAATGTGCTGAAGTCAAGCATACTAGAAAATCACTTGATTACCGACCAATGATGTAAACCTTTAACAAGCACGAGAGAGACCACCAATAATGTCAATGGTTCTCAAGGTACTGCTAGTACAATCCACAAAGTGTGAAGAATGATCTGAAGTCGAACATGTGTGAAACCACTTGATCGAATACTAATGATGCAAGCCTGTCGTCGAATGCGAAGAAATTGCCATTGAGGCATGCAAGCTCTAAGGTACCAGAAAAGAGTCTCTAGATCAACTTCCCGGATAATGAGCTGAAGTCGATAGGAAGTGACCAGCCGAAGGAGAGCCATAATGTTTCCCACATCATTGACGTGAGACAAAGGAACAAGATGAATGTGGATGAGACAGAGAATTTGAGGAAGGCATGTAAGGCTATGTTGAAGCCCCGAAAATCGGGTCGACAACAAGGGGGATACCCACCCGGTCCGGACCTTGGTTGGCAGCTCCTTATCCGTTTGGTATAGCGGGTCCGACTGGGGATAATGGGACCAGTTTCCCAATTTAAGGGTGTGTGTGTGTGCAGAGTTGGATGATGCTGATCTAAGAGTACTTAAAGCTAATTTAATTCAAACTTTTAAACTAACTCTATGCTATTGTAATCTAATGAGAAACAACACATCTAATCTACACTAACCCGGGGTGTATTTCTTCTATTATGCGATCTAAAGAGATTTCAAACAATAACTGGTAATAAAGATCATTCAGCTATCATAAGAATGGAAATCAATTAAGATAAACCACTTTGCATAATAAGTTAGGCAAAACAGTTGTGAACAGCATATCACATAATAAGTTATTCATATATCAGACATAAATAAATGACTCCACCGTACAAAAGTGCCAAATGGTAACTCACACATTCATGCAGTAACATATAAACAACTAAAAACCGTATATCACTTTAAGAATATAAACAGAAACGGTCAAAGAGATAAAAGTACCATTTATGACTGGTTCCACTCATAAGCTTCAAGCAACAATGATTTATCTCTCCTTGCTCTAACATCTACTAAGAGTACAGAAGTGCAACATCAGTAGCAGATATCAAATGCAAACATTAATAAACCTTGATCCATCCATTCATCAAAACCCCCTCCGAGGGTGCAAAAGTGCATGTTCTAAGGACAAGTTTTTTGATAAATTTCTGGACCCTTCTCCAAATTCCTGAGAAGGGTTTAAATACTGCTAACTAATTAACTTAATTACATAAATTTAGGATACGGTTTTAAATGACGGCCCTTCTGCTAAAGCAAAACTATTTCTAAAAATTAAATCTAATTCCTAACCATTTCTGTATTTGCTCCTTAGTGCTGCAAGCATGCAACATTTTACTGGGAAGAGTCGGCTGGTCGCCCTCTGCTTTCGTTTGAGCTACGAAAATAGAAATAACACGCGCAAGCACCACTTTCTGGTAAACTAGAAGATATTTTCAAGAATCTTCCTCTAGCTGGGTGTATTCACTGCGTGTATACTTGGTAATAACCCAAATTTCTCTCAAACTGATTCTGCTTTTGCTATTTCGGTTTCCAGCCTTGCGAATGACTGAACAAGTTAGGGACTTTGCTCTCTAAACAATTTTCTTAGCGATGCGCGATTAGCGCATCGAAAACTGCCTTCGTTCTTTGTTCCGGGCTTTTCTGGTGCGTTTTCCTTCTTTAGCGCCTTTTTTTTCCTTTACCGAGCATAAGCTTCAGGATCTTTTGTAAACATGCTGCTTTTGTGCGCTTTTGACTCTGAGCGTTGGATGGCCTATTGACATCAGCATCTGTTGAGTGATACTCTGGAATCTGTGGTCCTGTTGCATGCGGCATCCGTTTATGAAGGCATCTCTTCTCTGTTCTCCGAGCATTGATGCTTTCCCCTTTTCCTTAGATGTTTCCTGCACATTGCTTCATGTTATTTCCTGTCTTACAGTTTACGCAAAGGAAAAGAGTAATGATAATAAAGATTGACATGAAAGCTTTAAGCTCTTATGAATGTATAAAATCATGACACCCATAGCGAACTGACTCTTCGAAAAACACAAAATTGTCCTTCTTGAATACTTTGGCGTACATTCATTAATTTCTTTTAAGGCGCGCGCCCAATTTTGGTTTACGGATAGCTTTCCTTGAATACTGCACCGAGGAAAATTTGCGATGGGTGATTTCTGCGACTCGCATCGCAGCATCGCAGATCGCGTCATCAAGATGTGTCATCACAGAAATTCATGATCGCATTTATCGCAAATCGCATTCATCGCAGATCGTAGCATCGCGGCATCGCAGATTGCGCTTAGTCATTCAATCATTGTGTGCTGCTTACGCGATGTTGCGATATGCGATGTCGCATATCGGCCGTCGGAGATTTCTTAAGATTTTTCATTTAAGAGCGCTTCATAATGTATGCGATGCGATGAATTTCGCGTTGCTTCTTCGCAGTTTATTATGCTCATAAGAAAATGTTTTATTCTCTTCTCGCGATGCGATACAGTTTTAAGGAGTTGAATACAAAAATTTTCATAAAATGTTTTTTTGGATTTTTTATTAAGGGTCCCCATTTGCTTGGTGTTATTGCTAATACCAAACAAAGAGGGGGGTTGTTGGTGGCCACAACAATGGCGATTCACTGGGAAGAACCAGTTATCTCTGCTTTTCTATTGAATTTTAACTTCCAAAGCAGAAAAATTTTCATAAGTCTAAATTTTGTTATGGACAGATAGAGTACATTATGCCTTATCCTATCAATGATATTTTGTTTCAACCTTTTTCTATTCCAATTGTTTGCTTCCTCAGGCTTTGTCCTTGTATTTACATCAGCCATTACTTGGTCTTTTAAAGATAAAATAAGGTCTTCTCTGTGTGCTGGATTTTAAAATATGCTCATTTGTCGTAGGTAGAGCCTCTGCTGCCAGCAGGCGTCCATAGCCTCGACAGGGTTACCTGTTACCCAGCAATGATCCTTTATCCTGCTTTAAGGCTATTTACAATTTTTCAGAGAAAAACCCATTTTGACACTTTTTTCCTTTTTTATTCTCTAAAGAACAATGTCTTGGTTTGGTGGCCAAATTATGACACAGTCATTCACTTGATTTACACTTTTGTTGAACAAGCTGGCTCGTGATGAGACCCCTTGTCTTTTGATTGCAACAATCTTGAGTCGTTGCCCTGTTTTGGTGGACAGTATTGGCAAAGTCAGTAAGTTATAATATCTGTGATCATGATAAGCCGGCTCATGATGAGACCTCTTATTCTTTGAGATATAGTGTTTTCTCGGATTGTTCCTCTGAATGCTGCGATTTTCTTTAGCAGCGAGGAAATCATTGTTTTTCCTTAAGAAAGCTCTGGAAGACAATAATAGAGTTTGAAAACAGCAGTTTTACAGAGAATTTTTATTTTATTATTGATACCTTTCATTGTGCTAATATAAAACAATTTTTTGCCAAAAGTTGCTTTCATCAAATTTTTTGAAGTTGAAACTAGTATCATATCTAGGCTAAAGTTTTTAACTCTATCTGTCAATAATAAAGATCAGATGTTTCGAAAAATTTTACTATTTGTACAAGCGAGAAAAAAAATCAAAATCTGATAGAGAATTCTTGTATTTTTCGTGAACCCCTGTAGTAACCATCTACAACTGGTTTTATTTATAAGAAAGAAAAGAAAAAAAAAAAAACTAAAACTATCCTACAAAATAGAAGAATAATCTTCTATGGAAAATATATTTTAAGGATCTGTCCATTAACAGGCAAAGAATCCCTTCTACCTGCTAAATCCTGCAACACAAACGTTGATGGGCCTATGACTTCTACAATCTGAAAAGGACCAAGCCACATCTTCTGAAATTTTGTATGTTTGCCCTTTTCTTCATGAGCCTTATCCCATTTCAAAACTGGATCTCCCATCTGAAAAAAATTTCTAATCATTATGCTTGAATCAAAAGAGGATTTTATTAGTGCTTGGTGATGAGCATGGGTTTTCTTAGCTTGTTCTCGTCGTTCTTCTAATTTAATTATTTCCATCTGTCTTAATTGTAAGGAGGAAGTAGATACTTCATCGATGTATTGTACTAAAGACAAGGAGGGGATCACTAAGTGAGTTGGGAGAACCACTTCCTTCCCATAAACTAAATTAAAGGGAGAAGTGCCGATTGAAGCTTTCTTCGTTATTCTATCTGCCCATAAAGCATTTACCAAAGTTTTGTGCCAATTCTTCTGGTTCTGGTCAACTGTTCTTTTAATAATCCTGATTAGGTTTTTATTTGTTGACTCAGCCAATCCATTACCTTGCGGATAGTAGTTGGCCGAATATTTCAGTTTGAACCCTCTTTTAAGTGCAAACTCAGTCATTGCATTCCCAGAAAAGTATAAGGCATTATCAAACATTAAAGCCGTTGGCAATCCAAACCTAGTGATTATAAATTGATCTATGAATTCAATGATGTTTTCAGAATTAGCTGTCTTGAGAGGAACTGCTTCTACCCATTTAGTAAAATAATCTGTTGCCGTGAGGATGTATCTATGCTGCTTAGAAGAGTGAGGAACGATCTCACCTATTATGTCCAAGCCCCACTGACTGAATGGTTGCTCGATGTTTACTGGTTGTAGTGGCATGGACGGTTTCTTTTGTCTCCCTGCAGTAGTTTGGAAGACTTGGCATTTCCTCACGTAACTGTGTGAGTCTTTGAACAGCGTGGGCCAATAATATCCTGCACGTAAGATTTTATGTGCAGTAGCATCTCCAGCATAGTGTCCGCCTGCTGGTCCATCGTGGAGTTCTTGCAAAACCTTTTCGGCTTCAGTTTTCTCAAGACACCTAAGAAGAACAGAATCGTAATTCTTTTTAAATAGAACATCATTTATGAGCTGATATTGTTTAGCTTTCAATCTCAGAGCTCTTTTCTTAGTGTGATCCAGGTGTGATGGAGCATACCCGTTCTTAAGATAATAAATGGTGTCAACGTATAATGATTCTGCATTGTTTAGGCTTACCTCATACATTTGTACCTCTTCAGATGAATTTTCAGGAATTTGCGATGCTCCAGCCAACATTTTGCAGAAGCCTTGACCTCTTATAATGCTTGCCGGTTTGATCTCAAGGTCGTATTCTTGTAAAGCAGTGATCCAATTTGCTCTTTTTTCACCCACATCCTTCTGTACCAGAAGATTTCTTACCGCTGGAAACGGTACTATGACCTTAGTATGGGTTTTAAGTAAGAAAGGTCTGAAATATTTGACCACTTTGAAAACAGCATATGCATGTTTCTCCACGTCTGAATAGTTGAGTTCAGCACCTTGTAAATTCGAGCTAAAAAATGCGATTGGAGCTTTCGCTTTCTCTTGATTTGCTTGAGTTAGAATCGCAGCATATGATTTCTCTGAGGCAAATGTGTATAAGATAAAAGATTCTGAAAAATTCGAGGTTGCTAAAGATGGAGCGTTAATGATAGCTTGTTTGATCAGGTTGAATGCTTCATGCTCATCTTAACCCCATTTAAAATTTGAATTCTTTTTAATCATGGTTTGCAAAGGAGAAACAATTCGTGAAAAATCTGGGACAAATCTCTTCACAAAATTGATTTGACCAAGGAAAGATTGCATGGCTTTTTTATTATGAGGTAGGGATATTTCAGAAATTTCTTTGATTCTGTCAGGCTCAATGTGAATACCAGATTTTGACACTATGAATCCTAGAAGTTTTCCTTCACTTAATGCGAAAAAAGATTTCTTTGGGTTAAGTGAAATCCCATACCTTAAACATCGTTGAAAGATTTGTTTCAAGTCTTTGAGATGGTCGCTTCGCTTCTTGGAGTACACTGTTATATCATCCAAATAAATTATTACAGATTTATTGACTAAACCCTTGAATGCGATGTCCATGGCTCTCTAAAATGTAGCGCCGGCATTGATCAAACCAAATGGCATCTTCCGATATGCGTATGTGCCCCATTTAGTTCGGAATGTGGTTTTTAACTGATCATCGGGATGTACCAGCACTTGATTGTATCCTGAAAATCCATCCAAAAAAGACATTAGTTCTGAGCCTGCTACTGCTTGTAATATCTGCTCCATAGGTGGGAGGGGAAAATTGTCTTTTTGACAGGCTTTATTGAGATTCCGAAAATTGATGCATATTCTAATATCTCTGTTTTTCTTTCTAACGGGTACCATATTGGAGACCCATTTGGAATGTCTGACGGGGAAAATTATTCTGGCTTTTAATAACTTATTTAGCTCAGTTTTTATCTGATTTTCTAAATTGGGGTGGATTTTCCTGAGTTTCTGTTGGACAGGTTTTTCGTTGTCAATCATAGGGATAGTATGTTGAATGATAGAAGTGTCGTATGTCTTCAGCTCATCGTAATTCCAGGAAAAAACATTTTTTTATTGTCTCAAAAGACGAATATACACTAGTTTTTCTTCAGGGGCTAGGCCGTGGCCTAGATTAACGTTTTGTGGTTTATCATCGGTTCCTAGGTTTACTAATTCGTAGTTCAGGGTTGAACTGCAGAGCTTAGAATTGGTAGACCTTTTAAACCGACTTCTCAAATCATATAAGTCTTCCAACTTAACCACCGATTTAGGTATAGCATTATCAGTGCTATCTTGTTGTATTTGTCGATCGTGATGGTCTTCGTCAATTATTTGATTGGAGTAGGATCCTTCAGAAGTGAGGAAATTTACAATATCAGGATCGTCACTGAATACTCTCCAATTTGTAATGTTGTCAGGGATGGACGGTCTAAAGATTAATTCTATTGAGAATCTATCTGGACTAAAATCTTCGGAGGGAATAAGTCTAGAGGCTATGTTAGCTAAAAGGTCTGCGCTCGCGTTTTGGAGTCTTGGGATTGACGAAATATTGAATGCTATGAAATGCTCAGTCAGATCTTGTACTAAAGATTGATAGTGTTTCAAATGACCTGATAGGCAATGTATGGTGTTACGTACCTGTTTGACGACAATCTCAGAGTCTCCGAAGACTTGAAGATACTTGACGTTCAACCCGATTGCTTTGTATAGGCCTTGCACCAAGGCCTCATATTCTGCTGTATTGTTTGTGCAATCTCAAGTCTGCACGTAAGCATGGTCTTATTTCCTTCTGGACTAATCAGAACGCATCCTGCTCCTGCTCCTTCGTTAGATTTAGAGCAATCAAAATATAATTTCCAAAACAAAGATGTATTTGCAGGTTTATCTACAAAATTAACACACTTTGTATTATCAGTTTGGAAAAAAATTTCGACTTGGGACAAAACTGAATTTTCTAAGTAAGGTGATGTATGAAGATTGAAATTGCCAAGGAAAGAATCTACCGAGTAATTGCCTATGATACTGCTGTTATATGCTATTGCTTCATTTTCTCCCTCCAATTCCGTTACTATGTATTTCTAGTGTAACTCTCATTCAACCTTTATTTGATTCGGTTTACCATTGTAGGGTAACCACATGTGCGACCAGTCGGTTGAGAACTATCCATGGAGTTTTTCGGACCAATCCCTGCTAAGAATCAAGCCATAGAATTCTAGGATATCAGCTACTAGAATGTCAATAACCTGACATACCTTCGGGTTGGACGACAATCTTATGGTTACTTGATTAAGTTCACCAATCACTTCGACTTGAGATCGATTGTTATGAAACCAGCTCACAAAAAGATAGAAAAGAGAGATCCACGCCTTAGAATTCAGCCTCTTCGAGGGGGCAACCTCCTTTACATTACATAAATGAACAATTCTTGGATGATACAAATGAAAATACCTCCTTTCTATATATAGGAGTCTAAGTGGTCCCAATACAATCAAAGCCTACATAACAATAATATTGTAGGGCACAACAGTAACAATGGTGGGCTTCTATGTGGCATAATAGTAACAATATGGGCACTACATGGGTACATCAATATAATAAGTGGGTTATACTAATAACAATAAGGGGTTACACTAATAGTATAGGGGCCTAACATGCCCCTCTCCTTCAAAAAGCGTTGTCCTCAACGCTTGAGTAGTTCTTGATGCTTCTATATAAAATTCTTGTCCTCCCATGTGGAATATTCAGTGGGTAAGTTCTTCCACTTGATGAGATACTCTGAAATTGATCGATTTCGTAGCTGTCGGGTTCTTGTTTCTATGACTGCTCCAGGTTCCAATATGATTTTTCCTTCCTCTTCAATTTCTGGCAATATTGCTTGAATTGGGATCTTTTGCAACTTTTGAATAAGTCGCCATACTTCTTCGTTCTTCTTCCATTCATCCGTTGCTTCATTTATCCAATCTGGTTGGATAATAGAAATGGCACACAACAATGCTTCCACATCCTCATCCTTTCTTGAGAGTGCATCTGCCACCACATTTTGCTTCCCTTTTTTGTAGATGATTTCAAAGTCATAACCCAACATCTTTGTGACCCACTTTTGTTGCTCTTCAGAGGATAATCTTTGTTCTAAAAAGTATTTAAGGCTATCATGATCCGTTTTTACCTTGAAGTGTCTTCCCATTAGGTAGGGTCGCCATTTTTTAAGTGCATGTAGTATTGCCAACATTTCCTTCTCATAAATAGCTTTTCTTAAAAACTTTCCCTTGATTGGACGACTTTCAAAAGCAATGGGTCTTTCATCTTGCATTAGAACAGCACCAATTCCATTTCCTGAAGCATCACATTCCACAATAAAGGTTTTTGTGAAGTCCGGCGTAGCTAAGACCGGTGCTTGGCACATTGCCTCTTTAAGATGTTCAAAGGCCTTTGTTGCTTCCGAATTCCATGAAAATGAATCTTTCTTCAATAATGTTGTTAGAGGTGCAGCTATTCTCCCATAATTCTTAACAAACTTGTGATAATACCCTGTCAACCCAAGAAATCCTCGCAGATGCTTTATGGATGTGGGGATTTTCCATTCCTTAATGGCTTTAATTTTGCTAGGGTCTACCTTAACTCCTTCATGAGATACAATATGACCCAAATATTCCACCTCCTGGACTCCAAAGAAACATTTGGATCTTTTTTCATATAACTGTTTCTCCTCCAATAGTTGTAACACCTTGTCAACATGTTCAACATGATCCTTCCAAGACTTGCTGTAGATTAGTATATCATCAAAAAATACTAACACAAATTTTCTAAGGAATGGTTTGAAAATTGAATTCATCAAACCTTGAAATGTTGAAGGTGCATTGGTAAGGCCAAAAGGCATGACCAGAAATTCATAATGACCCTCATGAGTTCTAAATGCTGTTTTCGAAATGTCTTCGACCTTCATTCTAATTTGATCATATCCCGAACGAAGATCCAACTTGGTGAAGTAAATTAATCCATGCAATTCATCCAGTAATTCATCAATAACAGGAATGGGGAACTTATCTTTAATAGTGAGCTTGTTGAGCTCCCTATAATCTGGACACATGCGCCATGATCCATCCTTCTTGTGCACCAATACTACTGGAGCTGAGAAAGAACTTTGACTTGGTTGAATTATACCAGCCTCTAACATTTCTGCAACCATACGTTCAATTTCACTTTTTTGGACATATGGATATCTGTACGGCCTGATGTTTGGAGGAACACTTCCTGGAATCAGATGAATAGCATGATCATGATCACGCATAGGTGGGAGACCTTTGGGAGTATCAAATACCTTGGAATGATTGTCCAGGACTTTTTGGAGATCTGGAGAAATAGATGATTCCAATGTGGAAACATCTAGTGAACATAATTGTGCAATTACACCTCTTTGCTCCTTTTTTAGAAGCTTTGTCATTCCATTAGAGCTGATTATCTTTCCTGGTTTCCCTGAAATACCCCTTAGTTCAACTTCCTTTCCTTCCACAGAAAATTTCATGAAAAGTTCTTGAAAATTAAAAGCTATTGTACCCAAGGATTGTAGCCATTGGACTCCTAGTACAACATCAGCACCTCCCATTGGAATGGAAAGCATTGGGCTAGCCAATACATATTCTCCCATGGATAGCTTGATATTATGGCACTTTCCAGAACAATTTATTGTTCCTCCATTTGCAATCATCACTTGACACTCTGGAGCTGGATATAGGAAGCAATTCAATTCTTTTGCTACCCTACAATGAATAAAATTGTGGGTGCTTCCTGAATCAATCAACACTATTACCTTTTTCTTCTTGATTTGTCCTTCTATCTTGATGGTTTGAGGAGTGGTAATTCCCGCCAATGCATTACAAGATATGGTTGGATTTATTTGTTCTTCATCTAGGCTTTGTTCCTGGAATATATCCTCTTCTTTTGACCTTTCTTGCTCCTTTTCTTCTTCCTCTTCACAATCTATGTAGAATAATTTCTTCTCAGCACATTTATGACCTTTTGTGTATTTGCTATCACAATTGTAACAAAGCCCTTTTGCTCTTTTTTCTTCCAATTGTTGTGGTGTCAACCTTGTAGGTTGTGGAAGACTATGGGCAACAACACTTCCTTCTTTATAGTTGTGAATGGTATGCTTCCTAGTTGCCATAATTTTGCGTTCCATTTTTCTTGCTAACCTGAATGCCTTCTCTAATGAATCAGGTTCCCAAAGGTGCACATCATGTTGGATATTATCCTTTAAAGACCCTATGAACACATCAATCCTATGATCTTCTGGAATATCTTTTACCCTTATGTTCAATTTTTGGAACTCCTCAATGTGCTCCATTATTGAACCCTTTTGTTTGAGACTTATCAATTGGCTAAAAAAAGTGTTGCTTTTTGTATCCTCATAATGTGCTATTAATTCTTCCGTAAAAATGGCCCAAGTGATAAATGGTTTACGAGAACAAAGCCATTGATACCATACAAACTGATTTGGTTCCAAATATAAAGTTGCCATACGTACCTTTTGTGTGTTTTGCACATTATTGAGATCGAAGAATTGCTCCATCTGTAATATCCATGTGGCGGGATCCTTGCCATCAAACTTCCTCATATCGATTTTTGGAACATGGTGAGTCTTTGATCCAACATTAGAGTCTATGGAATTATGATTAACATTTCTTTTGTTCTCATCATGAGTTTCCTTTACTACCTTTTCACCATTAGTGACCCTTTCTTGTAGCAACTTCTTCAATTCTTCCATGTTTGTATTCAAATCTATCTTCAAATTTGCCATCGAATCCTCCATCTTAGCTTCCATGCCCTTTATCTTAGATTCCACACCATTTACCTTAGATTCCACGCCACTTATCTTAGCTTCTGTTAGCTTTTGTGAGCGTGACAGTTGTTGCACTTGTTCTTGTAATTTTGATATATCATGTAGCATTTCTTCCTCTTCTTCATGAGTCATGCTAGAGCTTTCAGGTTCCTTACTAGGTGTTTGCATTTTATTTCCTCGAGGCATCAGTTACCGATAATAATGCTTTACTATGCCCTTTGAATTTCGTTAAACCAAGCTTACACAAAAATAAAAATAAAAACTACACACCTTTTTTCACTTTATAGAAGCCTGATATTGAATCTGATGGATCTCTGTAATTTCGAATCATCCAATTCTGAAATTGCTACCTGTAGTAGCCTTCTGCGTCCTCTTTCCAATGCCACAAGTCTGAGCCAAATTGGATTCTCCAAGGAAGAGTTATGTGAAATCTCCCACGGTGACTTGCTTTTAGACTGGTTCAGTAGAGCGAAGTTGTACGACGTGCCACGAGTCACTGTTTCAATATTTGGATCTGAAAAACACCCACAAGAAACTACAGTCCGTCCTCTTTCTGTACCTTCTTACAAAACTTCAATCCGATGCTCAGAAAGAAAGTTATGACGATTTTCCCCAGGTCCCTGTTTTGAGTGTAATTCAGGGGTCATAAAAAAGACCAACTTCCTGAAATCATATCTCCGAAAATATAACGCGAAAAGCTCTGAAATTCGGACCCAAGGTTCAGCGCGATGTCTTCTCAAATGGGTTTTTTTTGCGACTTTTGAAACATCACAGAAAAAAAGTTATAGCAAAAATTCCACGATGACCTGTTTGGAGCAGCGAAACCCTAGAATCCAAAGCTCTGATACCAAATGTTATGAAACCAGCTCACAAAAAGATAGAAAAGAGAGATCCACACCTTATAATTCAGCCTCTTCGAGGGGGCAACCTCCTTTACATTACATAAATGAACAATTCTTGGATGATACAAATGAAAATACCTCCTTTCTATATATAGGAGTCTAAGTGGTCCCAATACAATCAAAGCCTACATAACAATAATATTGTAGGGCACAACAGTAACAATGGTGGGCTTCTATGTGGCATAATAGTAACAATATGGGCACTACATGGGTACATCAATATAATAAGTGGGTTATACTAATAACAATAAGGGGTTACACTAGTAGTATAGGGGCCTAACATCGATCAAGCTGAACTATGTGCACTGCGGATTTTTGTGGTTGAACATTCAACTTGGCACATATTGATCTGGGTAAAATATTCGTTGAAGCACCAGAATCTACCAAACAATTGTGCACATTTTTATTGAAAATTTCATAAGTGAGAAGAAAAGGGGGAGTGTGAGACCTTGATCTTCCTCCAATCAAGGTGATGTCATTTGGATCAATCTTATTGATCGTGTTGGTTGGAGGTCTTCCCATGTTGTGGGAAGCTACAGCTGTAGGCAAAGATGTAGTAGGCACGGCATGTAATTCTTTCATCATTATCTTCTGTTGATGTTTCAATTTGCTCAATTCATAAAGAGTGATATTAACCCTAGTCTTTTTCATGTCATCAATAATATTGTATTCCATTTCATCCGACACTATCAGTGTTCTTGATGGAGTTGTTTGATCTGGTTGGACTGGGCTAGATTGAGTCGCTTTAGCGGTCATTTTCTTTGTTGCGACTTTATCTTTTGCTGCAGGGCTTGCGCCCTTCTGCTTAGGGGTAGTTTGGGGAGGATCAAGTTGATTTTTGCTTCGTGTGCTAACCGGAAATGCTTCTTGATCTTCTTCTTGTGGGAGGATGAAATCCCACATTCCTTGTAGTTCCACAACTTCTTCTTCATCGGTCTGCCCTTCAGTGGTACTCTCTTCTTCTTCCTCTTCTTCGGATTCGACATTTGAGATAGCGTTGGGTGGTTTCACATCCATTGAAGGGCCTCTTTTAAAAGCTCTGTAGGGCTTTTTTGAAGAAGTTTCTGCTACTTGTTTTTTTATGTCAATCATCTCATTGGACATGGTCTTTAATACTTTTTGCAATCCTTCCAAATTGAAAGGGTCTTTCGTTTGTTTCTTCTTGGAGTCTTCCTTGAAGGTGACTTTTTTAGATTTGCGTTCCTCTATTGCAGATTTCTTTTCCAGGGCTACTACGCGTTTCTCTACTGTTATCGCCTCTGTCAGGTTTTCAACTAAGGTTGTTTTATTTGCCCTATCCACAAAGATTGCTAAGTTCGATGGCAAGGCCGTAATATACCATTCACATCGTACTTCTTCACTGGGTTGTGAAGCAGTGGGAATTTTGTTGAGGATCTTATTGAACCGTAAATTGAAATCTTTGATGGGTTCTCTAGCCTCGGCTTTAAGATTGGATAGGTCATTGATTAACGTTACCATTGATCTGTCATCACCAAACTTGGTAAGGAATTGACTTTGAAAAATGTCCCAACTTGTGATAGACCCGAAGGGTAATGAAAAGTACCATGACCCGACTGTTCCTTGCATTGTATAAGGAAAAAGCTGGACAACAACATCCTCGTTGGTAACTCCGTTGAGATTGACAGAAAGCATGAAATTGTTAATGTGCTCTTCAGCTAGCATGCCTGCTTCTGGATTGAATTTGGGTAGCCATTTCTCAGAATGGGCCGGTATTTGGCTCAGGGGTGGAGGCATTAAAACTGCCCCAGGATTGTTCCATGGAGACTGGGCCATCGTTGAGCTGCTAGTAAATGAAAGTGCAGAGGATGATCCCTGAGGCTGGGAAGATGAAGATATTATGATCTTAGATGATTGAAGAAGAGGGGTTGTGGAAGATGGATGGGTGGTTTGGAATGAAGATGTGGGTGGTTGACTTCGCGGTGAGGGAGTTGAAATGGACGATGTAGATGAAAGAGTCTCACTGTCAGACTCTTGTGGTGTTTTCCTTGCTCTTTTCCTGGTGGGGAGAGGGAATTCAGTTCGCTGGATGCCAAATTTTTCACTCTTTAATCTGGTCAGGGCATGAGCAGGATTGTACTGCGAAGTCACGCTGCTTTGAGATTTATCAGACCTCTGTGTAGAAATAGAAAATCCCTAGGGTTTGTGAATCAGAGTTTGAACTTCAGGGGGTTCAATGGTAGATTGGTCTGAAATATTAGGGTATGTAGCAGCGGTTAATACTCGAGCGACTTCTGACTCCGGATTTAAACGTACTGGGGAAGTCGGGGGAGTTGATGAGGGCGATTTACTCTCAGAATGGTATTTAGATTTTGATTTAGGTGCCATTCATAGTTCGGCCCCTCCTTCTAGCGCCAAATATGTTGAAGCCCCGAAAATCAGGTCGACAACAAGGGGGATACCCACCCGGTCCGGACCTTGGTTGGCAGCTCCTTATCCGTTTGGTATAGCGGGTCCGACTGGGGATAATGGGACCAGTTTCCCAATTTAAGGGTGTGTGTGTGTGCAGAGTTGGATGATGCTGATCTAAGAGTACTTAAAGCTAATTTAATTCAAACTTTTAAACTAACTCTATGCTATTGTAATCTAATGAGAAACAACACATCTAATCTACGCTAACCCGGGGTGTATTTCTTCTATTATGCGATCTAAAGAGATTTCAAACAATAACTGGTAATAAAGATCATTCAGCTATCATAAGAATGGAAATCAATTAAGATAAACCACTTTGCATAATAAGTTAGGCAAAACAGTTGTGAACAACATATCACATAATAAGTTATTCATATATCAGACATAAATAAATGACTCCACCGTACAAAAGTGCCAAATGGTAACTCACACATTCATGCAGTAACGTATAAACAACTAAAAACTGGATATCACTTTAAGAATATAAACAGAAACGGTCAAGAGATAAAAGTACCATTTATGACTGGTTCCACTCATAAGCTTCAAGCAACAATGATTTATCTCTCCTTGCTCTAACATCTACTAAGAGTACAGAAGTGCGACATCAGTAGCAGATATCAAATGCAAACATTAATAAACCTTGATCCATCCATTCATCAAAACCCCCTCCGAGGGTGCAAAAGTGCATGTTCTGAGGACAAGTTTTTTGACAAATTTCTGGACCCTTCTCCAAATGCCTGAGAAGGGTTTAAATACTGCTAACTAATTAACTTAATTACATAAATTTAGGATACGCTTTTAAATGACCGCCCTTCTTCTAAAGCAAAACTATTTCTAAAAATTGAATCTAATTCCTAACCATTTCTGTATTTGCTCCTTAGTGCTGCAAGCATGCAACATTCGCCTGGGAAGAGTCGGCTGGTCGCCTTCTTCTTTCGTTTGAGCTATGAAAATAGAAATAACATGCGCTGGCACCACTTTCTGGTAAACTAGAAGATATTTTTGAGAATCTTCCTCTGGCTGGGTGTATTCACTGCGTGTATACTTGGTAATAACCCAAATTTCTCTCAAACTGATTCTGCTTTTGCTATTTCGGTTTCTGGCCTTGCGAATGACTGAACAAGTTAGGGACTTTGCTCTCTAAATAATTTTCTTAGCGATGCGCGATTAGCACATCGAAAACTGCCTCCGTTCTTTGTTCCAGGCTTTTCTGGTGCGTTTTCCTTCTTTAGTGCCTTTTTTTTCCTTTACCGGGCATAAGCTTCAGGATCTTTTGTAAACATGCTGCTTTTGTGCGCTTTTGACTCTGAGTGTTGGATGGCCTATTGACATTCCGTTGACCTTAACTTATTCTTAAATTTCAACTTCCTCTTCAGTTGGCGAATCTTCTTCTGTTTCTGGATTGGATTCAACATTAGAAATAGTATTCAGTGGATGAGATGCAGAAGAAGGATTTCTTTTAAATCAGCGAAAAGGTTTCTTGAGAGTAGATGATTCTAAAACTTGTCTCTTGGTTTCGACCATTTCATTGGACATGGTATTCAATACCTTCTTAAGGCCTTCAAGGTCGAAAGGATCCTTTGGGGTTTTATTTTTTCAATCGTCCTTGAATGTTACTTTCTTTGATTTCCTTTCATCTGTTTGTGACCTCTTTTCTAAGGCAATAATTCTTCTTTCAACAAACAAAGCTTCCTTCATGTTTTCTACAAGGGTAGCCTTATTGGCTCTATCTACAAAAAATGTGATATTAGAAGGAAGGGAGGATATGTACCATTCTATTTTTACATCTAGTGCAGGTTTAGAGGCAGCTGGGATTTTGTTTAACAACTTTTTAAATCTGGAGTTGAAGTCTTTGATCCTTTCATCTGAATTTTCTTTTAAGTTGGAAAGATCATTGATTAAGGATGTTATAGTCCTGTCATCACAAAATTTTGCAAGAAATATTTCTTGAAAAGTATCCTAGTTTCTTATTGAGCCTGCTGGAAGGGAAAAGTACCAAGATCCTGCAGATCCTTGGAAAGTATAAAGAAACAGTCTGATTGCAACATCTTCATGTGCAACTCCATTAAGATTCATGACTAGCATAAAATTATGTAGATATTTTTCACCAGGAAGAGCATCATCGTGATTGTACTTAGGTAACCACTTTTCTGGGTTTGCTGGGAGAATACTTGGATTAGAAACTAGAACAACACGAGGATTTGTCCAAGGTTGAGTGGGTTGATTGGCCATAAATTGAGTTGGATACTAGGAAGATGGGAAGGCCAATCCAGAAGTAGGTATAGATGGTGAAGAACTTACTACTGGGTTAGTACTACTAGTAGCAGTACTAATTGAAGAATTGGAGTGTTGAGAAGAGGTGGATTGAGTAGAAGTGAATGGAGAAGTGAATGGATGGAAAGGTGAAGTGATCTCATTGTTATTTGATTCAAATCTTGATGTGATGACTTTCTTACATCGTGAATGAATGGGAAATTCGAAAGTAGTTACTCCAAGTCTTTCACTATGTAATCTAGTTAATACACCAGTGTCTCGTAATAAGGAAGTGACACTTTCTTCAGAAGCTTCAAGCCTCTCTAGTTTCTCGATAGAAATGGATATCTGTTCCAATTTTTGTATCAAAGAGTGAACTTTGGGAGACTCGAGAGTGTAATCTGAAGAAGGTGGTTGTCTTAATACTTCAAGAGACGAGGGAGATGTTTCTATAACTTCTGATTTCTGATCAGGAGAATTTGAACAACATCTGGAAGGTGTAGAAGTTGTAGACGGATTTTGATTCTTATGAATGTTTTTTTATTGATCTTTGGGTTTATATGCCATTCATAGTCGGATGGCCCTCCTTCTAGTGCCAAAATGTTGAAGCCTCAGATTTCTACTGCTCCAACATGGGGGATAACCATTTGGTCTGGACCTTAAAGACAGCTCATTTTCTGTTTAAAGTGTTGGCTCCGGCTGGGAATAATGGGACCAGTTTCCCAGTGTGGGTTTTACAATGAGAGTGGGTGGTTTTCAAGCGATTGCAGTAAGAATAATGATAACTAAGTAGCATATTCTATTGTGCAAATATCTAGCTAACTTAATCTAATATAAACCCGGGTATTCTGTGCAATATGCGATCTAAAAAGATATATATTTAACATGTGATAATAAAGATAAATCGCGCATTAAACAGAGGTGATAATGTGTAAAGTTAATTTCTTTGACTAAATAGTTAGTCAAAGAAATGTATAAACTATATCGCATATATCTGATGATTATATATGAAAATAAACAATTTCAACTAGGCATCATACAATAGTGCAGTTAACGCATAACAGAAAGAACATATCTCATATATATTCATGAAAATGAAATGTTATCACTAATTAAATAGAAACAGAACTAATAATACAAGATAGAAGTACCATATATGTGAAGTTCTGCTCATTTAACTAATGACATAGATCAACTCCTCCTTCAGATCAAATTATCTTCCAAGTATACAATAGTGAATCAACAAAGGAAATTAGTTTGATATTTAAAAGAAATGACCATGTTCCATAATTTCATCAAGGCATTCACAAACTTACAGAAGTGCATTCTTTGCAAATGTTTTTGATAAAATTCTGGACCTTTCTCTAAATGCATGAGAAGGGTATCAATACTATTCTAACTAATGTTCAAAAATAGATTATACAAAAAATTGAGGAGGTTTCAAACAACCTTCCTCTTAACTAGTCAACTAACTCTAAAAATAAAAGTGACTTGATGAGTAGACGTTATAATGATGACTTGTTTTCTGCCATCTTCTCTTTTAAATCACATATATCTGACATCAGTTTCACTTTCGAAGGTGCCCCAAACTATGTTCTGACCTGTCCTGTGAAAATATCATCTGTGAGAGGTGGGATCATCCATTGAGTTGAATGGAGTGAGCAGTTGAGGGTCATGATTTTGCTGTGTGCTTGACAAGGTATTGCCAATACGCCTCCCACACAGTCTTTGCTAACTTTGCGATCGCTTCCCTTTGGATTTCTGCTCTTTCCTTCAAACTTTTGTGCAATTCATTTAAATCTGGTAGTATTTTCAGGTCACCTTCTTTCACCATGTTGTTGGTGTGCAATGTGTGGTTTACTACTTTTACTATGTTCTTTGACACCCCTGTTGTTCTCCCACTGCTAATTTAGCTTGCTTGATTGTTATAGACAATTTTGTGCCTTGCAGCATCAGGCATGAATTGTCAATAATCCAAGGGATCCAAAGTCCCTAAACATGATGTTCCTACCCCTAGAGGAACAAGGTCAGCAAACCAACAGCTCTCAGATCAGTTCTCCACCTGAAAACACTCAAAAACAAGCAATCCTGAAATCAAAGCAGGTGCTCCACTAGGCTTCTGTGCTGAAACTCAACTCCTCCATGGTGTACCTGCGTTGCAAAGCAGGTAGAACAAAGGCCACCTGCGCTGAGCGAGATGGGACAAGTGGCACACTGAGTCATTGCTCTGGAATCTTCCAAAAATGACACTTGGATCAGGGATTTCGCCTTGTGATGAGTCAGAGGCTCTGTTTCTCCAAGTGGAAGCAAAGTTCTCCAAGTGGACTCAAGAACTGAAGATCAACTAAAGAGAGAGAGGACACAAGGCAGCTACACATCAGTTGCAAGCTGACTCATCCTTTCTCAATTCATCTATATATTGAGCTCTCTCCTATGAGCTCAGGAGGATGGAATTTTGTGCAAAGTAATGATATGCTGTTGGTTTCACTATAGAACTATTGGGTGATTGCTTGAAGGGGGTGAAGAGGAGAAATTATTTCTGCTGGGAGGTGTTGCTGGATTGGGGCCTTCAATGGTTGTAACACTCTCAGAACTTTACTTCTTCTGTTAATAAAAGCTATTGAGGTTCTTCTATATACATTTGTTTCAATGATGTGTTGTGATAATTGTATATTTGATTTATGCTAATCCTTGAATCAGGTATGATTGCATGCTTCTTGTAGTTTCCTTCTTTGTTATTTTACAGGATCTCATTGTAGCTGGGCCAGTAAAAGAGCAAGGAGCTGGGAGCAAGCAAGCAAAGAGAAGAGTTTAGATTCGACATTAAGCGCAAGGCGACGGTTAGTGCATTTCTTCATTCTCTCTTGCTTTCATAAAGAAGTAAACCTTAAGTAGTTTTCTTTACAGTTGTTGCTGAGGTACTATCACCCTTAGAGTGGGATAGGGTCATCCGAATCGGATACTTTTCCCTACAACAAACTGGCGACTCCACTGGGGATCGTATCTGTTTGATTGTTTGTAGTATTTTGCTATTCATTTCTTGAACAAAAGAGTACCAAATCGAAAAGCTTTTGACTATATCAAAAGCGAAGTAGAGGGCAGCTACTCTGGCTCATTTCTGAGCCTATTCATGATTTGAAGAGCTGATCTACAAGGATCCTTGTAAGCTCTTAGGGATAGCTTTTCATCCTCCTAATCATCCCTTTGTGTGTGCTTGACTGATTGCTTCTGATTTGAGCAAAAACTGTGCATTTTTGAGAAAACTGTGACCCGGAAACTGAGAAAACGCAACTTTCGTTTTCCAAAGAAGGTAGTACACAGGCTACCTGCTTTGCAACGCAGGTCCCGAAGGGGCTACCTGCGCTGAGAGCCAGACTGGCTGTGCAGCACCTGCGTTGGCCCAATTTTGCCTAGTGCAGTTGGGGTTTCCTCCCTTTTTCTTGCCTGTTTTCACTATAGATTTGGCTGCCAGTTACCAGTCTTGTACCTATTCTGAAACCAATCTTACTTTGCACAAAATTCCAGCCTCTGTTATATAGCGAAATTGTACTTGTTCTTTTGTATTTCTTACGTCATTTACAATTTCCCATAACGAAAGTAAACTAGTCTTGCTTTGGCCTCCTAGATCTGAACCTGTGTTAGGCATTTTGCTGGTCTAAAGAGTTAGCTTGTTTGTTGTCCATAGCTGATTAGTCTTTTTACTTTCGTCATTATGGTTTGATTTCATGTATTTCCAGTGATTAAACAAGTAAATCTTAAGGTGTCTTTTGATTCTGGACAAGCTTGTTTATTTTCGCTTTAAATCGAAATCAAAGTTATATAACAACTTTCTTTTTGTAATACATCAACATTAAGAAAGGGAAAAGAAAATACATGCATTGTGCATTTTGCATTTGACTGTTTACATGCTGATTTAGGAAATTTTGCATTAGTGTGTGCTCTATGATCTGTGTGAAAAGATTTGCCTTTCTTCTCCTCAGTAGTTAAGATTTTCAAAGTTGAAAGATTGAAAAGTTTGCTTCTCATCTTAGACTGCATTCAGGAATTTGTTACATACATCTCGTGGTGATCCTTAAAGGCAAACTGCTAAGCAAGATCAACATTAAAATAAATTCAATTTACATAACAACGGTTTGTAACATAACGCAAACACATAGAGGTCTAGGTAGAGACGTGTTCCGGCGTCGTTAAACATAGTGACTGTCGATCTCTACGAAGGTGGGTGATTCCTCCTGAGAGTCGGTGGCACTAATACGGACTTGTGCTCCCACGTACCGTCACGTATATATTGGGAGACCCCTATAGGAACAAAGCCTTTATCCATAGGAAGCCGTGTCGGCCGCCCTACTGATCGCGATGCAGTGAACACAACATTCACGAAGATCGACCACCCGTACCGTAAAACGTATTCTGTGGTTTCACGAAAAGTTTGGCACACCCTCTGCCTAGAACTCCAGAGCAGTTTCTTTTGGCCTTTTTCAAACTCTATAACTGAAAAAGTCCATCCGAGCATTTGTCACTTCGGGCTCGTTAAAACATCGAAGGGGACTAGAGTCATCTTTAGCTTTTTCTCGACTCTTAAAACATGAAAAAGCAAAGTTGTGTCTAAAGCGTCGTTAATAAAATTTATTTTAAACGGAACATAATCACCTCTTATTCCCACGTTGATCTTTCAGTTGAAAAGTATGGAGCCCACCAACCAAGGAAGTCACCTTGGTGGAAGTCCCAATCCCTTCTCCTCTTGGGGAGATGTTGGTGCGCCTCATATGGCCACATTGTCACTTCCAGGATTGACAATTGGCCTACCTGTATGGCTCTTTTCAACTAATGTAGTTCAAATCGCCACAAATCCTGAGCAGTCGAATCAACAGTCAGACCAGTCTAGAGCTGCCCACCAGCCTTCCACTTCTTACACTTCTTCCTCTGATCCTTCATCTTCACAAGGTAGAGCCGGCAAAAGTCAGCCTCCCATGGAGAAAAAGGAAAAGAAGAAGAAAGAAAAGAAGCAGAAGGGGCCTATGGCGAAGGCGACTGGGGGCAAGCAAAAGGCATCTGACAAAAATCCACACACTGCACCGACCGGGCCTAAATCGCCATGTGTCATTTGCAAAGGGACCCACTTCCATCGTGATTGTCCTTGTATTCCCCGGATACTAAGGGACTGGTCCCCCAGGTTGCACAATCCGGTAGCATCAACCTCTGGTAGTCATGTTGATTGCAATCCGTCAACTAGCGAGAGTGAAGGACGAAAAGGGAGACCAAGATCACCCTGTATGTTGTGTGAAGGCGATCATGCCATCCACCGATGTCCATTCTTAGATGAGGCGAAGAGAGTTTTGGAAGATCGTCCGGTATCACCGTTACGACTTCCTCCTGGATACCAAAAACTCGCGCCAAGTCCCTCGATAGTTGAAAATCCAGCTGGCCCGCTCAAGTGGTCAGCTGAAGTGTCGGTCATTGAGAATGAACCTGCTGAATCCAGACCAGACGAAATTCTAAAGGTCGAAACGGCAGTTGACCCGGTTCTTCCTTCAGAGGTTTCATCCTCAAATGACACCGTCGTTGAAGATTCATCTTCAAATGACACCCTCACTGAAGAGAATAAGGATGACACCGTCCAGATTCTTTTCATCAACACAGACTCTGATGAGCATCAGGGCAATGCGCCCATTCCTTTATCGCAGGAAGGAACATCGTCAGGGTCGTATCCGGCCGTGTATTCGGTCCCACCACCAAGCAACCTAGTTGTATCCTTTGATTGGAATCAACTAGGCAGACCCCGGTTACCAGCCAGTATCCCATTCAGAATCATCGTCCAAATCTACAGAATGGTGATGGCTGGAACTATCATTGACGAAGGGGCATCTGTGAGTATCCTTTCCTCTATTGCTTGGAAAGCACTGGGTTCCCCGGCGCTTTTACCTGAGATGAGAAATCTATCAGGTTTTGATAAAGGAACCAGTCGCCCATTAGGGATTCTCCCCAATGTTCCCATTACATTGAGGAAGAAGACAGTTCATATGAATGTCATGGTCGTCCAAGGACCCTTGGATTATAACCTACTCCTTGGACGGGACTATATATATTGCATGGGAGCTATAGTCTCCTCACTCTTTAGAGTAATGTGTTTTCCACACGAAGGAAAGATGGTCAAGCTCGTAGACCAACTTTCATTTCCGGGATCTCGCATCGCAAATAGTCAAATACCAACCCTAAACGGCTTATTCACCCAAGAAATGCCTCCACCCCCGGTTCTACTTCCCGATGAATGCGAGTGATTCGGTAAGATATAACTGGGACCCAGGGGGCATGCACCCTGGCCTGCCTTGGGCAGAGGAAACCTTGGGTATAAAGTTAATTTCCGCAGAAGAATAGACTAGTCCGTACCCCGTCCGAAAAAGGAAGAGAGGGTTGTTCTAGAATAAAGTTCTTTTGTCAAAGTTATGTGAGCGGAAGAATCGCTCCCTTTGTCTAAAAAAGTAGGCTCTCCTAAGGGAGGAGATCCATTTGTGGCGGCAAGTAGCCACCATCTTTGAATGTCAAGCCTCACCCATTAAAACATATGTTTTGAAGGATAAGTAGGGGCAGTCTCCAAAGAAAGAGATGAAATTGCTGCAACAAGTAGTCACCATCCTTAGCAACCTAATGATAGGCACCGCCGAAAAGAGAGTTTAGTTTGCGGCAGCAAACAAAACCATTTTTCGGATAATAAGTAAGAGGGCCTCCCTCCGTAACACCAATGTTTTGTCTGTTGCGATCTTGCAAAACCTAAAAGTGAACTGATGGGAAGACAAGTACCGTCGGCACCGAAAAATAACGAGAAGACAAGTATCGTTAAAAATATAGCAAGACGACAAGTAGAAAAACGGAGGTGGGACGGAGGAGGGGTAGCCTTGAAATTATATTTTATACCTGGGGGCATGCAAACCTTTTGGAGTGCAAGCTAAGAGCGGTTATTTATCTGCTTTTTGGATTAGTCGTTTCCGAACTAGCATGAAAAAAGGATGTGGGGCAAAAGTCAAAACTTGCCAAATTGGAGTAGCTAGTGAGGTATAGCTCCTTAAATAAGAATACCTCACCTGAGGCGTTCCTTGTATTATGACTGGTATAATCGAGCAGTTTTAGCACACAGTTCATGCTCGTTAAAAAATAAACGCAAGATTCGAGCAGTTTTAGCAATGTTCATGCTCGTTAAAAAATAAACATAAGTTGTGAGCAATCTTCCCCTACAGTTCAAGCTCACCCAGAAAAAATGAACCGGTAAATAACCTTGGTAAATGTAACCTTTGACTGCCATATTAAAAGCCATTGGTCGTTTTTATATGCCATCACCTCCATCCGTTCATTTGGCCAATCGTTCATCTCCATATGTTTGTTTACCCATTTTGAGGAACAGCTGCGAAGAGTGATTTCACTTAGCCATCCTTGTGACACTGCCGTGATTGGAATATTCCAACCTGTACCTGGAATCTGCTGCTATCCCTGTTTATCACTCGTTCCTCAAAAGACGAGTCTTCTTTGAGCTCTTTTCACTAACTCGTAAAATATGAAAAGTTTGCCGAGTTTTGGCCTTCCAACTCGTTAAAGCGACCGGAAGAGCTATCCCTCCTCTAGATTTTAATCTTTTTGGACCTGAGGGATTATTGCACAAAAAGATCGAGCGCTTGTTTTGTTCGGCTCGTTAAAGCAATCGAAAATTCATCCCTTCTGTATTGTTTTATACTTTTTCGGACTTAAGGGATTAGATGACGAAAAAGGAATTCTGGAGTTGACTTTATGTACCTTTTCAGACTCTCTAAAAATGAAAAGGACCGAGTTATCCTTGTCGTTAGACTCGTTAAATTCATTAAATAGCGACAAACTTGTCTTTAGACGAGAACGAGTTTCCCTATCGCTAGGCTCGTTAAAACATAGCGATGGGCTTGCCCGAAGGGCAGGTTATAGAACAAGCATATGTTATCCTCCTCAAGCTTGACAAAAATAAAGAGGTACTGGTCAGCAATGACTGGGGAAAAATTGGGAGAACCTCACAGCTTTAATGGTAGCAAGTCGCTCTTGAACATGACACTTTGTCCTCCGTATCACATCGGGTTGGGTTGTTTTCATTCACCGGTCTCATCACCATGGTCCTCGCCACACCATCCACATTTGGGGTAATGCTACCGATCCATCACATCAGTGTCGTTATATGTTCAAGAGATGTTGTTCTGCAAAGAGTCAACCGTGTCCCATCCACTGCCATACATTGTCCTTCATCCATTTCATGACCGCCACCCTGAATCATACATCACAGTTTGTTTTCACCTCATCACAATCATTAGCTCCGTTCCGTGTCACTGATGTGGGATTCATTAAGGCCCTCCTTTGACGGATCGCTCCTTGTCGACATCAGCTCATTATCCAAGGAGTTGATCTAGGAACAACCCCTTCAGTACTTTGAAGCTTGCATGCCTCAATGGCAAGTTTCTCACTTCCGGCGACAGGTATACATCAATGACCTTCGACCAGAAGATTTTGCATGGTGGTCGACACCAAGTCCTTTATTCCCACCATGTGAATTGTACTGCTGTACCTTGAGGGTCATCATCCTTATCGGTGATTCCTCTCGCACTTGTTAACGGTTTACATCATTGACCGGTAATCAAGCGATGTCTTTCCATGTTCGACTTCAAGAAATTCTCACATGGATCGACTTGTACATCGAGTGAAGATCGGAAGAGATTGAAGACCCCGGATCTAGTTTCATCCATCCGGGCTGCGATATATATTCAGGATATAAAGACATTTGATGTGTACATCATTGCAGCAGATGATCATCCTTCTCAAAGGATGATAATTTCAGTAGAGAATTATCAGTCTACCATCAGACGATCGTCTGTTCTATGTACCAAAATGAATTTATAAAGCTGAGCATGGGAATGCCCGCCTCAGCTAGATCATGAAAAAGTATGAAAAATAATGTATTGTATTGTATCTTATTACAGGACACTTCTCAGCAGATTGAATGAACTTCGGATCCTCCTAATAAAGCATTTCACCCGATAAACGACCTCATACTTTAGGGGGCATCTGTTATAGACAATTTTGTGCCTTACAGCATCAGGCATGAATTGTCAATAATCCAAGGGATCCAAAGTCCCTAAACATGATGTTCCTACCCCTAGAGGAATAAGGTCAGCAAACCAACAGCTCTCAGATCAGTTCTCCACCTGAAAACACTCAAAAACAAGCAATCCTGAAATCAAAGCAGGTGCTCCACTAGGCTTCTGCGCTGAAACTCAACTCCTCCATGGTGTACCTGCGTTGCAAAGCAGGTAGAACAAAGGCCACCTGCGCTAAGCGAGATGGGACAAGTGGCACACTGAGTCATTGCTCTGGAATCTTCCAAAAATGACACTTGGATCAGGGATTTCGCCTTGTGATGAGTCAGAGGCTCTGTTTCTCCAAGTGGAAGCAAAGTTCTCCAAGTGGACTCAAGAACTGAAGATCAACTAAAGAGAGAGAGGACACAAGGCAGCTACACATCAGTTGCAAGCTGACTCATCCTTTCTCAATTCATCTATATATTGAGCTCTCTCCTATGAGCTCAGGAGGCTGGAATTTTGTGCAAAGTAATGATATGCTGTTGGTTTCACTATAGAACTATTGGGTGATTGCTTGAGGGAGGTGAAGAGGAGAAATTCTTTCTGCTGGGAGGTGTTGCTGGATTGGGGCCTTCAATGGTTGTAACCTTCTCAGAACTTTACTTCTTCCATTAATAAAAGCTATTGAGGTTCTTCTATATGCATTTGTTTCAATGATGTATTGTGATGATTGTATATTTGATTTATGCTAATCCTTGAATCAGTTATGAATGCATGCTTCTTGTAGTTTCCTTCTTTGTTATTTTGCAGGATCTCATTGTAGCTGGGCCAGTAAAAGAGCAAGGAGCTGGGAGCAAGAAAGCAAAGAGAAGAGTTTAGATTCGACATTAAGCGCAAGGTGACGGTTAGTGCATTTCTTCATTCTCTCTTGCTTTCATAAAGAAGTAAACCTTAAGTAGTTTTCTTTACAGTTGTTGCTGAGGTACTATCACCCTTAGAGTGGGATAGGGTCATCCGAATCGGATACTTTTCCCTACAACATTGATCCGTGCATCCCAATCCGTGAATAGAATGTCCTTATGTGTCTCCTCAATCTCGGGCAAATTAGCTCTCCTTTCTTCTTTTGTTTCTTGCCATTCATTGAATTTTGAGATCCTTGTATTTAAATCATTAAGTTTAGTTCTCTAGTCAATTGCCTTATCTATTAACTGATCACTGGTGATTAGATAAGGAGCGATATGCGACATTCTTTGGCAAAATTTCTCTTGCTGTTTTGATAGAAGGGAATTTAGCTCTAGTGCCTCTTTGATGAATTCATCGATAATAGGGACATCTTCATATTTTTCCATGGCTTCTTGCAATTCTCGAATTTGTATGTTCTTTGCAGAAATGTTTGTTTCATGGATTATCTTTAACACTTCCATATTTTGCTACAATTGAGCTATTTGTTCAGCAACTTGTTGGTTCACATTTTATTTTTCAATTTGTAGTTGTTGCTTGAGCTGTGCTATCTTCTCTTCCCTCTCCCTTAACAAAATGGATATCTTCATAGCTTTTTCCATGGTGGAAGTTGCATATGCCCAGTAAACTGCGATAGCCTAGTCAAGTTTTCAGCTGGATTGAAGGAATATCCTTCTATATTATGTCCATCAGCTCATTCCCAGGTGGGATCTTTGGTGTCTCTATCCTCCTTCTTTTCCTCTGTCTCCTTACTATAGCCTTGTGAAGTGGGCTGTAGAATACATCTAAAGGAGGAATTTTAGTCACCTTTAGGACAATTTCCGATGTGGGTAAAGTAGGAATGATTTTTGTCTACTGCAAACTTGTCCCTTGCTCATCCATCAACTCAAACTCTGTAATTTTTTGGGTATGCAGAGGAGTGTGGTATTCTGTGGTTTCTTGGACATCTGTTGTCTTAGGAGTGTCTTGTAATTTTTTATTGAATTGGTCCCACTCTTGCTCCAAACTTCTGCTTTTGATCTTAAAACCGATAACTTTAGTCAGATCACTTATGGCTTACTTTTCGACTGACCTCCTACTGGATTCCGCTGTATTATCAGCATCTTGGTCTTTCCCCGTATCCAGTGCTTTGCCTATGTTTGCTTGAGACTCTATGCAAGAATTTGGTTCCTCATTGTTGACAGTTACATTGGGTGTAGGTTTGTCCTCAGCTTTTAACAAATGCAATGGAATTATTTTGAGCCTTTTATTTCTAAATTCCTAAAAGCTTTCAAAATCTTCAAGACTCATATTGGCCCTTGCCCACTCGAATGCTTGTTCTAATGATTCAGCTGACTATAAAAGGTCTTCAGAATTATTATCCTCATGGTTAAAGGGCTTAATCTTCACTACAATAGTAATATTATATGTTATCTTGTCAGGGTCTAATTGCCTCGTCGGCAAAGTATGGAGCCTGAGGCTCTCTAAGCTTAGTGATTCCTTGGTTGCATGGTTGAAATTTGCTAACGAAAAGGAACCACACCGAATGGGAAAAATATGGCCACAATGACTCTTTGTTGTCTTTTAGGATCTTGGTCAAGCCTTTTCCCATAGTCTGGTGGGCTATTTCTCTTGCTAATAGTTTATCAGAGACATACAAAGGGAGGACATACGGGTTCGTTGCACTGCCAAAAACCCTGATGTATGTAAATCATTCTTCAACAAAATACTTTCCTACTATGAGAAGGTCTGTAGCAGCCTCTTTGGAAAACCCGGGGGCTTTCTTATTAAAAATAAATTGATGCAATGGTAAAATAACAACATGGCATACTTTATAAAAATAGGGTATATAATGGGATTCCCAAATCTGTTTATGGCTAAGATGGATAGCATAGGGGTCTTGCAAAGTCCATTTCCAACCCATGATTGGAAATTTAGTGCAGAAAGAGATGGCATCCATGATATAGGCACTGAAATAAAATGGAGGAAGTTTCTCTGTGGAGAAGGATCTATTTTGGCGATACTCGAATATGGCAGTGGCTAGGTTATCAAATAGTATGGTGGCCACTTCATTATGTGGGAATTGACACAAGAATCAATTAACAGAATCCTTTCTATCGAAAACTTGGTATTATTAGGTAATCCATATAGCCTACATAACATAGAAGTTGCATAGTTGTAGGGGTTTTCCAAAGAAGCTACGGGATACATACCCATTTTATCATATTTGAACTTGTTCTCCAGTACCCTCCAGCCCTGGATCATCTTGAAAGGTTCTTCATTTTTCTTTGCAAATTTGGCCAGGTATGACTTGTCATATATGTCCTGAGGGTCATGTATATGATACATTTGCTTCAGGTCTTATGCTTTGAATGACCCCATGAGCTCCATCCTCGAGTTCCTGAATTTCCTATCTTCAATGCTGAGATTTTCCACCACCCATCTAATCATATTAGTGTATGGGAGTATTTTCGCTCTTGCTCCTATTCTGTGAAGGAAGGAACATGTAGCATCTTTGAATTGGACTCCTGAAGGTTTTATTGAGTCAGTTGTCACCTTTATGACAGTAATTTTAGGACACTCATCTTCAAACCTATTATATATGACTTCCCATGTTGTCGCTCCTCCATCAGCGCTGCAAACTGTATCAGCGAATATAGGTGACATTTCTGATAGCTCAGACTCTATAATGCTCTACTTCTTCTACTTTTGCATCACCTTTCGCAATGACGTGTCTTTTGAATCTTGCTTGAAATGCAAGAGATATATCAGTGCAAACGACATAGGGAAATTAAGGTTGAAAGTGTTGTGAAATCACTTTGATCGTGGGAAGATTTAGAATGAGATATTCAACATTAACTAGCCATAACTTGAAACATCATTACCTCTCCTCGGGCTATTAAACATTAATTATCCTGTCAAACCACTCATTATTATATCAAAACACAGTAATTTCCCACGCTTCATGTTTTATTCGTGCATTGCAACTTTTAAACATTGTAATATAGCGTAACCTCGAGATAATGCGAAATGTGATTGCGAAAATCGCAATATCATATTTCGCAAATCGTTAAAGGATGACACAATGGCATGCATTATTTATTTGCGACTTTGCAAAGTGAGATTGCGTGTTCTCAAGGCATTCTGATCGAAACATCACAACAGGGGGCCACATTGCGCATCGCATTTCAGGATTTTATTAAAGATGTTTATAATTATCACGTGGAAAATTGCGAAATGCGATTTGCAATAAAGGTCCTAAGCTTGGTTTGTTTTCTAAGGGTTTCAAGGTGATTTCTTAGAGTTAGCATTTATTTTTCAAAGGCTAAAAATTTAAAAAGGGTCCCCATTTATATGTCAAATATTAACTATTACTCGTATAAATGGGGGGGTTGTTACATAGTACAACAATAAGTTAAGTCTATTATATGAAGAACTAAGGGCCAATGGTATGTAATTTAAATTCAATGGCGTAACTTGGTTCATGTAGTTTAAATATGTTATAATTTGTTTCTTTTATGGTCATATTTTTCTAATCATTTTACCGAAATTTTAAAAAAAAAACTTTGGAATTGCAAATATTAATTATTAATGTTGCACAATTTAGGTACAACCATGGTTTTTGATGGCGTTGAATCCATTTATATATTGAAAAATATAATTTCAATAATGAAGAAAAAAACAATTTAACCAAAAATTATATGTTAGGTTTCGATGATGATTGTTGAGAAAAATATAAATCATATGATATTTAAACTTCTTCCCTTTCATTTGTATTCAACAATTTTAAACTTCATGTAAAACCCTGGTTAAACTTCTTGTTTTTATTAAAATAAAATTAAAAGATATTATGATATATCACTTTAAATGCAATGAAATATAATTATACTAAGTGTTAAAGATAATGAAATATAACTATATTAAGTGTTCTAAATTGATCATCTAATTTACAAAAGTGTAGTTTAACAATTAGATGTGTTTTGTATTTTTTTATCGAAATCTGACATTACAAATTTTGGGTAATATTGTGATTTCTTGTTATTTAAAAAATATTCAACACCTTAAAAACATTTAGAGCTCTTGAATTTAACATATTACACAATTCAAACTTATGATTTTAACAAATCTCTACTAAATTTTAGGTAAATTTAACTAAAAAACTTTAAAAACAACAACCATTAAACTACACTCTTTACATATAAAAATATTTTAATCAAAATATAAAATCAAATAATCACTTTTAATCACCACTAACAACATCCCATTAAATAATTTGAATTGTCCCACCACTTTAATATGAATAAGCCACACCCTAAAGAATAGTTTTTTTACATTCATAGATGAAAAATAGAATTATAATTTTAAATTGTTATACATAGCTACTTAAATTTGTACAAAAATTGATATTAAATTGTTTGAAATGAAAATAGTTTTTTGAATTATACACAAATTGTGTGCAATTTCAATGAATCGTAAATAAAAAGATCCATCTTAACCCTGGATCTATCAAGCGTCGAGAGGAATCAAAATTCTCGAGTCGCAAACCTCTTTTTTGAGTTCAAAACTTGAGGAAAGGTTTGCACCTCTAGAGATTTGATCCTTCTCAATGCTTGATAGATCCAAGGTTAAGATGGATCTAGGCTAGTTTTATAATACTATATAATATCTATATTTGTATCTATGTGTCTCTTTCTTGTTCCCTCTCTCTCCCTCTTCATCTTTGTGTCTATCTCCCCACCTCCCTCCCCCTTCATCATTGTGTATATCTCCCTCCCTCTCTCCTCTATCCCCCCCGCTTCCTCTCCCCACTCTATCTCTCTCCCCCGTCTCTCTCTCTTTCTCTACCTATCCCTCCCTCTCTATATGTCTCTCTTTTTTATCCCTCTCTCCCCCAACCATCTATATCTATATCTACCACCATCACTTCTTGTTTATCTCTCTATCTCACCTTGCTAAACACGCACACACACATTCTCCATATCTATCCCTCTTCCTCCCTCTATCTATCTTCTCCCCTCTATCCCCCTCTAATTATCTCTATATCTCTCTCTCATTGGCCTCTCTATCTCACCCCCCAAACATACACACAATCTCTCCATATCTATCTATCTCCCTCTCCCTCCCTCTTCATCTCCCTCTCTCTCTCTCTCTTCCCCTTCTCTCTTTCTCTCTTCCCCTTCTCTCCCTCTCTCTCTCTCTCTTCCCTTCTACTCTCCTCTCTCCTTCACTCTCTCTCCATCTCTCCCTTGTCACTCCCTCTATTTCTCTCCAACTTTCTCCCTCTATTTCTTTCTTCAGCCCCCCTCTCTCCCCCTCCAATCCATCTCTCTCTCTCTCTCTCTTTTAAATTGATGATCCAATTTACAAAAGTATAGTTTAACTATTAAATGTGTTTTGTATTTTTTGTCAACATATCTAACAATACAAATTTGGAGTAATATTGTGATTTCTTGTTATTTAAAAAATATTCAACACCATTAAAACATTTAGAACTCTTGAATTTTACATATTACACAACTCAAAATTATGATTTTAAGAAATCTCTACTAATTTTTAGATAAATTTAACTATAAAACTAAAAAACCATTGACAATTAAACTACACACTTTACATTAAAATATTTTAAAGAAAATATAAAATCAAATAATCGCGACTAACCATCATCCCATTAAAATTAAAAATATTTTAATCAAAATATAAAATCAAATAATCACCACTAACCACATCCCATTAAATAATTTGAATTTCCCCACCAGTTTACTATGAATAAGCCACAACCTAAAGAATAATTGATCGACATTCGTAAAAGATAAACACAATTATAATTTTAAATTGTATTATACATGGTTACTTAAATTTGTACAAATATTGATATTGAATTGTTTGAAATGCATAAATGGTGCGGAAGTGGAATGAACTGTAAATAAAAATATGTTTGATGAACTAAGATATCTATTATGGATAATTATTTAAAAAAATTATAATTTTAAAAAATATTTAATTATAACATTAACATAATTGTATTGTAAGGTTTGCATAGCATTATTTAATAACGCACAAGTTTTCACTTTATCAAACAACCATATTCAACAAATTTATTTTTCCCTACAAATTTCGCATTTTTTCTAGTATAGTAAAATGGTTACATACATGCACATTATATGTGGAGTAGAGATCCAAAACAGGTTTCCAAGGCAGAAAAACACATGTTTACTTCTAATAGTCAAGAACAAAAAATACACTACTTATAAATATGGTTCTCAAAAAATCTACAAATATCATTGTTTGAAGCTTATAAACACAGAAAGAGAAATGTAAAGTAATGTTGTAGAAAACTGTTATAATATTCCAGCTAAAAGAAACAAGAAAGAATTGAAATGAGTCAGTTCCTCTCATCAAATTGAGGGAAATGATTTTGAAAACACAATATCTAGGATGATTGAAATGTTGAGAGCTTGGACTTGAGTAAGGAAAACTAATAACATGGGGAAAGAAGAATTTCTCCTCTTTTTGTCAATTGTATGTTGTAAATCTTCAAAAAGTATGTATCCTTCAATTGCAGAGAGATACCTCTTTGATAAGGAATCTGCTTGGGTGTTCCATTCCCTATGTATGTGCTAAAATGAGATGTATTGAAATTTTGTCTTCATGTTTGTTATCCTATCCTTCCTGTAAGATAAATTTAATACCTATAATTTTGAGGATCTTGATAACCAATCAATAATGCATTTAGAGTCGCCACAAACTTGTAAAATCCAAACTTTTTATAGCAAGAAAAAAATTCAGTGCCCAACAAGTAATGATTTCATCCTTGGTATTTGTTCCATAACCAATGTTCAACCAAATGTGAAAAGAGAGAGGACCATGGATCTTGATAAAAGAACCCCCACCACATAGGCCTACTTGTGATGCACCATAAAAATATCCAATGGTGCAGAACTGAGATACCAAGGGGTAACTAAATTTTATGATATTGTTGGGTTTTTGAAGTCTCATGTAGCCCTTGAAAAAAACAATAATTTGAGGAATATCTAGTTAGTTTTGAAAGTTAAATAATAAAAAATGAATTTGTTCCTCACCTTCCAAATGCCCTAGACAAGAAATATTGGTAAGGTTTTATAGTTCCCTATCTTTAGATCCCACCAATGAAGAAAGGATTTGAAAGAAGAGATTAATCCAGTGATTGGAAGCCTAAGAACATATAAGGCTTCTTTACATAAGAAGTTAGCAATGGCACAATTTACTAAGATGTGATCCACATATTCAAGCCCACTCATACACATATAGCAAACATTTGAGCCTATAAATCCCCTTCATTTAATATTTCCCTACAATAGAATATGGTTTCCTAGTGAGATCTAGAAAAAGCACCGAAGTTTTTGAGGGAGTGGCCATTTCCATATATTGTTGTGCCACCATATATCTTTGAGTTCCAGAGAGATAGAGGTGATAGAATTGCACGCCGATTTAGCAGAAACTCGTTCTGAAGAGCTGTTATGGATCCTTACAATTGAATCATCTTCATTATTTAGGAAGATCTCGTTTGAATATAATCATTTTATAAAATGGTCTCATTCAATAACCAAGTGCCCATGTAAACCCATATCATCATAGTTTTACAGCTAACAGAGAGAAGTGCTTATGGACTAGATCTCATAACATGTCTCAAGCTATACAACCCCTAAGCATTTAAGAGGGAAATTAGCTCCAAAGAAAGTTTGCAAAAAGTGGCACCACTTATGAAGGGATCCTTCCCAAGTATGACTTGATTTCCCTTACCTACCTTCCAGGCCAGTCAGGTGGAGAGCCAAGGGTAAGATTCCAATAGACCCCTCCAAATAATAGAACTAGAGGTAATAATCTTCTTGTCATAAGATCTCAGCTAGTGAGTAACATATATGTCTTGGAAGTGTTCTTCTTTGATAATTTGATGCCAAAGGCCCAAACCATTCATAGCTCTCCAGAGGCTCTTCATAGATAGGGCCAATCCAAACCAATATATATTTTTGAATCCCCACCCCACTAGACATTTTGGTTGAGATAAAAGGTCCCATTTTTCCAAATGGAAGACTTTCCTTCCCTTTTTACCTGTCCATAGGAAGTTAAATATACATTGGTGAATCTTCTTAATAATAGATTTCAGGATTTTAGATAAGGTTAACCAATACACCAGGATACTTTCTAGGACCAAATTTACCAGAATCATTCTACCTCCCAGAGATAGCCATTTATAACACTAGTTACCAATTCTTCTTTCTATCTTCTTAATTAACTAAGACCAATCTTCCAAGTGGTAGCAATTTGGTTTCAAGTGAAAACCCAAATATGTGAAACCTTTCTTGAGAGATTCCACCTTAAAGGGAAAGAAATATTTAATGGAGGTTATGGTTTAAGCCGAAGTCTTGTTCTAAAGGAAATAAGATTTTTGGTTGTTGATATCCAAACTTTGTTGGGTGTGGAGACTAATTATCTTCTTTATTCAGAGGTATCACCACATTCGACCCGAGTTTGTAATGTGGCAGCAACGCCGCCCATAATATTACGCTGCAAGGGGGGTCCATGGGGGTGGCTGCGATCTTTGGGAGCTCCCCCCTAGCAAGGGATCAGGAGCAGCACCCCCAAAGCTCAAAATAGATGTAAAATTGCCTTGTAAATGTTGTAATTTCGTAGTCAATCTGGGTCATTCATTAGGTGGAGATATGATGGTAGAAGTTATGTTTAATTTAGGGTTTTTTTCCCTAGAAGGCAACCCCTCACTATATATGAGAAAATTGTATTGCACCTATGAACATTGGTATTTTGAATGAGAAAGAGAGAGGAGATTGTGTGAGAGTGAAGAGAGAATTACAACGGATCTGTTGTAGGTTGTATCTCTTCATTTTGTTGGATAATATAAAAGGAAGGATTGGTTGTTCCTCCGTGGACGTAGCCCAAATTGGGTGAACCACGTATATTTGTGTCTCTCTTTTTTTATGTGTTTTCTGTGTTTATATTTCTGCAATATATTTAATGTGTTCCATTGCTCTGTAAGATATAATTTTTTAACAAACTTGATGCAAGGAAGAAAGTGGTAAAGACTCTATGAGCTTTAACAATCATTCTACTAAGGCCTTCTATGATAAGGAGGAATAACAAAGGAGATAGGAGGAACCCTTGCCTCAATCTTGTGGAGCTATTGAAAAAAGCATTCGAAAATCCATTTACAAGCATGAAAAAAGTTGCATATTTTACACAGCCCATAATCCATTTTGTGACCCTTAAGTCAAGACCTATGTCAAGAAGTAACAGCCTGAGAAAGTCTATTTTTTCTTTGTCATATGCTTTAACCAAACCCATTCTTAATATCATAGCATCAAGTTTTTTAGTCATGATGGTATGTAGGGACTCTTGAGCCACACCAATAACATCATGAATCTGTTGTTCAAGAAGGAAGCCATATTGTTCCAGTGATAACATTTCATATAGTTTTATTTATAATTTGATTGAGATGATTATAGTGAGAACTTTATATATCATATTGCATATGGAAATAGGTCTGAAATAATTGAAAGAAAAATTTTTGGATCGTTTGGGTATCATAGCAATAAAGGTAGTGTTAATGGCCCCAAAAACCAACCCTGATGTTCTGGCCTCCTTCACTACCTAAAGGACATCATTCCCCATCAAATCAAAGAAAGCTAGATATAGCTCAACGGTCCACCCATCAAGACTAGGGATTTTATCCTTTTAAAAGTATTTTAAGTCTGATTTAATTTCTACCAAAGTCATAGGGCCACCCACTTTAGTCGGGTCCTCCTTCGAGAATAAGCGAGGAAAGTGTTATATGACATGAAGCTGAGATAAAATATTATTATTTCCTAGATCTTTGAAAACGATAGAAAATTGATCATTTTCAACCTCCTCCACATCACATGTGAGCTACAAGTATTTCTGTCAGCATCCTTTATGTCCCAAATAGAGTTTGTAACTCTCCCAAAGTTTGCAAATTTATGGAAAAACTTGGTATTTCCATCACCTTCCTTAACCCTGGTAGCTCTACTTTCCAATCACCATTCCTCCTCAATAGTTTTAAGTAATCGGGTTTTCCTCTCTTCCAGATTGCATAGATACAATTTCATTTCACCAATAAAGTTCAAGGAGATATAGGATTAAAGGTGGACTCATATTCTAATTTTATAGAGCACAACTGCCTTTCTCGCTCCAGATTTTTACTTTTAGCCCATATTTGAGTTGATTTTTGAATTGCTTCATTTTATAAACCCAATATTCCATAGAAAAAGAGAGGGCCGAATTTATAACCCCTTTCAACAAGAGTTAACTAAAGAGATGAATGAATCCTCTTTTATCTAGGAGTGATTGAATTTGAATGGATATTGGATTTGGTTTGGGGGTGGGGGGTGCGGGTGGGGGGAATTAAAATCCAGTTAAAGGAAGATGGGAAAATTCTCAGAAGTGCCCTCTGAACAAATCCATAACCAAGATTTTCCCCTCCTAATATCTAAGGGAACAACTATTAGAAAACGGTCTAACCTTTTTGCAAATTTTTATCCCACTACCATTTGTTCCTTTAGGTAGGGGAAAGAGGGATATGATAGACATCAATGAGATTGGAATCTTGAATACGTTGAGAAAAATATGGGGCTAGAGGGTCAGTCTAAGCATTAACTCCCCAGAATTCACTCCTAGAATTGGTGAAGTTCAAGTCCTTGAGTAAAATGAGGGAGTGTTCGAGCAGAAAACCACTTGCCTGAATCTATCTCCAAAACACCTCATTATCCTCATATGGAACATAGCAGTTGACAAGTAATATTGGACTCTCCAGTCCTCTAAGAATTCCTTCTAATATGATACTAGCGTTCGAATGGAAATGTATATGCACAACATCACATGGATTCGACATGACCAAGAAACCTATAGAGTGAGCCATAGCATCAAAAGTGCAAACATGTCACTCAAGACAAATCTAAAGAAACTCCTCCCTAGCTTTGTCACTAGACACCATAGTTTCTTTAATAAAAATAGCATAGGGTATATGGAGACCAATAAATATAGAGAGATTATCCGAATTTAAACAGGAATGCAAAAAATTACAGATATAACCATAAATACAAAGATGCAACAGAAATAACACTTCATTTCATTAATATCAAATACTAAAATATTTTTACAAACAAAATGGAAATAAGACTAGCTAAGACGATGGTAGCTTATCTCTAAGAAGAGATGTGGCGGCTACATGCCTCTGAACTGTGTTACAATGAGGCTCAATGACCTATTTATTATTGAAAAACATGAGAAAACCCTAACCCCATGAGATGAAACACCAAGAGTTTATGGGCCCTGTTGGGATTTTTTGGGCAACTAACTTCCCGGGGTCGTAACTTGGTCATATTATCTATTTTTCGGGCGTACAATACCTTGTTGGAAAGGTCTCTCCGACTACTATAGGTTTTTCCACATGCCCTTGCCTACGAATATGGGCTTATAGCATACCTCAAAAAAACGTCGTTTAGGGGGTCAAAACTGCTCCAGAAGTTTGGGACACGAAAAATTGCTAAAAATATTAAATGTGAAAATAAACAAGGAAACAATTGAAATCGACTGGAGGTGTAGGTGGAATAGGTGGGTGGCCACCAATATCCACCTAGATCATTCCTCCCCCCTTAGGAAACAATGGTCCCCATTGCATGCAGAACCTCCTTGAGGTGACGAAATTTCTATTGAACTTGGTCCCTGGTGAGCCACTTGCCTTGGTGCAGGAGATGGTCAGCATTGACAAACCGATATAGTTTGATATTCTGTTGGTGAGTGTTCTTGACCTGTGTGTCCATAATTTGATTAGTTGTGGCATGTTCCATGTAGTCTGGATTTAACTTTGTTGGTGTGAGTTTTTTTCAATGTCTAATGTGTCCAGTAATGGTGGGAAGTATGGTCAATGGCGGTCCACATTGAACACTAGGTGCAAACCAAGGAATGGGGGAATGTTGAGCTCAAAAGAATTGTCTCCCACAGCCTTGGTAATGGTGTAAGGACCATATTGGAGTGGCCTGAGCTTCTGATGGGCTTCGATAAGGCATTCTTTCTGCAAATGCAACCAGACTTTATCGCCCACCTAAAACTTCTGTGGCACTCGATGTTGATCATGTCATTGCTTGTACTTAGCATTTGACTTCTCCAGGATGGCGTGAACTTGATGGCGGATGTGTTGGATGCATTCAATAAATCTGGTCGCTTTATCAACCTTAGACAATACATGTGTGGATTATGTCTGTGTAGTCGCCTGAGGCATGGCAACATCAATCGGACACAATGGTTGAAATCCTAGACCCACGTGAAAGGGACTGCGACCAGTCGACCTATGGAGATATATTATAACTGTATTGCACATATTGAAGACTCTCATCCCAGCTTTGAGGATGCTTGGATTTGTACATGCGGAGTATGTGCACTATCATCCTGTTGATGACCTCTGTCTGGCCATCAGTCTGGGGATGGAAGGCAATCGACTTGGTGAGCTTGGTGTCCAATAGTGTCCAGAGGCTTGACCAAAATATGCTCAGGAACGTGTTATCCCGATCTGATATAATGGTCTATGGGATCCCAAAATGTACCCATACATGTTCAAAGAAGAGTTTGGTGGTGTCCTCTATTGTGACACTCTTCTTGCAAGCTGCCAATATAGCCATCTTAGAAAATTTTTCCATGACCACAAATACACAGTGATTACCATGTTTGGTAGAAGGGAGGCCAGACATATAGTCCATGGAGATGGATTCCCACAGTTGGCTAGGAATAGGCAAAGGAGTGTACATGTCTTGCTTCTTGATGGATGGCTTGGTGATGGCATAGGCAGTGCAGGATCTAATATATTTCGCAACATCCACTCGGAGTTTGGGCCAATAGAAGTACTTTTATAATATAGCTATATTTTTCTCCACCCCAAAGTGTCCTGCAATCCAACTGTTGTGCGCCTCCCAAATTATTTTGGCACGCTCGCTTGAAGGAACACAAATGTGGACCAGGTAGCATAATAATGTGTCTTGGAGGTGGAAAACAAGAACTTGCTTCCCATCTACTAGCATCTGGTATGTGGAGGAAAACTCTGGATCATTTTTGTATAGTTACGTCCATCCAGAGGTCTCATGACCACAAAGTTGAGAAAAGTAGTCAGTGCTGTAACTAGGGGCCGATGAGGCAGTCTACAACATGATTGCTACTACCTTTTCTGTATTTAATGTTCAAATGGAACTGTTACAGATATGTAGACCAATTCTGATGGAGATCATTCTGCAACTTCCCTTGTGTCTGTATAAACTAAAGAGGTCGTTAATTGGTGTGGATGATTGTCTCCTTCCCCAGAATGTAGTGCTTCCACTGTCGGCAAGCCTGCACGATAGAATACATTTCTTTATCATAGGTGGGGTAATTTCAAATTGTATCGAATAATGTCTCACTATGATAGGCCACTGGATGCCTATGCTCCGTGAGGACTCCACCAATAGCATAGTCTAAGGTGTCTGTCTCAATTTCAAATGGTTGTTGTAGGTTTGGTAGTGTGGGTACAAGTGCAGAGAAGAGGTAGTGCTTCAACTCAACGAATGCCTTCTACTGGGAAACGGACCAAGAAAACCTTTCCTTCGCCCTACCCTTAGTAATCTGACCCAAAGGCCAAGTGATATGGTAGAATCCCAACATGAAACTCTAATAAAACTTTGCAAGGCCCAAAAATTTACGAAGCGTTGTTAGAGTGGTCAGGGTTGGCCAATCCCAAATGACTTGGATCTTGGTCTAGTCCACATACACTCATCTATGATGTACCCCAAGTATTAGACATGGTTAATGGCAAAGGTGCATTTATCCAAGTTGGCACACAGTTTTTGTTGTCAAAGGGTTTGAAGGACCTACCGAATGTGTTGTAAGTGTTATTCCAAACTCTTATTGAAGATGAGGATGTCATTCAGATAAACCACCATGAATGATTTGGTGAAAGGTCGCAAGATGTCATCCATTAGCCTCATAAAAGTAGTGAGGTCATTTGTCAACCCGAAGGCCTTCCTTGGATTTAAAGGTAGTCTTCCATACATTTGTGGGATCTATTGGAGCCTGGTGATAATCAGACTTCATATCGATATTGCTAGAATACTTGTCCCCCTTGAGTTGATCCAACATGTCATCAATCCGTGGGTTTGGATACCTATTCCTGACAGTGATTTTTTTAATGCCTGATAATTAATGCAGAGCCTCCAGGTTCCGTCCTTCTTTTGTACCAGTACAATCGCGCTCCCACAAGGCGAGGAACTTGGTCGGATGTGATCTTTTTACAACAACTACTAATTTTCCGCTTGATCTCTTCATTCTCTAGAATGGACCGGCAATATATCGGCCCATTGGGCAGAGGTGCTCCGGGATTTAGATCGATTGAATGCTTGACCTGATAATGCAAAGGTACCCTGGTGGGTGAGGAGAAGATGTCCATGTATTCTTCCATGACCACATCCACCTACTTCTACTGCTTGCAGGAACCCTTCTTGGGGGCCATGGACATAGCTACGACCTTCCCCTTACTTTGAGAGTGAATAAAAAAGAAAACAAATTTCTCAGTTTGGGAGATGACCTTACTGCATTGCTTAGCAGAGATCAAAGAGATGGCAGTAGATGGGGCTACCTCTAGTATCCTCTATAACTTAGTACCCAAAGAAATAATAACAGAGCGAAGTCTATACTCATATACAACATGTATCTTCCATAAGCATATCTTAAAAATACATCACAAACTTCAAGAGGAGCAACATCATACAGTACCTCATCCGTGAAGGGATTGAAGTTGTAGGGAAGGAAGCACTACTGGCTGACACAGAGATGTCGTCCTTGGTGAAGCCACCCAATGGTGTATGGCTGCAAATGTGTTGTATTTGATAGGCCCAACTGCTTCACGGTCTCTGCTATTAAGAAACCATCTCACAAAATATAGAAAATATAGATCAACGACTTCAGAATCGGCCGCTTCGAGGGGGAAACCTCCTTTACATTACTCAAATGAACAATTCTTGGATGATACAAATGAAAAAACCTCCTTTCTATATATAGGAGTCTAAGGGGTCACAAGATAAGCAAAGCCGCCATAACAATAATAATATAAGGGGAAAACGATAACAATAGTGGGCTTCTATGGGGCACAATAATAACAATATGGGGACAATAGGGGCACAACAATAACAATAAGGGCTACAATGATAATAGTAATGGGGGAATCACTAGTATTATAGGGAACTAACATGACCCTATCCTTCAAACAAGTGGTGTCCTCAACACTTGAGTAGGTCTGGATGCTTATGTATAAAATTCACATCCTCCCATGTGGAATCTTCAGTAGGTAAGTTCTTCCACTTGATGAGATACTCTGAATTTGATCGATTTCATAGCTGTCGATTTCTTATTTCTATGGCTACTTCAAGTTCCAATATAATTTTTCCTTCCTCATCAAGTTCTAGCAATATTGTTTGAATTGGGATCTTGTCACCAATAACCTTCTTTAAGCATGAAACATGGAAAATTGGGTGCACTTAGGAAGCTGCGGGAAGCTTCAATTTGTATGCCATAGTACCAATCTTTTGCAACAACTTGTACGAACCATAATAGTTTGGTGATAATTTATTATCCTTCTTAGTTTTCTTGAGGGACATTTGTTTATATGGTTGTAGTCATAGAAATACCCAGTCACCTACTGTTTCCGGGAAAGCTAGTGTCTTTTCGATCTGCTAGCCCTCTAGGATTGGTAGCTATCCTAGAAACAAACAATCAAAGAAACTTACGATTTCCTCTATGTATGATAGATAAGAAAGAGGCAAAGCAACCAATCTGGATCTTTCGCTTAACTCCTTGCTTGATCTCTCTCCCCCTTGATAGAGCTTGCAACTCCTCTCTTACTTATCTCGCTTAGAGAATACCTGTAGAAACAAAGTAACAAAACAACATCAAAGCATCTTGATATATTATATCATAAACATTGCAGAATCAGAAGTACAATGAACATACAATGGCATTCACAAATACACAATTGTATGGAGGAAAACTCAAAGAACTTTATTAAATATGAAGAGAGAATTACAACCCAGCTGTCTGATCCAACATCAAAGCCCTCTTCACCTCATGAAAAGCAAGATCACCCAACAACACAATGCTCTTTCTCAAAGACAAACCATCAGCACTTCCTTGCAAATTACAAAATTCCAGCCTTCAGATCTCTCAGATGAGGGATCCATTTATAGATGTGTGCAAGGGTGTGAGTCATCTTTGGGTTTTTGATTGGTGTCATTCCACTTGGAGATTTCTTGGATCTCTTACTCATCCATGGGCGAATTCAGAGAGGCAAGTGTCATAGAGGAAGTTTCTAGAAGATTCCATGAACATCCACTTAGCAAACTACCTTGGACATTTGTCCATCCTCGCTCATCACACCTTACAGAAGGCTTCATCAGTATGCATTGCACCTGGCTAGTGTAGCAGTCAGTATGCATCACACCTTGATAGTGGAGCAGTCAGTATGGCCCTGTTTTAGCCAATTCTAAATGGTTTTTCAGGTGGAACTTTTGGGGAATGATGTAATCAGTTGACCATGATACTTTAGGGTATGAAACAACACTTTCAGGGGTTAAAGAGCCCTTATTTTATTGACATATATGATTGGGGTTGCAGTGCCCAAATATATCTATAACAGTTGCCCCCTAAAGCACGAAGTCATGAATCTTTGATGTCAGGTGAAATGCTTTATCATGAGGATCCGAGGTTTTCAAAACTGGAAGGTGACATGTATAAGATACAATACAATACATCATCATAATATAATTTTCATGATCTAGTTGAGGCAGGAATTCCCATGCTCAAATTTATAAATCCATTTCATGTACATAGAAAAGATAGTCGCCTGCATATGCAGACTGGTGATTCCTCAAATGTAGAGTTATCACTCCTCGTTTAGATGACTATCTATGCAGCTTCTGTGTGCATTGGTGTCTTTATACTCCTAAATATATCGCAACCCAGATGGATGAAACTAGATCCGGGGTCTTCAATCTCATTCAATCTTCACTTGAAGTACAAGTCAATCCATGTGAAGAGATGTTCTAAAGTCGAACATGGAAAGACATCGCCTTGATTACCAGCCAATAATGTAAGCTATTAATAGACACGAGAGGAATCACCGATAATGATAATGACCCTCAAGGTACTACTGTACAAGTCACGTGGTGTGAATATATGATCTGATGTCGAACACCACGCAAAATCTTTCGGTCGAAGGCCATTGATGTTAACCTGTCACCGGAAGTGAGAAACTTGCCATTGAGACATGCAAGCTTCAAAGTACCGAAAGGGTTGTTTCTAACTCAACTTCTTGGATAATGAGCTGATGTCGACAAGAAGTGACCCATCGTAGGAGGGCCTTAATGTATCCCACATCTACGACACGAAACGAAGCAAATGATTTTCTGGAGGTGAAAACGATTTGTCAACACAAGGTTCAGGAATGGCGGTCATGAAAAATGGAGGGTGAAGGTATTCCAGTGGATGAGGCATTAACTAGACGGTGGTTTCTCAACTGTATGACTTCTCTTGAACATATTGGCAACACTGAGATGGACTGGTAGCATTAACCCCAAATGATGGATGGTGTGGAGGACCAATGGTGAAATGACCGGTGAACGGAATAACCCAACTCGACTTAATCATGGTGATGGAATGAAAGTGTCATGTTCAAGAGCGACCTGCTACCATAAAATTCTTCGAGTTTTCTTCCCTTTTTTCCCCAGTCATTGTTGACCAGTACCTCTTTATTTTTGTCAAGCTTGAGGGGGATAACATATGCTTGTTCTTTAATTTGCCCTTCGGGCAAACCTGTCGCCATATTTTAGCTAGTCTAGCGAAAGTGAAACTCGTTCTTACCTGGGTGGAAAAGTTCATCGCTATTGTTTTAACGAGTTTAACGACAAATACAACTCGATCCTTTTCATGTTTAGAGAGTTTGAAAAGGGACGAAAATGAAACTCCAGTAGTTCTTTTTCGTAGCATAATCCCTTAAGTCTGAAAAAGGATAAAATAATACAAAAGGGATGACTTTTCGATCACTTTAGCGAGCCGAAAAAGACAAGCGCTCGAACTTTTTCATGAGATAATCCCTCAAGTCCAAAATGATTAAAATATACAGGAGGGATGGCATTTCGATTACTTTAATGAGCTGGAAAAGCCAATAGCTCAATAATATTTTCATATTTAACGAGTCTGAAAAGAGTTTAAAGGAGACTCGTTTTTTAGGAACGAGTGGCGTTTAGGGTAGCAACTGGTTTCGGGTAAGCTTGGAACTTCTCAAAACATGGTGATGTGAAGAGGTTGGCTAACAAGACCACTCGTCACAGCTATTCCTCAAAAGGGTAAACAATCAAGTGGAAGTGTTTGATCAGCCAAAAGGATGGAGGTGATGGCAGAACACAACCAAGGCTCAAAAGGCTGATAGCATGGCAATCACAAAGGTTATTCACCGAAGGTGGGTTTATTTTTTAACAAGCTTGAACCTTGTGGTAACATATGCTCAGTGGTAGGTTTATTTTTTAACGAGCTTAAACCATGCAACAACATGCTCAGTGGTAGGTTTATTTTTGAGTTCTCGGGTCATGCGACCGATTTGGTCTTGGACAAAAAACATTTTGTAAAAACTATAAACAGTTATATATTTTTGATTTTCGGAGTTTTATTTTGGTTAAGTTATGAAATCCTGATGTAAATGTTAATGTGAAATGCTTTTCTTTACAAATGCCGCAAATGTCTATCTAACACATAATTTGATAATGAATTAGTTAATGTGTTTAAGTTTCTGGAAATGTGTCGATATTGAATGGAATCAAATTATCTTTCCAAAATCCTGACTCTTAGGATCATACGATAAATAGCTGGGTTCCGAACAGAGTAAATGCCAGTGAGCTGTAGGATGACGAGTTGCGAATCTAGCCTGACAACAAGTCGGCGTATGCCATGCGAAATGGCATCAGAGAGAAGCTCAATCAACACGCTATACTCAGCGATGTTGTTCGTTGATCGGCCAATACATATTCCCCTGAAACTTACTAACTCACCGCTTGGAGTGAAAATGGCCCAAGCTGCAGAAGACAGGTTTCGCGTACTACGACTAGCTCTATCGGCATACCCAACAAATGGTTCCAAAAAGTCTGACATCTGCAACAAATGCAAAGTGGATTACCTAACCAAAATGACAACTCTAAAAGAAAACAAAAATGTAACAAAAGCATATATACAAAGAGCGTACTACACTTAATCAAGCATAGTAACGTTTGAGGTACAACCCATTTTGGGGCTACGACAGTGGAATCCCATCATAATCGACCAGCTCATAGGCTCCTTTTGTCAATACCCGCTTAACAATGTAGGGGCCCATCCATAATGGTTCGAACTTACCTGCTCCCAATTTGTTAGAGTCCTGATCATAGAGCAAGACCAGGTCGCCTTCCGAGAAGACACGAGGCTTGACATTTTTGTCAAATTGCACCTTGACACGTTTCTTATGTGCTTCGTTAGCCAGCACAGCGTCACAGCGGGCTTCATCCAGGTGGATTAGTTCCAAGAAACAAGCCTCTTCTTCCGAAGTTTCGGGAAGCAAATCAACTGCGAGCTTGAGGGATGAAATTTTGAACTGAATTGGTAAGAAAACTTCCAAACCATATACCAACTGAAAGGGCGTAAATCCGGTCGCATTTCTTACTGAGGTCCTATATGCCCACAGAGCTGAGTACAGGATTAAATGTCAATTCCTTTTGTGGACTCCATTCATTCTTTGTAGCATGCGCTTAAGGACTTTTTTCATTGCCTCAACCTGCTCGTTAGCCTGTAGATAATATGGAGTAGAACTATCGTGGGATAGTCCTAATTTGGCAGTAAATTCAACAATCATGTGATTGTGAAAATGCGGTCCATGATCTATGACTATAGCTTGTGGAACACCAAATCTAGAGACTACATGATTAAAAAAGAAAAGAGCAGCCGTTTCGTCGTTGTTGTTTAATGTAGGCATCGCCTTGGCCCATTTTGTAAAATAGTTGACAGCGACTTATATACCCATGCCCCCCAGCCGAGGTGGGGTTACATGTCATGAAATCTATGCCCCATTTAGCAAATGGCCCAACAGCAACTACTGGATGCAGTGGTGCAGGTGGTAATCTAGTTTTGCGATCAAAAATCTGACAAGCATGGCAACTTTTGACTGCAATTATGCAATCTTTGAATATAGTGGGCCAAAAGTAACCAGCTCGTAAGATGTTTTACACAATAGCGTAACCAGATAGATGCCCCCCACACGCACCTGAATGACAATCATTCAGGACTTTTTCGGTCTCCTCATGCGTGAGGCACCTTCGCAGAACTATATTGACACCACGACGGTAAAGCATACCACCAATGATCAGGTAATCTTTCGCTTGGTATCGAGTACGTTGTTGTTTAGAGCGAGAGGTGTCAAGCCTAAAAGTTTGGGTTTGGAGATAGATTAGTATATCCCCATACCACGGATCGCTTGATGATATCAGAAACAGAGTCTCATCGACGATTGATGCTTTAGATGTTAAATCGTTGGATGACGATGGGAGGTCACAAAGTAACTCTACGAATAAGAGAGATTTCTTTGATTTGGATTTGGTGAATTCCGGATCAAACTCTTGCAAAATGGATATCCATTTGGAATATTTGTCCCCAAGTAATTGATGTGACAGAATGTAGGTCATAGGGTTGCAATCTAACACAACGGTAGTCTTGAAAAAGAGAATATAGTGTCGAAATCTCTGTACTTCTTGAACAGCTGCTAAAGCCAGCTTTTCAACATAAGAGTACTTGCTTTCTGTATCATTAAGGTTGCGACTTAAATAATATACAGGATGTTCTATTCCATTATCTTGTTGTACTAAAACCATGGCGATTGTTGTATATGTGATGGCGAGATATAGGTTAAAGTATTTTTGATAGTCAGGAGCATACATTAATGATGCTTTTATCAGGGAACCTTTTAAAGCATCAAAGGAAGCTTGCACAACCTGATCCCAATTGAAAGGTACTTCTTTTTTCAAAAGACGTGTATAACCTTTAGCAAGTTCGATGTAATGTGGAATGAACCTCCTCAAAAAGTTAGCTTTCCCTTCGAGTTTCTGAATCTAAAGAAAATTTGAAGGTGGAGGCATGTCAAGGATTGCCTGAACCTTAAATGGGTCGAGTCGAATTCCATCCTTAGAAACTACGAAGCCAAGTAATCGACCAGAACCAACACAAAATACACACTTGTGCGGATTGAGTCACATCTTATAGTGTCGGCAACATAGAAATATGACTCTCAAATGCTGCGGATGATCAGTCCGCTTTCACGAATGAGCCGGTAGATAGTCGAGATACGGTTGAACGATGTGTTTGATGTCATGGAAGGCGTAGTTCATTTCCCTCTGAAAAGTTGCCCCTGCGTTCTTTAAACCGAAAGGTAATTTACGATATGCGAATGTGCCCCACGGACATATAAATGTAGTCTTCGACTGGTCCTGTGGGTGGATATTGATTTGATTGTATCCGGAAAATCCATCCATAAACGAAAAGATTTCGCATCCGGCACATTCATCAATTATCTGGTCGATGAAGGGTGTAGGGTAGTTGTCCTTTGGACATGCTTGATTTACATCCCTATAATCGATGCACACTCTAATCGTTCCTTGCTTTTTCATCACAGGAACAATATTTGATACCCAATTAGTTAGAGGAACAAGGTAAATTAAACTAGCATGCAAAAGTTTTTCAACTTTTGCCTTAATGGCAGCGGCTTTCTTCGGGTGAACAGGTCGAAGTCGTTGTCGTACTGGTTTGACATCTAGATACATCTTGATTTCATGTTCAACGATTCTCGAATCGATGCCTGGCATTTCTCCATATGACCATGCAAAGACATCTCTGAATTCACAAAAGAGAGTGCAGTATATTTCCCATTCTAATGGAGAACAAGATTTGCCAACATGAATATTCTCTACAACATTAGGTCTAGTCGCGATATTAATGGTGATCGTTTCTTCATTATTGGACAGATTTCGCTCGGAATCCACTGTATTTACAGTATTTGATAGAAAATCAAAAACTGAAGGATGATTAAGGTTGCTTGAATAATCTTCATTTTTATCTTGAAGGTGGGAACGATGGTGGTATTCTTCCCATGGCATCTCTTCTATCATCATCGACTGAATGATTCCTTCATCTGTAGAATGTATACGAGACCAAGTATTGGAAGAGATACCATACTCTAGAGACCTATCTATCAAACACTTGTTGAGTGTTGATTTGGGTTTGCCGTCTAGGCCTAGAAAATTGATTGCTACAAAGATTCTATGGGGCTTGGGGGTAACATCTCGTGATGACCCACACTATCAAAATTGTTAGAGTTCTTCTTAATCTTAGCCGATGTAGAAGAGATCATATGACAGGTTTCCACCGTGGCCACTTCCGCAAGGTCAGTTGGAGGCAGTAGGGAAAAAGTACCCATTAAGGATGGGTCTTTCAGGAGACCTACTCTGACATTTTGAAGCGATTGAGAACTTCCATGGATCAATGGAATGCTTCCAGCAGCTTGTGAATTGTTAGGAAAGAAGGCCAATTGGTCAACGATTGTGATTCCACCTTGGAAGGGAAATGCAATCTTTCTAAAATATGTAGACACAACGGCGGCCATGGCATAAATCCAGGGTCTTCCCAATAAGATATTGTAGTCAAGGTTTCCATCAATGACCTCGACTTCAATCTCTACTACCTTGCCCCCCAATTCGACTTGCAAGTTACTTAAAATCCCATATGGTGTGTATGTTCTTCCATCGAATGCCTTTAATGTTGTTGATGATCGCGACAAGGGTGGTGAACCTAGAGTTTTCTAGCAACTCATTGACATAATACAGGTGGATGCCCCCTCATCAATGATCATTCGATGAACAGTTTTATTGAGGACTTTTACCTGTATAAGGAAAGCGAGTTGAGCCGGTAACTTAGGTGCATATCCTTTATGGTTAAATGCCACAAAATTGGAATCCATTGGATCAATCTCACTTATTGCTGATAACAGAGCCTACTTTTGGGAGGGGAAATTCTGCAGTATTTCTAGCGTCGACATAGTGGATGGCGATTGAGCCAGATCCTCTACTATATTATAATTTTGTGCATCTCGAGTATGAGGATTAAATGTCGACTTATGTACGACTCCCTTTGGTGGATTTATAGTTAATTCAGGAATAATGGGTGTAACAACTTCTGGCGAAGTCGTCGTCGAACTACTAGGTTGATTTGTAGCCTTGTTGTTTGACGATGGTGGATTCCCATAATCTTTGTTCCTTGTCGATATCAAAGCATCATTCTGCTATTTTGAGACAGATAGCATAAGCACTTGGGATGTGGAAGCATGATCGATAGCAACCAGATTAGTTTCTGGGTTTGGAAACGGATCAATCAACACCGCTGAGGTATTTGAAGTCTTTAACAATTTCATAACCTCAGCTCGATGTGGACAATCTCTCGTCCAATGGTCCTCGTTACAAATGTAACATGGATCATGAGGTTTCTTTCGCCCAGGAGGGTTCTCAGAAGATTTTTCAGGAGTTGGATTCTCCTTTTTCTTCTTTTTATCTTTCCTTTTCTTCTTGTCCCCTGGTTGCTTAGGATTCTTTCCCTTGTCAGATGACACGACATTAATCTCCAAGGCAAGAGGTTTTTCATTCGCTTTTTGACTAGAAACTGCAACAACTTTACCAGATGAACCCTTTGCGATTTGTGTGCTTGAGGTACTTGTTGTAGGGAAAAGTATCCGATTCGGATGACCCTATCCCACTCTAAGGGTGATAGTACCTTAGCAACAACTGTAAACAAAACTACTTAAGGTTTACTTCTTTATGAAAGCAAGAGAGAATGAAGAAATGCACTAACCGTTGCCTTGCACTTAATATTTGCTCCAAACTCTTCTCTTTGCTGCTTGCTCCTAGCTATTTGCTCTTTTGCTGGCCCAGCTACAATGAGATCCTGCAAAATAACAAAGAAGGAAACTACAAGAAGCATGCATTCATAACTGATTCAAGGATTAGCATAAATCAAATATACAATCATCACAATACATCATTGAAACAAATGCATATAGAAGAACCTCAATAGCTTTTATTAATGGAAGAAGTAAAGTTCTGAGAAGGTTACAACCATTGAAGGCCCCAATCCAGCAACACCTCCCAGCAGAAAGAATTTCTCCTCTTCACCTCCCTCAAGCAATCACCCAATAGTTCTATAGTGAAACCAACAGCATATCATTACTTTGCACAAAATTCCAGCCTCCTGAGCTCATAGGAGAGAGCTCAATATATAGATGAATTGAGAAAGGATGAGTCAGCTTGCAACTGATGTGTAGCTGCCTTGTGTCCTCTCTCTCTTCAGTTGATCTTCAGTTCTTGAGTCCACTTGGAGAACTTTGCTTCCACTTGGAGAAACAGAGCCTCTGACTCATCACAAGGCAAAATCCCTGATCCAAGTGTCATTTTTGGAAGATTCCAGAGCAATGACTCAGTGTGCCACTTGTCCCATCTCGCTCAGCGCAGGTGGCCTTTGTTCTACCTGCTTTGCAACGCAGGTACACCATGGAGGAGTTGAGTTTCAGCGCAGAAGCCTAGTGGAGCACCTGCTTTGATTTCAGGATTGCTTGTTTTTGAGTGTTTTCAGGTGGAGAACTGATCTGAGAGCTGTTGGTTTGCTGACCTTGTTCCTCTAGGGGTAGGAACATCATGTTTAGGGACTTTGGATCCCTTGGATTATTGACAATTCATGCCTGATGCTGTAAGGCACAAAATTGTCTATAACAGATGCCCCCTAAAGTATGAGGTCGTTTATCGAGTGAAATGCTTTATTAGGAGGATCCGAAGTTCATTCAATCTGCTGAGAAGTGTCCTGTAATAAGATACAATACAATACATTATTTTTCATACTTTTTCATGATCTAGCTGAGGCGGGCATTCCCATGCTCAGCTTTATAAATTCATTTTGGTACATAGAACAGACGATCATCTGATGGTAGACTGATAATTCTCTGCTGAAATTATCATCCTTTGAGAAGGATGATCATCTGCTGCAATGATGTACACATCAAATGTCTTTATATCCTGAATATATATCACAGCCCGGATGGATGAAACTAGATCCGGGGTCTTCAATCTCTTCCGATCTTCACTCGATGTACAAGTCGATCCATGTGAGAATTTCTTGAAGTCGAACATGGAAAGACATCGCTTGATTACCGGTCAATGATGTAAACCGTTAACAAGCGCGAGAGGAATCACCGATAAGGATGATGACCCTCAAGGTACAGCAGTACAATTCACATGGTGGGAATAAAGGACTTGGTGTCGACCACCATGCAAAATCTTCTGGTCGAAGGTCATTGATGTATACCTGTCGCCGGAAGTGAGAAACTTGCCATTGAGGCATGCAAGCTTCAAAGTACTGAAGGGGTTGTTCCTAGATCAACTCCTTGGATAATGAGCTGATGTCGACAAGGAGCGATCTGTCAAAGGAGGGCCTTAATGAATCCCACATCAGTGACACGGAACGGAGCTAATGATTGTGATGAGGTGAAAACAAACTGTGATGTATGATTCAGGGTGGCGGTCATGAAATGGATGAAGGACAATGTATGGCAGTGGATGGGACACGGTTGACTCTTTGCAGAACAACATCTCTTGAACATATAACGACACTGATGTGATGGATCGGTAGCATTACCCCAAATGTGGATGGTGTGGTGAGGACCATGGTGATGAGACCGGTGAATGAAACAACCCAACCCGATGTGATACGGAGGACAAAGTGTCATGTTCAAGAGCGACTTGCTACCATTAAAGCTGTGAGGTTCTCCCAATTTTTCCCCAGTCATTGCTGACCAGTACCTCTTTATTTTTGTCAAGCTTGAGGAGGATAACATATGCTTGTTCTATAACCTGCCCTTCGGGCAAGCCCATCGCTATGTTTTAACGAGCCTAGCGATAGGGAAACTCGTTCTCGTCTAAAGACAAGTTTGTCGCTATTTAATGAATTTAACGAGTCTAACGACAAGGATAACTCGGTCCTTTTCATTTTTAGAGAGTCTGAAAAGGTACATAAAGTCAACTCCAGAATTCCTTTTTCATCATCTAATCCCTTCAGTCCGAAAAAGTATAAAACAATACAGAAGGGATGAATTTTCGATTGCTTTAACGAGCCGAACAAAACAAGCGCTCGATCTTTTTGTGCAATAATCCCTCAGGTCCAAAAAGATTAAAATCTAGAGGAGGGATAGCTTTCCGGTCGCTTTAACGAGCTGGAAGGCCAAAACTCGGCAATCTTTTCATATTTTACGAGTCAGTGAAAAGAGCTTAAAGATGACTCGTCTTTCGAGGAACGAGTGATGAACAGGGCAGCAGCAGATTCCAGGTACAGGTTGGAATATTCCAATCACGGCAGTGTCACAAGGATGGCTTAGTGAAATCACTCTTCGCAGTTGTTCCTCAAAATGGGTAAACAAACATATGGAGATGAACGATTGGCCAAATGAATGGATGGAGGTGAGACTGCAAGAACACGACCAAGGGCTTTAATATGGCTGTCAAAGGTTACATTTACCAAGGTTATTTACCGGTTCATTTTTTCTGGGTGAGCTTGAACTCTAGGGGAAGATTGCTCACAACTTATGTTTATTTTTTAACGAGCATGAACTATGTGCTAAAACCGCTCGGATCTTGCGTTTATTTTTTAACGAGCATGAACTGTGTGCTAAAACTGCTCGATGATGGATGCCCCCAGCATAATAATGCAGACGGGGCGTATGCCCCCTAAACTTTAAGGGGACATTTCATTTTTTAATGAGGTTGACATCGTATAAGAACTATCCTCGTTGCTTTAGATCCATTAAAAATAGAAGGCTTCATATTCCACTGCACCCATTTCCGCCAGATTACTCGGTGGTGGTGGGGCAAAAGTACCCATTAAAGCAGGGCCTTTTAGGAAAATCACTCCGATATTTTGGAGAGGATGATTGCCTCCATGGATCGTTGGAATGTTTCTTGTATTGGATAGCGACACAACTTCTGTCGAAGTTGTCGTCGAACTGCCTGATCGACCTTTTCTCTCGCCATTCAATAACTGCGGATTGCCATAGCTGTTGTTTAATGTTGAAATCCAAGCATCATCTTGGCGCTTAGAACTTGACAACATCATAATTTGCGATGGGGAAGCATTTCCACTATCAACCAGATTTTGACTTGGATTGGGAAACGGATCAGTTAACACAGCCGGGGTTTGTGAATTCTTTATGAATTTTTTAAACTCAGCTTTGTACGGACAGTCTGTTGTCCAGTGATCCTCTTCACATATCTGACACCCCGAAAAAGGTTTCCCTTTTCCAGGAGAAGTTCTTCGAGGAGATGACTCTCCTTGTTTCTTCTTCTTCCTTTGGTTTTGATTCTTCTTGCTCCCTGGTTGATTGGTTTCTTTGCCCTTATCTGTTGATACGGCATTTACTTCCGAAGCAAGAATTTCTTCATGCGCATTTTGATTCGAATCCTTACGGGCCTTCTTTTGATTGGCCTTTTTCGGATTCGAGTTTGCCGTGCCAATCACGCCATCGCCGGCATGAGAGTCACTATTCGATTTAGGAGGAGGAGGGATTGAAAACTCTGGTCTAGGGGCGTCTGGTATCTTGTCATAGAGAGTGCCGGACTGAGTATATACTAAGTCCAAATATTGTGCACGAGCAATAACCTGCTCTTCTGTTACGACTCCTCCCTTCGCCACATCTTCCGTTATGGCCGGAAGTAACGACTTTATAAACCACTCAGTTAAAAGCTGATCAGGAACATACGTTTTAACCATTCTTCATCGACGTCGCCACTCATGTATATGATCTGATATATGAGTTGCGGTTGTCTGCTTGAAGTTGGTCAATATCTCTATTCCCGTTTCATACCTTATTGGTAATTGAAAGTGGGTTAAGAATGTCGTGGCAAGGGAGCTAAAATTGTCGAACGAGGCTCTTGGCAATTCTATATACCATTTCACCGCTGGACCTGTCAATGTCCTCTGAAAGAGGCGAAGCCTTATCGAATCATCATTTAAAGTGTTCGACGAACACCATAGATGAAATGTCATCACATGATTCGACGGGTCTTCACCTGGATTTCCATTGAATTTAGGAATGTCGGATGGAAGTTTGTGCGGGATCACTGGCCACCATGTGGCGTAAGCGATTGGATCATTGGTTAACCGATGTAAATCAGGCAACTCTAAAGTCGCCACGAATGGTAACTGTTGATTCAAGTTAGGGGAAGCATAACCAGGGTACGATGGAATTGTCTGAACAGTTGGTCTTTGCATACCAGCATAATGGAGTTGATGTTGGTATGATTGATACGGTTGATGGACTTGACCACTATAAAGTGGTTGATTTTGACCATTTTGGATATATGGTTGTCCAGTATTCGCAAAGATTTGTTGTTCAGAACCATGGTACACTTGTTGGAATTGTGGTTGTTGGTATTGTACTATCCACGGTTGCGATACCATGGGTTGTTGTGCTACACTAACCATTGGACCAAGATGTGGGGTAATTGTACCCGATTGTACTTGTGTCGCCCCACCAGTAGGCGATTGTGGTTGGGTCGCAAGGTCAAGGGGCTGTTGCATGAGAACCTGAGAAATCTGAGGTTGACATACAACAGGCATCGTTTGAACTTGCGACATGGTTACAATAGCCGGTGTAGTTGGGATGTTCGTCACAGGTACACACTGTTGCATAGAATATACAACTCTTGGTGGTTGGGATAGCATAGGTACCCAACTACTCGTTGCAATTCCACCATAACTTGAATAAGGTTGAGAACTCCCGTATGGGTACCCTCCCGGAGGGGGTAATGAAAGGGCATACTGCCCCCCATACGGTGGTAATCCAGAACTCAAGGCAATTGATTGTCCTGGAGGACTGGATGGCCTAAATTGATTCCCAAAAGGGTCAATTTGATGAGTCTCACCATAAGAGTTACCAGACATTACTCCGGAACAAACAGGAACAGACCATACTGCCGAGATAGTCCCTTGGTGGACTCCTTCTAGCGATTGAGAGCTAGTTGGGACAGATGGCATGCCGGCGAACATTGTTGGATTTGCAGCTGGTAATTCTGCCGTCGCCGTGTCATTCGACACAGTCCTAGATGTCGACGGTTGTTCAGACATTTTGAGTCTATCCAATTGATTGCCTAGTGCTTCTACAGGAACTTCCACTGGTGATGGACAAACTTCTGTTGTAGCAGGAAATAGAGTGACCCCTACTCCAAAATGAGTTGGAGTGGATACTTGTGGTTCCTCTATCGCAATCAGACCAGGTGGAAGAGGAAGACCGTCAGGTCCGTAAAAGATTTCCGGTGCCGAAGAAGGGGTTGTATCGACAGCGACAGATGTTTGAGGAACAAAACTCTCTGGACCGGTTACCGATGGAACTGGTTCAGTTATACAAGTATTTGCCCCAAGACTAGGATCAGTATTACTGTCCTTCTGTGGCGGTTGAACTTCTTCTATAGAGGCAGGGTTTCCAGAAATGTTTGGAGTAACCAGAATCTCAGATGTTGTTGGAACACTTGTTCTAACTTTTAAAGGAGATTTTGAACTGGTTCGACGAGCTCGTTTTGCCCGGACTGTTTTCGACTCCGGAGACAAAGACGGTTGACTCGCAAGCCTCCGCGAACGACGGATATTCAATTGACTTTCTTCCACGATTGCGGATTACTCGATCAACTAAAATATAAAGGGGAAAATTTGTGTTTCCGATTTGAATGAATTTTATTAGACGCTTTTAGAAATAACTTTGCTTTTTCATGTTTTAAGAGTCGAGAAAAAGCTAAAGATGACTCTAGTCTCCTTCGATGTATTAACGAGCCCGAAGTGACAAATGCTCGGCTGGGCTTTTTCAGTTATAGAGTTTGAAAAAGGCCAAAAGAAACTGCTCTGGAGATCTAGGCAGAGGGTGTGCCAAACCTTTCGCAAAACCACAGAATACGTTTTACGGTACGTGTGGTCAATCTTCGTGAATGTTGTGTTCACTGCATTGCGTTCAGTAGGGCGGCCGACACGGCTTCCTAAGGATAAAGGCTTTGTTCCTATAGGGGTCTCCCAATATATACGCGACGGTACGTGGGAGCACAAGTCCGTATTAGTGCCACCGACTCTCAGGAGGAATCACCCACCTTCGTAGAGATCGACAGTCACTACGTTTAACGACGCCGGAACACGTCTCTAGCTTAGACCTCTATGTGTTTGCGTTATGTTTCAATGCGTTGTTAGGTTCATTCAGTATATTTTAAGTTGATCTTTTTAAAGTTTGCCTTTCAAGGTTCACCACGAGATGTATATGACAAATTCCTAAATGCAGCCTAAGATGAGAAGCAAGCTTTTTCAAATCTTTTTGACTGATGAAAATCTTATCTACTGAGGGAGAAGAAAGGCATATCTTTTCACACAGTTCATACAGCACAAACTAATGCACTTTCTCCTAAATCATCATGCAAACTTTTTCAAATGCAAAATGCACAATGCAAGTATTTCTTTTCCCTTTCTTAATGTTGATGTATTACAAAAAGAAAGTTGTTATATAACTTTGATTTCGATTTAAAGCGAAAACAAACAAGCTTGTCCAAAATCAAAAGACACCTTAAGATTTACTTGTTTAATCACTGGAAATACATGAAATCAAACCATAATGACGAAAGTAAAAAGACTAATCAGCTATGGACAGCAAACAAGCTAACTCTTTAGACCAGCAAAATGCCTAACACAGGTTCAGATCTAAGAGGCCAAAGCAAGACTAGTTCACTTTCGTTATGGGAAGTTGTAAATGATGTAAGAAATACAAAAGAACAAGTACAATTTCATTATATAACAGAGGCGGAATGATGGCAAGTAAGGTTGGTTTCAGAACAGGTACAAGACTGGTAACTGGCTGCAAAATCTATAGTGAAAACAGGCAAGAAAAAGGGAGGAAACCCCAAATGCACAAGGCAAAATTGGGCCAACGCAGGTGCTGCACAGCCAGTCTGGCTCTCAGCGCAGGTAGCCCCTTCGGGACCTGCGTTGCAAAGCAGGTAGCCTATGTACTACCTGCTTTGGAAAACGAAAGTTGCGTTTTCACAGTTTCCGGGTCACAATTTTCTCAAAAATTCACAGTTTTTGCTCAAATCAGAAGCTATCAGTCAAGCACACACTAAGGGATGACAAGGAGGATGAAAAGCTATCACTAAGAACTTACAAGGATCCTTGTAGATCAGCTCTTCAAATCATGAACAAGCTCAGAAATGAGCTAGAGTAGCTGCCCTCTACTTCGCTTTTGATATAGCCAAAAGCTTTTCGATTTGGTACTCTTTTGTTCAGGAAATGAATAGCAAAATACTACAAACAATCAAATAGATACGGTCCCCAGCGGAGTCGCCAGTTTGTTGTAGGGAAAAGTATCCGATTCGGATGACCCTATCCCACTCTAAGGGTGATAGTACCTCAGCAACAACTGTAAACAAAACTACTTAAGGTTTACTTCTTTATGAAAGCAAGAGAGAATGAAGAAATGCACTAACCGTTGCCTTGCGCTTAATATTTGCTCCAAACTCTTCTCTTTGCTGCTTGCTCCTAGCTATTTGCTCTTTTGCTGGCCCAGCTACAATGAGATCCTGCAAAATAACAAAGAAGGAAACTACAAGAAGCATGCATTCATAACTGATTCAAGGATTAGCATAAATCAAATATACAATCATCACAATACATCATTGAAACAAATGCATATAGAAGAACCTCAATAGCTTTTATTAATGGAAGAAGTAAAGTTCTGAGAAGGTTACAACCATTGAAGGCCCCAATCCAGCAACACCTCCCAGCAGAAAGAATTTCTCCTCTTCACCTCCCTCAAGCAATCACCCAATAGTTCTATAGTGAAACCAACAGCATATCATTACTTTGCACAAAATTCCAGCCTCCTGAGCTCATAGGAGAGAGCTCAATATATAGATGAATTGAGAAAGGATGAGTCAGCTTGCAACTGATGTGTAGCTGCCTTGTGTCCTCTCTCTCTTCAGTTGATCTTCAGTTCTTGAGTCCACTTGGAGAACTTTGCTTCCACTTGGAGAAACAGAGCCTCTGACTCATCACAAGGCGAAATCCCTGATCCAAGTGTCATTTTTGGAAGATTCCAGAGCAATGACTCAGTGTGCCACTTGTCCCATCTCGCTCAGCGCAGGTGGCCTTTGTTCTACCTGCTTTGCAACGCAGGTACACCATGGAGGAGTTGAGTTTCAGCGCAGAAGCCTAGTGGAGCACCTGCTTTGATTTCAGGATTGCTTGTTTTTTAGTGTTTTCAGGTGGAGAACTGATCTAAGAGCTGTTGGTTTGCTGACCTTGTTCCTCTAGGGGTAGGAACATCATGTTTAGGGACTTTGGATCCCTTGGATTATTGACAATTCATGCCTGATGCTGTGAGGCACAAAATTGTCTATAACAGTACTGATCACACCATCACCGCCATGAGAGTCCTTGTTTGATTTAGGAGGGGGAGGAATGGAAAATTCAGGTCTGGGAGCGTCAAGAATTTTGTCATAGAGTGTGCCAGACTGAGTATAGATCAAGTCTAGATATTGGGCACGAGCAATGACTTGCTCTTCAGTGACAACTCCTCCTTTCGCCACATCTTCAGTAATTGAAGGCAATAAGGACTTAATAAACCACTCAACCAAAAGCTGATCAGGAACATACGTCTTTACCATTCGACAACGGTGTCACCACTCATGAATATGATCAGATATGTGAGTAGCCGTGGTTTGTTTAAAGTTGGTAAGGAGTTCTGTTCCTGTTTCTTACCTTATGGGTTACTGAAAGTGGGTTAGAAATGTAGTGGCAAGGGTGCTGAAGTTATCAAACGAAGCTCTAAGCAATTCAATATACCATTTCGTTGCCGGACCAGTGAGCGTTCTCTAAAAAAAGTGAAGTCTAATCAAATCATCGTTTAGGGTGTTAGATGAGCACCACAAATGAAAACTCATTACATGATTCGATGGATCTTCACCTGTATTTCCATTGAATTTAGGAATATCTGAGGGAAGTTTATGAGGAATCACTGGCCACCAAGGGGTGTACACAATTGGATCATTCATTAGCCGGTTCAAATCTGGTAATTCTAGAGTTGCTAAAAAAGGCAACTATTGATTCAGGTTAGGTGAAGCGTACCCAGGATAAGATGGAATCCCCTGAGCAGTGGGTCTTTGCATACCAGCATAATGTATCTAATGCTGGTAACTTTGATAAGGTTGTTGATAACCATTTTGAAAATATAATCATCCATTACCCACAAAGCCTTGTTGCTCAAGTCCTTGGTACGTTTTTTGGAATTGCGGTTGTTGGTATTGTACCAGCCATGGTTGTTGGACCATTTGTTGTTGTCCAATATTGGAAGATTGACCAAGATGTGGAGTGATAATACGGGTTTGAGCCTGAGTCGTTCCAGGTAAGGAAGCGCTAACCTGAGGTTGTGATTGAGTTGTAGAGACAAGAGGCTATTGTATTGCAACCTGAGAGACTTGAGGTTGACACACAACAGGCATTGCTTGTACTTGTGACACAGTCACAATAGCAGGTGTAGTTGGAATATTCGACACAGGTTGGGTCGATTGCATTGAATATATAACCCTTGGTTGTTGAGGCAGTATTGGTACCCAACCGCTTGATGTAATTCCAGTTTGACCTAAATTTTGTTGTAAACTCTCATATGGTTGTTCTCCAGGAGGGAACAATGAAAAGGCATACTGCCCCCCATATGGTGGCAGTCCAGTGTTCAAAGGATATATCGGTCTTTGAAGACTGGTTTGCCCAAATTGATACTGGCCTGCAGGATCAATTTGCTGAGTTTCAACATAAGAAATACCAGATGGGATTCTGGGTGAATAAATAGGAACAGACCATGTCGTCGAAACAGCCCCTAAGTGGACTCCAGCTAGTGACTGATAACTAGTTGGGACAGATGGTATACCAGCAAACATTGTAGGAGTGGCAACAGGAAGTTCTGTTGTGGCTGTATCTGATGACACAATCCTAGATGTTGATGGTTTCTCTAACATGTTTAGTCTATCCAAAATATTTCCTAGCGATTCGACAGGAACTTGCGATGAAGGTTGATTAAAAGAACCAACTTCAGGAGTCGAAGGATATAGATGAATCCCAACCCCAAAATGTAACGGGGTACTAGATGGAGGATCCTCTACTATCTCTTCTATAGCAATCAATCCAGGTGGAAGAGGTAGATTGTCAGGTCCATAAAATATTTCTAGAGACGAAGAAGGTATAGCTTCTGCAGTAACAGATACCAGAGGGATGACACCTTCTGAATTCTGGAACTCAACTTCCATATGTTCAGGTAAGTAAACTTCAGTCTCTAGATCAACTCTAGATGGAGTTGTTTTAGGTATAGAAGTGTCTACCATTACACTAGGATCAGTTCTAATGTCCTCTTGCAACTACGGAACTTCTTCTCTAAAGGCAGACGTACCAGAAATGATCGAAGTAATTGTAGTCTCTGATGATGTTGAAACCAAAGTTTCAAATAAGCCAGATGAATTGGACTCAGTTAAACGAGACTGTTTTTCCTGGAATGGTTTCGTTTCTAGAGTCAAAGACGGTTGACTCACTAGTCTCCACAAACGATGGGGTTTTGATTGACTTTCTTCCACGATTGTGGATTACTTGACCAACTCAAAATTAAAGGGAAAATGATGTTATTCCGAATTTAATAAATTTTAAAGACGCTTTGACACAACTTTTCTTTTTAAATTTTTAAGAGTCGAGAAAAAGCTAAAGATGACTCTAGTCCCCTTCGATTTTTAATGAGCCTTAAGTGACAAGTGCTCAGATGGACCTTTTCTTTTAAGGAGTTAAAAAGGAACGAAAGTGGCTACTCTAGAAATCTAGACAGAGGGACTACCAAACCAATCGCAAAACTACAATATACACCTTGGTGATAAATTAAAGAGAAATTACCAAGGACTTATGTACAGTAGTCAATCTTCCTGAATGTTGTGTTCAGTGCATTGTGATCGATAGGGTGGCAGACACGGCTTCCTATGGATAAAGGATGTAAGCCTATTGTGGTCTCCCAATATATACTCGATGGTAAAAGGGAGCACCAGTCCATGCTAGCACTTGTCATATCAAAGAGGAGGAATCACCCAACCTTCGATGAAAACAATAGTTACTAGATTTTACAATGCTAGAACACGTCTCTAACCTAGACCTCTAGATGTGTTGTGTTAGATTCCAAAGCGTTGTTAGGTTCATTGAGACTTATTTTAGAGTTTATCATGTTTAAAAGTTTGTCTTTCAAAGGTTCACCGCGTGATGTTGATTTGAAATTCCTAAAAATGCAATCTACAATGATAAGCAATCCTTGTTTGTTTTGATCAATGAAAATCCTAACTACTAGGGAAAGAAAATTACGATTCTTTCAAACAAAGAGCAAAGAGCACACTCTAAATGCACTTTCCTAAATCATTTTTCGCACATAGGCTAAATCCAAATGCAAATGCATGTATTTTTTTTCGTTCCCTTAATGTGAGAAATGCCAAAAAAGAGAACTAAGTATAGATCTGAAATATTTCATTCAAAGTGACATTTCGACAATCTCTTTTTCAAAATAGAAAGGAAGATTAAATGACACTTTTTCAATTTCAAATAGAAAATGCTTTCAACACTTCAAATATCAACAAATCAAATCAAATACATGACAAAAAGTTCAATCGACTATTCAGAGAAGGGAGATTCGACAACACTTCTCTTTTTGACACAAAACGACAGTTACGACACTTTTGTACCAAAACGACAGATCGATTTAAGAAACTTTTCAACAGAGGATTGTAAATGATGGACAAATACATAAAAAAATTTACTAATCCTAATCAATGGAGGCCGATCTATGTAATGCAAGCAGGCTTCAGTAATGAGGTACTTTTCGTAAGCAACAAATCAACTAAACAGAGCTGAAAACAAGGACAGAAAACCCAAATTCCAAGGAGGGAAATAGGCTCAGTCAGTCATCGCACCTGGGCTTCAAAAAAATAGGGATGAATCACAATTTTCAAGCTCAGGAGGTGTGATGCATACTGGTTGACAGTGACAGATAGTGCGATGGGCTAGGGAGCGCAACTGAGGTGGGTTTTGGCTCAAATTTGCAGCTAATTTCAATGATTTAGTTGAGTTATGATAAATAGTAAAGAGAAAAATATAGAGGAATGATCTTGGGAGGTTACTGAGCTACCACAAGGGCATCTAGAATGCTTGTAAGTTAGATGTTCAGTTCATAAACTAAACCGGAGATTGACTGAAGCAGCATTCATCTACTATGCACTTGCAGAGCAAGAGCAGTTCGAAGGCTATCTGGCTAACTTCAGGCTCCGTCTATAGTTTATAAAGCAAACAACAATAACAACAATCATCTATTCGATCCCCAGTGGAGTCGCCATTTTGTTTCCAGGAAAACTAGTGTCTTTTCGATCTGCTAGCCCTCTAGGATTGGCAGCTATCCTAGAAACAAACAATCAAAGAAATTTACGATTTCCTCTATGTATGATAGATAAGAGAGAGGCAAAGCAACCAACCTGGATCTTCCGCTTGACTCCTTGCTTGATCTCTCTCCCCCTTGATAGAGCTTACCACTACTCTCCTACTTATCCCACTTAGAGAATACCTGTAGAAACAAAGTAACAAAACACCATTAAAGCATCTTGATCTATTATATCATAAACATTGCAGAATCAGAAGTACAATGAACATACAATGGCATTCACAAATAACAACATTCACAAATACACAATTGTATGGAGGAAAACTCAAAGAACTTTATTAAATATGAAGAGAGAATTACAACCCAGCTGTCTGATCCAACATCATCCTCCCAGCATCAAAGCCCTCTTCACCTCATGAAAAGCAAGATCACCCAACAATACAATGCTCTTTCTCAAAGACAAACCATCAACACTTCTTTGCAAATTACAAAATTCCAGCCTTCAGATCTCTCAGATGAGGGATCCATTTACAGATGTGTGCAAGGATGTGAGTCATCTCTAGGTTTTTGATTAGTGTCATTCCACTTGTTGTTTTTGGTTTCACTTGGAGATTTCTTGGATCTCTTACTCATCCATGGGCGAATTCAAAGAGGCAAGTGTCATAGAGGAAGTTTCTAGAAGATTCCATGACCATCCACTTAGCAAACTGCCTTGGACATTTGTCCATCCTCGCTCATCGCACCCTACAGAAGGCCTCATCAGTATGCATCGCACCTAGCTAGTGTAGCAGTCAGTATGCATCACACCTTGATAGTGGAGTAGTCAGTATGGTCCTGTTTTGGCCAGTTCTGAATGGTTTTTCAGGTGGAACTTTTGGAGAATGATGTAATCGGTTGACCATGATACTTTAGGGTATGAAACAACAATTTTAGGGGTTAAAGAGCCCTTAGTTTATTAACATATAAGATTGGGGTTGCAGTGCCAAAATATGTCTATAACACCTACATCAAAACTTCTTTCGCTGTGATGTTGATCTACCTGTTGTTTCATTCTATTATGTGTCAAAGTTAGGTTATCATTTATGGGTTGGAGAACTTATTGTTGATGCTCGATGTGATCTTCCATTACTTGAACCTTAGGATTTTCTCTTAATTATGATGTGATGGACAGTGGGTGATATCCATAAAGTGCCATAAATGGGGTCATTTTTGCTGCAATATGGAAGGAAGTGTTATACCACCATTCAGCCAAAGGCAACCATTTGACCCATTGTGTCTGTTTATCAAATACAAAGAAATGAAGATATCCTTCCAAACATTTGTTTACTATCTCAGTTTTTGCATCAGATTGAGGATGATAAGGTGAGCTATGAGCTAATTGAGTACCAAGACAAGAAAATAATTATGTCCAAAAATTTCCAGTGAAAATGGGATCTTTGTCACTTACAATAATCTTTGGGTTTCCATGTAGCTTTTGAATTATTTCCATAAATGCAGTAGAAATTGTACTAGCTTTAAATGAATGAGATAATGCACAAAAGTTTGCATACTTGGTAATGTTGAGAAATTGACTGCATAACATAAATAATTACCGAAAGGAATAAATATAAAAATAACCAGCAACAACCATAATCACATAAAAAAACATGTTTATCCAGGAAAACCCCAAATCCGGGGAAAAACCCAACCTAATGATTTCTCATTAGCATTGGCCAAAACCCTGGCCAATCCAACCAAGTGAGCCTAATCCTGCTCACTCCAGACATTTAATTACAATGAAGTCCTTCCAGCCTTTTATAGGCTCCATTACATATAATACCACGGGAAGAATACTATGGGTGCACAATACCATGTGCCTCAAAGCCATCATTGTTTAACCTAGTCAACATTGACTCTATCCCGAGTCAAGTTTACCTAACAATTCCCCCCTTAAACTTGACTTGGGATTCCTTGACTAACTCCAGCCAAACCTGCTAAGTGAGACAATCCCACTCACTCTAGCCCTTACCCCCCTCAAATCTTTTTACCCGGGGTATTGTTAACCTGACATCCCCCTATCACCTAGTTCTAGCCCAAACTTTACCGGTGATTACCCACGGGTACACATGCCCTACCAGGTTTTACAGTAGTATGCCCATTTACATGCAATAATTTTGAATTCATTAATTTTTTATTTTTTTTGTTTATTGTTGCTACTATTCTGACCCAACCTCTCTCAATTTGATTTGCTCAAAAACTTTTACCAAACCGCTCCAATTGCGAGCCACACGAAAACCTCGTAGATTTTTATTTTTATTTTATTAAGACCTCCTACAATGATGGCACTGGTCTTGTTGCCTACCAAATGGCCCCGGACGTTTGTAGACCACCAATGTCTCTGCTTGCACATCTACGCTTCATTTATGACCCTCTCGGACCAGCGTCTTATTACTGTTGATCACTAGGTCTCGGCAGTGTCACCACTATTATTCTCTTTCTCCATCAAGAAACACGCCATGGAGTTCCCATGGAATATGTTATCACCAAAGCCACATGCCGCACAAAAGCAAAAACTTCTATTAATCATGTCATTTCTTAAATCTTGGACATTTTCTGAGTCTTTCATTCTCAGCCATCACCGCCTTTGACAACGTCTGTTCTCAGCCTTACTGCTCTTCGAGAATACACTCATCGTCCATGAAAACCACATTTCTGGCATTCAGCATGAGAATTCCAGCAGTGCCATCGATGCCACCAATTTATTTTCTTTATTCATGCTCGGCTCTGTGTGGGCAAGGTGGAAGGGCGATTGGGACCCGAAGAAGATGAGGGATCTTTGACAGAAGGAGGCAGCCCGCCAATCTAATCCACAAATCCACATTAGATCTGACCAAATCCGACTTCTTTTCACAGATCTTCATGATTATCTCTTCAGTCGTTGCCCACATGGCAACGACTTCCAATAGCGAACCATCAACATTATGCCACAGGCTCTAAATCTTGTTAGCCTTCTTCTACATCAACAATGACGCTGATCAGGGCATCACCCACATTGCAATCTGGAATACTAATGCCATCGCTTCTCGGATACCTCCAAGAAAATTCGAGGCCGTTCGACCCAACCACAGTTATCACAGCCGAAACATTGACTGTAAACCGCAGCGACAGGCATGGTAGAGGTGGCTGTCATCCAATCAGTGCCATAGAATACCACCGGTTTCAACCCTGCATGGGCATGCCAAGTGCTCATCCTCATCTACACCGTTCGAAACCACTTTTGAGATGACATAGTGCAGGTTTTGTCTCTACGCAAAATCGGCCTCCGTACGCATTCTGCACCTGCGTACTCCTCCCGCGCCTCCTAGTCCTCCACTTCCTCTGTTCCTGCTAGTCCACATAAATACTAACATTTATTGCTCGTAAATTCTTGCAATAACATTTAGGCCGGAGCTAAACTTCAGATTCGTTGCTCTCTTTAGTTAACAAACGATCCTCGTGGTGGTTCCGACTGGAATTACCCTTTGAAAGCACACTGCTATGGAACAGGTCTGAGCCATTCATGTGTTGCCACCAGAATAAATTTCACATCCTTAAACCATCTCGGAGACTCTCCAAACAAAAAACAGCAAATCAAATTTCTTTCATTCACCAGGCCAATAAAACCCTTGGCAACAAAAGCATCCCTTTGAAGCCAACATTTGGCTCTGATACCAATTGTTGAGAAATTGACTACATAACATAAATAATTACCGAAAGTAATAAATATAAAAATAACCAGCAGCAACCATAATCACATAAACACACATGTTTATCCGGGAAAAACCCAACCTAATGATTTCTCATTAGCATTGGCCAAAACCCTGGCCAATCTAACCAAGTGAGCCTAATCCCGCTCACTCCAGGCCTTTCATTACAATGAAGTCCTTCCAGCCTTTTATAGGCTCCATTACATATAATACCACGGGCATAATACTATGGGTGCACAATACCATGTGCCCCAAAACCATCACTGTTTAACTTGGTCAACATTGACTCTATCCCGAGTCAAGTTTACCTAATTGGTAAGTCTGTCAACTACCACCATGATGACACTCTCTCCTTCAGACTTCGGTAAACCTATGATAAAATCGATCGAAACCTCCTCTCAGTGTTGACTTGGAATGGATAAAGGTTGTAATAGACCTGGGGTCTTAACTGTTTCCACTTTATTTTGTTGGAAAACCAAACATTTCGCCACAAACTTCTGAATATCAGATTTAAGGCTATCCCAAAAAAAATCTTTCTTAACCCTGTGGTAAGTTTTTAAAAATATTGAGTGCCCTTCTAAGGGAGAGGCGTGCAATTCCATAAGAATCTTTTGTTTTAGTTGGGAATTATGACATAGGTATAAGCGATCTTATTACCATAACGAATCATTCTTCCAGATAAATGTATCAGATGTACTAGGATCTTGTTGTAACTTTTGAATGAGTGCCCACACTTCTTAGTCATTCTTTAATTCATCCCTTGCTTCGTTTATCCAATCTGGTTGGATAATAGAAATGGCACAACGCAATGCATCCACATCCTCATCCTTTCTTGAGAGTGCATCTGCCACAACATTTTTCTTCCCTTTTTTGTATATGATTTCAAAGTCGTAACCCAACATCTTTGTGACCCATTTTTTATGCTCTTCTGAAGATAGTATTTGTTCTAAAAAGTATTTAAGTCTATCAAGATCTATTTTTACCTCGAAGTGTCTTCCCATTAGGTAGGGTCACCATTTCTTAAGTGCATGTAGTATTTCCAACATTTCCTTCTCATAAATAGCTTTTTGTAAATACTTTCCTTTGATTGGATGAATTTGGAAATAAATGGGTCTTTCTTCTTGCATTAAAAAAACACTAATTCCATTTGTTGAGGCATCACATTCCATAATAAAGGTTTTTGTGACGTCTGACATAGCTAAGACTGGTGCTTGTCACATTGCCTCTTCAAGATGTTCAAAGGCCTTCGTAGCTTATGGAGTCCATAAAAATGCATATTTCTTCAATAATGTTGTTAGAGGTGCTATCATTCTCCCATAATTCTTAACAAACTTGCAATAATACCCTGTCAACCTGAGAAATCCTCGCGGATGCTTTATGGATGTGGGGATTTTCCATTCCTTAATGGCTTTAATTTTGCTAGGGTCTACCTTAACACCTACATGAGATTCAATATGACCTGGATATTCCACCTCTTGTACTCCAAAGAAACATTTGGAGCTTTTTTAATATAATTGTTTCTCCTCCAATAGTTTGAGCACCCTGTCAATGTGTTGAACATATAGATTAGTATATCATCAAGAAATACTAACATAAATTTTCTAAGGAAGGGTTTGAAAATGGAATTCATTAAACCTTGAAATGTAGAAGTTGCATTGGTAAGGCCAAAAGGCATGACCGAAAATTCATAATGACCCTTGTGAGTTCTAAATGTTGTTTTTGGAATGTCTTCAGTCTTCATTCTGATTTGATGATATCCTGAATGAAGATCCAAGCTGGTGAAGTGAATTGATCCATGCAATTCATCCAATAGTTCATCAATGATAGGAATGGGAAATTTATCTTTAATAGTAAGCTTGTTGAGCTCCCTATAATCCGGACACATGCGCCATGATCCATCCTTCTTGTGCACCAACACTACTAGAGCAAAGAAAGAACTTTAACTAGGTTGAATTATACCAGCCTCTAGCATTTATGCAACCATATGTTCAATTTCACTCTTTTGGGCATAGAGATATCTGTAAGGCCTAATGTTTGGAGGAAAACTTCATGGAATCAAATGAATAGCATGATCATGATCACGAATAGGTGGGAGACCTTTGGGAGTCTCAAATACCTTAGAATGATTGTCCAAGACTTTTTGGAGATCTAGAGAAATAGATGATTTCGATGTGGGAACCTCTAGCGAACATAATTGTGAAATTACGCCTCATTGTTCTTTATTAATAATATTTGTCATTCCATTAAAGCTTATTATCTTTCCTGGTTTCCCCACGATACCTCTTAATTCAACTTCCTTTCCTTCCAAAGAAAATTTCATGAAAAGTTATTGAAAATTAAAATCTATTGTACCCAAGGATTGTAGCCATTGGACTCCTAGTACAACATTGGCACCACCCATTGGAATGGAAAGCATTGGGCTATTCAATACATATTCTCCCATGGATAGCTTGATATTATGGTACTTTCCAGTGCAATTTATGGTTCCTCCATTTGCAACCATCACTTGACACTATGGTGCTAGATATAGGAAGCAATTTAATTCCTTGGCTATCTTACAATGAATAAAATTATAGGTACTTCCCGAATCAATCAACACTATTACCTTTTTCTTCTTGATATGTCCTTCTATCTTGATAGTTTGAGGAGTGGTAATTCCAGCCAATGCATTACAAGATATGGTCAGATTCATTTCTTCTTTCTCTAGGGTTTTTTCCTGGTGTATATCCTCTTCTTTTGACGTTTCTTGTTCGTTTTCTTCCTCCTCTTCACAATCTATGTAAAATAATTTCTTCTCATCACACTTATGCCCTTTGGTGTATTTTCTATCACAACTGTAGCAAAGCCCTTTTGCTCTTTTTTTTTCCAATTGTTGAGATGTCAACCTTGTAGGTTGTGGAAGGCTAGGGGAAACAACACTTCTATCCTTATATTTGTGAGTGGTAGGCTTCCTTGTTGCCATAATTTTACTTTCCATTTTTCTTGCCAACCTGAATGCCTTCTCCAATGAGTCAGGTTCCCAAAGGCGAACCTCATGTTAGATGTTATCCTTTAAAGTCCCTATGAACACATCAATCCTATGCTCCTCCGAAATATGTTTTACCCTTATATTCAATTTTTGGAAGTCCTGAATGTGCTCCATCATTGAACCCTTTTGTTTGAGATTTATCAATTGGCTAAAAAAAGTGTTGCTTTTTGTATCCTCATAATGTGCTATCATTTCTTCCATAAAAATTGTCCATGTGACAATTTCTTTATGCGAGAAAAGCCATCGATTCCATACAAACTGATTTGGTTCCAAATATAAAGTTGCAATGCGTACCTTTTGTGTGTTTTTCACATTATGGAGATTGAAATATTGCTCCATCTGTAGTATCCATGTTATGGAATCCTTGCCATCAAACTTCCTCATATCGATCTTTGGAACATGGTGACTCTTCAATCCAGCATAGAGTCTATGAAATCATGATTAACATTTCTTTTGTTCTCGTCATGAGTTTCCTTTACAACCCTTTCATCATTATTAAGCATTACTTGTATCAACTTAGTCAAATCTATCTTCAAATATTCCATGTCATCTTTCAGTTTTTCTTCTATACCATCCATCTTAACTTCCACGCCATTCATCTTAGCTTCCACACCTTTCTTTAAACCATCAATCTTAGCTTTTGTTACCTTTTGTGAGAGTGCAATTTGTTGCACTTGGTCTCATAATTTTGATATATCATGTTGCATTTATTCCTCTTCTTCATGAATCATGCTAGAGCTTTCAGGTTTCTTCCTAGGTGTTTCCATTTTATTTCTTTGGGGCATCAATTAATGATAATTATGCTTCACTATGCCCTTTGAACTTCAAACTAATTTTTCAACCCAAACTTATGCAAAATTTTAAAAAGACTACACACCTTTTTTCACTTTCTAGAAGCTCGATATTGACTCTGGTGTATCTCTATAATTTCGGATCTCCAAGGTCTAGAATTGCTTCCTGCGGTAGCCCTCTGAATCCTCTTTCCAATGCCACCAGTCTTATCAAAATTGGAATCACCAAGAAATATTTATTCCCAATCTCCCAAGATGACCTAATTATATAATTTTTTAGTAAAGTGAACTTGTACGATGTGCCGCGTGTCACTGTATCAACCTTCGGATCTGAAAAAGATCACAGAAAACTACAATCCATTATCTTTCTGTAATTTCTTACGAAATTGAAATATGATTTTCAAAGAGAAAGTTATGACGATTTTCCCAAGGTCACCTATTTTGAATGTAATTCAAGAGTCTGCGAAAACCCTAACTTCCTCAGATCATATCTCTGAAAATATAGCGAGACAAAATTATGAAATTTGGACCCAAAGTTTAGAATGATTTCAGCTCAAATGGGTTTTGTTTTTTAGCTTCTGAAACTTCGTAGAGAAAAATTTATAGCAAAAATTCCACAATGACCTATTTGGAGCAGCGAAACCCTAGAATCCAAAGGTTTGATACCAAATGTTAAGAAACCAGCTCACAAAAAGATAGAAAAGATAGATCAATGACTTCAGAATTAGGCTTTTTAAGGGAGAACCTCCTTTACATTACACAAATGAACAATTCTTGTATGATACAAATGGAAAAACCTCCTTTCTATATATAGGAGTCTAAGGGGTCACAATATAATCAAATCCGACATAACAATAATAATATAAGGGCACAACAATAACAATAATGGGCTTCTATGGGGCACAATAATAACAATATGGGGACAATAGGGGCACAACAATAAAAATAAGAGCTACAATGACAATATTAATGGGGGAATCACTAGTATTGTAAGGACCTAACATCTATTGAAATGAGGTTATTTTGTTTCCTGCTATCAACAATGAATAGTAGTGGAGAACCCGTCACCCACATCTGTGAGTGGAAGAGGCACTCCCCCTCTTCTGGATCTTCAGGCTCAATCTTCTAGATCTTGGTGGTGGCCACAATGGCACTAGGCTCCACGTCGATGATCTGCTTTCCTTTGTCATTCCCCTTGTCAGGTTTTGACTCAGATTCGGAACATGTGTCAAACTCAGAAGCCTTTAGCTTGGCCACCGGTGACTGCTTGGCCCAACACTCACTTGTGTTGTAATTGGAGCTCTTATGGAACTCACACCACTTTCCCGTGTCCTTCTTTGTCTTCGTGGTGTTGTTATTTTCTTTCGGATTCAGTGGCTTCAGTGGGTTATCTTGGGTCACCCCTCCTTGGCTTTTCCCTTTGCTCTGTGGTTTGAGGGTGCCTTTCCTTTGCTTCAGATTCGCATATCCAAAGTCTCTCTTTTTTGTTTAAGCTTTTTCTCAATCTTGAAAGTGTATCGGTATGTCGTATTGAGCAATGTTATAGACAATTTTGTGCCTTGCAGCATCAGGCATGAATTGTCAATAATCCAAGGGATCCAAAGTCCCTAAACATGATGTTCCTACCCCTAGAGGAACAAGGTCAGCAAACCAACAGCTCTCAGATCAGTTCTCCACCTGAAAACACTCAAAAACAAGCAATCCTGAAATCAAAGCAGGTGCTCCACTAGGCTTCTGCGCTGAAACTCAACTCCTCCATGGTGTACCTGCGTTGCAAAGCAGGTAGAACAAAGGCCACCTGCGCTGAGCGAGATGGGACAAGTGGCACACTGAGTCATTGCTCTGGAATCTTCCAAAAATGACACTTGGATCAGGGATTTCGCCTTGTGATGAGTCAGAGGCTCTGTTTCTCCAAGTGGAAGTAAATTTCTCCAAGTGGACTCAAGAACTGAAGATCAACTGAAGAGAGAGAGGACATAAGGCAGCTACACATCAGTTGCATGCTGACTCATCCTTTCTCAATTCATCTATATATTGAGCTCTCCCCTATGAGCTCAAGGGGGGGGAATTTTGTGCAAAGTAATGATATGCTGTTGGTTTCACTATAGAGCTATTGGGTGATTGCTTGAAGGAGGTGAAGAGGAGAAATTCTTTCTGCTGGGAGGTGTTGCTGGATTGGGGCCTTCAATGGTTGTAACACTCTCAGAACTTTACTTCTTCTATTAATAAAAGCTATTGAGGTTCTTCTATATACATTTGTTTCAATGATGTGTTGTGATAATTGTATATTTGATTTATGCTAATCCTTGAATCAGTTATGATTGCATGCTTCTTGTAGTTTCCTTCTTTGTTATTTTACAGGATCTCATTGTAGCTGGGCCAGTAAAAGAGCAAGGAGCTGGGAGTAAGCGAGCAAAGAGAAGAGTTTGGATTCGACATTAAGCGCAAGGCAACGGTTAGTGCATTTCTTCATTCTCTCTTGCTTTCATAAAGAAGTAAACCTTAAGTAGTTTTCTTTACAGTTGTTGCTGAGGTACTATCACCCTTAGAGTGGGATAGGGTCATCCGAATCGGATACTTTTCCCTACAACAAACTGGCGACTCCGCTGGGGAACGTATCTGTTTGATTGTTTGTAGTATTTTACTATTCATTTCCTGAACAAAAGAGTACCAAATCGAAAAGCTTTTGAATATATCAAAAGCGAAGTAGAGGGCAGCTACTCTGGCTCATTTCTGAGCATGTTCATGATTTGAAGAGCTGATCTACAAGGATCCTTGTAAGCTCTTAGTGATAGTTTTTCATCCTACTAATCATCCCTTTGTGTGTGCTTGACTGATTGCTTCTGATTTGAGCAAAAACTGTGCATTTTTGAGAAAATTGTGACCCGGAAACTGAGAAAACGCAACTTTCGTTTTCTAAAGCAGGTAGTACACAGGCTACCTGCTTTGCAACGCAGGTCCCGAAGGGGCTACCTGCGCTGAGAGCCAGACTGGCTGTGCAGCACCTGCGTTGGCCCAATTTTGCCTAGTGCAGTTGGGGTTTCCTCCCTTTTTCTTGCCTGTTTTCACTATAGATTTGGCTGCCAGTTACCAGTCTTGTACCTGATCTGAAACCAACCTTACTTGCCATCATTCCGCCTCTGTTATATAACGAAATTGTACTTGTTCTTTTGTATTTCTTACATCATTTACAATTTCCCATAACGAAAGTGAACTAGTCTTGCTTTGGCCTCTTAGATCTGAACCTGTGTTAGGCATTTTGCTGGTCTAAAGAGTTAGCTTGTTTGCTGTCCATAGCTGATTAGTCTTTTTACTTTCGTCATTATGGTTTGATTTCATGTATTTCCAGTGATTAAACAAGTAAATCTTAAGGTGTCTTTTGATTTTGGACAAACTTGTTTGTTTTCGCTTTAAATCGAACTCAAAGTTATATAACAGCTTTCTTTTTGTAATACATCAACATTAAGAAAGAGAAAAGAAATACTTGAATTGTGCATTTTGCATCTGAAAAGTTTGCATGTGATTTAGGAGAAAGTGCATTAGTTTGTGCTGTATGATCTGTGTGAAAAGATATGTCTTTCTTTTCCCTCAGTAGTTAAGATTTTCATCAGTCAAAAAGATTTGAAAAAGCTTGCTTCTCATCTTAGGCTGCATTTAGGAATTTGTCATATACATCTCGTGGTGAACCTTGAAAGGCAAACTTTAAAAAGATCAACTTAAAATATACTGAATGAACCTAACAACGCTTTGAAACATAACGCAAACACATAGAGGTCTAAGCTAGAGACGTGTTCCGGCGTCGTTAAACATAGTGACTGTCGATCTCGAAGAAGGTGGGTGATTCCTCCTGAGAGTCGGTGGCACTAATACGGACTTGTGCTCCCGCGTACCATCGAGTATATATTGGGAGACCCCTATAGGCATATATCCTTTATCCTTAGGAAGCCGTGTCGGCTGCCCTACTGATCGCAATGCAGTGAACACAGCATTCACGAAGATCGACCACCCGTACCGTAAAACGTATTCTGTGGTTTTGCGAAAGGTTTGGCACACCCTCTGCCTAGATCTCCAGAGCAGTTTCTTTTGGCCTTTTTCAAACTCTATAACTGAAAAAGTCCAACCGAGCATTTGTCACTTCGGGCTCGTTAATACATCGAAGGAGACTAGAGTCATCTTTAGCTTTTTCTCGACTCTTTAAAACTGAAAAAGCAAGTTGTGTCTAAAGCGTCGTCATAAAATTTATTTTAAGCAGAATAATCATCACCTTTCCCTCATTGATCTTCGAAGTTAGTCCACCACAAGTGGAAGTTCCTGTAGAATCGCTAAGAAATCTTTTGGATAGACTAGATATGTCTGAACAACCGTCGACATCTAGGACTATGTCGTCCGACACAGCAGCAGCAGAGCCTCCTACTGCTACTCCAACGATGTTCGCTGGTATACCATCTGTCCCGGCAAATTGTCAACAACAAGCTGGAATCCCATCAGGGACGACGACATGGTTAGTTCCTATTTCTTCATCCGGATTATCATCTGGTATTTCTTATGTTGAAACTCAACAAATTGATCCAATGTGTCTTCAAAGGCCAATTTACCCTTTAAGTACTGGATTTTCACCATATGGAGGGCAGTATGCTCTTTCATTGTTCCCTCCCAGAGAACAACCATATGGGAGTTTACAACAAAGTTCAGGTCAAACTGGAATTACATCCAGCGGTTGGGTACCAATACTGCCTCAGCAACCAGGGGTTGTATATTCAATGCAACCAGTACACCCTGTGTCGAATATTCCCACCATACCTGCTATAATGAATGTGTCGCAAGTCTCAACGACTCAATCACAATCTCAGGGTAGTGCCTCCTTATCTGGAGCGACTCAGGCTCAAACAAGTACTGTGACTCCTCATCCTGGTCAATCATCCAGTATTGGTCAACAACAACCAGAGCTGGTTCAATCTCAACAACCGCCATTCCAGCAATCATATCAAGGACCTGAGCAACAAGTCTTTGTAAGTAATGGGCAACCATGCTATAATGGTTATGCCCATCAACCTTGTCAAAGTTGTCAGCATTATGCTGGTCTGCAAAGACCCATTGCTCAGGCGATACCATCTTATCCTGGATATGCTTCGCCTAACCTGAACCAACAGTTGCCCTTTGTAGCAACTCTAGAACTACCAGATCTAAACCGGCTGACGAATGATCCAATTGCTTATGCCCCTTGGTGGCCAGCGATTCCGCATAAACTTCCGTCAGATATTCCTAAATTTAATGGAAATCCGGGTGAAGACCCGTCGAATCATGTGATGACATTCCATCTATGGTGTTCATCGAACACCTTGAATGATGATTCGATAAGACTTCGCCTCTTTCAGAGGACGTTAACGGGTCCAGCGGCAAAATGGTACATTGAATTGCCTAGAGCTTCGTTCGACAACTTCAGTACCTTAGCCACAACCTTTTTAACCCATTTTCAATTACCGATAAGGTATGAAACGGGAACAGAACTCCTCACCAACTTCAAACAGACGACTGCCACCCACATATCTGATCATATACATGAGTGGCGACGTCGTCGTAGGATGATAAAAACGTACGTTCCCGATCAGCTATTAGCTGAATGGTTTATCAAATCATTACTTCCTGCCATCACGGAAGATGTGGCAAAGGGGGGAGTCGTAACGGAAGAGCAGGTTATCGCTCGTGCGCAATATCTGGACTTGGTCTATACTCAGTCCGGCACGCTCTACGACAAAATACCTGACGCCCCTAGACCAGAATTCTCAATTCCTCCTCCTCCTAAATCAAACAATGACTCTCACGCCGGCGATGACGTGATTGGCAAGCACAAAATTTACAGTCAAAATGCAAATGAAAAACTTCTTGCCTCAGAAGTAAATGCCATGTCGACCGACAAGGGCAAACAACTGAAGCAACCAGGGGGCAAGAAGAAAAAGACAGGAAGAAAAAGGAAACCCCCGACAGGGTGTCATATATGTGATGAGGATCATTGGACGAAATATTGTCCACATATAGCTGAAGTTAAGAAACACTTTAAGAGTTCAAAAACCCCAGCAGTATTGACTGATCCGTTTCCTAATCCAGGTCAAAATCTGGTTGCTAATCAAAATGCTTCCGGATCCCAAGTGCTTATGTTGTCTACCTCAAAGCAACAGAATAATGCTTTGACAAGGAATAAAGATTACGGGAATCCAAAGCTGTCGAACAACAAGGTTAATGAACGACCTAGTAGTTCAACAACAACTTTGACCGAAGTTGTGCCACCCATCGTTCCTGAGCCAATGATAAAGTCGCCAAAGGGAGTAGTACACAAATCGACATTTAATCCTCGTGCCAAAGAAGCACATAATTATAATATAGTAAAGGACCTGGCCCAATCGCCGTCCACTATGTCGACACTTGAGGTACCACAAAATTACCCCTCCCAAGAGCAAGCTTTATTATCAGCAATAGGTGGGATTGGCCCAATGGATTCCAATCTTGTGGCCTTTGATCATAAAGGATATGACCCGCAATTACCAGCTCAACTAGCTTTCCTTATTCAAGTGAAAGCCCTCAACAAAACTGTTCATCGAACAATTATTGATGAGGGGGCATCTACATGTCTTATGTCGATGAGTTGCTGGAAAGATTTAGGCTCACCACCCTTGTCGAAATCGTCAACGACGTTAAAAGCATTTGATGGACGATCATACACTCCATACGGGATTTTAAGTAACTTGCAAGTTGAACTGGGGGGCAAAACAGTAGGAATTGATGTTGAAGTAATTGATGGAAACCTCGATTACAACATCCTACTTGGAAGACCATGGATCTATGCCATGGCCGCAGTTGTGTCGACCTACTTCAGGAAGATTGCATTTCCCTTCCAAGGAGGAATTACAATCGTCGACCAACAAACTTTTCTCCACAACAGTTCACAAGTTACAGGAAGCATTCCAATGATCCATGGAAGGAATCATTTGCTCCAAAATATCGGAGTAGGTCTCCTAAAAGACCCTGCCTTAATGGGTACTTTCGCCCTACCGCCTCCAAGTAATCTGGCGGGAGTGGCCACGGTGGAAACCTACAAAATGAAATCTAATCCAATCTTCTGGTTGGATTCGGAAGATTCCTAAATATTTTGTCGACATGGAGCATCGCCCTAATAGAAATACTACAATGGGCACCAAGGACGGTTCTTATCTTGTGTCAACCTCGTTAAAAAATGAAACAAGGAGTCGAGGATAGTTCCTATCTTGCGTCAACCTCATTAAAAAATGAAACAAATCCCCGAGGTGAACCTTCATTCCAACCAACAAGTTGAATGCAATGAAGCTTGGGGGGGGGGCATACACCTCGATTTGCATTATTATGTTGGGGGCATGCAAACTTATAATTGAGCAGTTTTAGCACATAGTTCATGCTCGTTAAAAAATAAACATAAGTTGTGAGCAATCTTCCCCTAGAGTTCAAGCTCACCCAGAAAAAATGAACCGGTAAATAACCTTGGTAAATGTAACCTTTGACAGCCATATTAAAGCCCTTGGTCGTGTTCTTGCAGTCTCACCTCCATCCATTCATTTGGCCAATCGTTCATCTCCATATGTTTGTTTACCCATTTTGAGGAACAGCTGCGAAGAGTGATTTCACTAAGCCATCCTTGTGACACTGCCGTGATTGGAATATTCCAACCTGTACCTGGAATTTGCTGCTGCCCTGTTCATCACTCGTTCCTCGAAAGACGAGTCGTCTTTAAGCTCTTTTCACTGACTCGTAAAATATGAAAAGATTGCCGAGTTTTGGCCTTCCAGCTCGTTAAAGCGACCGGAAAGCTATCCCTCCTCTAGATTTTAATCTTTTTGGACCTGAGGGATTATTGCACAAAAAGATCGAGCGCTTGTTTTGTTCGGCTCGTTAAAGCAATCGAAAATTCATCCCTTCTGTATTGTTTTATACTTTTTCAGACTGAAGGGATTAGATGACGAAAAAGGAATTTTGGAGTTGACTTTACGTACCTTTTCAGACTCTCTAAAAATGAAAAGGACCGAGTTATCCTTGTCGTTAAATTCATTAAATAGCGGCAAACTTGTCTTTAGACGAGAACGAGTTTCCCTATCGCTAGGCTCGTTAAAACATAGCGATGGGCTTGCCCGAAGGGCAGGTTATAGAACAAGCATATGTTATCCTCCTCAAGCTTGACAAAAATAAAGAGGTACTGGTCAGCAATGACTGGGGGAAAATTGGGAGAACCTCACAGCTTTAATGGTAGCAAGTCGCTCTTGAACATGACACTTTGTCCTCCGTATCACATCGGGTTGGGTTGTTTCATTCACCGGTCTCATCACCATGGTCCTCGCCACACCATCCACATTTGGGGTAATGCTACCAATCCATCACATCAGTGTCGTTATATGTTCAAGAGATGTTGTTCTGCAAAGAGTCAACCGTGTCCCATCCACTGCCATACATTGTCCTTCATCCATTTCATGACCGCCACCCTGAATCATACATCACAGTTTGTTTTCACCTCATCACAATCATTAGCTCCGTTCCGTGTCACTGATGTGGGATTCATTAAGGCCCTCCTTTGACGGATCGCTCCTTGTCGACATCAGCTCATTATCCAAGGAGTTGATCTAGGAACAACCCCTTCAGTACTTTGAAGCTTGCATGCCTCAATGGCAAGTTTCTCACTTCCGGCGATAGGTATACATCAATGACCTTCGACCAGAAGATTTTGCATGGTGGTCGACGCCAAGTCCTTTACTCCCACCATGTGAATTGTACTGCTGTACCTTGAGGGTCATCATCCTTATCGGTGATTCCTCTCGCACTTGTTAACGGTTTACATCATTGACCGGTAATCAAGCGATGTCTTTCCATGTTCGACTTCAAGAAATTCTCACATGGATTGACTTGTACATCGAGTGAAGATCGGAAGAGATTGAAGACCCCGGATCTAGTTTCATCCATCCGGGCTGCGATATATATTTAGGATATAAAGACATTTGATGTGTACATCATTGCAGCAGATGATCATCCTTCTCAAAGGATGATAATTTCAGCAGAGAATTATCAGTCTACCATCAGACGATCGTCTGTTCTATGTACCAAAATGAATTTATAAAGCTGAGCATGGGAATGCCCGCCTCAGCTAGATCATGAAAAAGTATGAAAAATAATGTATTGTATTGTATCTTATTACAGGACACTTCTCAGCAGGTTGAATGAACTTCGCATCCTCCTAATAAAGCATTTCACCCGATAAACGACCTCATACTTTAGGGGGCATCTGTTATAGACAATTTTGTGCCTTGCAGCATCAGGCATGAATTGTCAATAATCCAAGGGATCCAAAGTCCCTAAACATGATGTTCCTACCCCTAGAGGAACAAGGTCAGCAAACCAACAGCTCTCAGATCAGTTCTCCACCTGAAAACACTCAAAAACAAGCAATCCTGAAATCAAAGCAGGTGCTCCACTAGGCTTCTGCGCTGAAACTCAACTCCTCCATGGTGTACCTGCGTTGCAAAGCAGGTAGAACAAAGGCCACCTGCGCTGAGTGAGATGGGACAAGTGGCACACTGAGTCATTGCTCTGGAATCTTCCAAAAATGACACTTGGATCAGGGATTTCGCCTTGTGATGAGTCAGAGGCTCTGTTTCTCCAAGTGGAAGCAAAGTTCTCCAAGTGGACTCAAGAACTGAAGATCAACTAAAGAGAGAGAGGACACAAGGCAGCTACACATCAGTTGCAAGCTGACTCATCCTTTCTCAATTCATCTATATATTGAGCTCTCCCCTATGAGCTCAAGGGGGGGGGAATTTTGTGCAAAGTAATGATATGCTGTTGGTTTCACTATAGAGCTATTGGGTGATTGCTTGAAGGAGGTGAAGAGGAGAAATTCTTTCTGCTGGGAGGTGTTGCTGGATTGGGGCCTTCAATGGTTGTAACACTCTCAGAACTTTACTTCTTCTATTAATAAAAGCTATTGAGGTTCTTCTATATACATTTGTTTCAATGATGTGTTGTGATAATTGTATATTTGATTTATGCTAATCCTTGAATCAGTTATGATTGCATGCTTCTTGTAGTTTCCTTCTTTGTTATTTTACAGGATCTCATTGTAGCTGGGCCAGTAAAAGAGAAAGGAGCTGGGAGTAAGCGAGCAAAGAGAAGAGTTTGGATTCGACATTAAGCGCAAGGCAACGGTTAGTGCATTTCTTCATTCTCTCTTGCTTTCATAAAGAAGTAAACCTTAAGTAGTTTTCTTTACAGTTGTTGCTGAGGTACTATCACCCTTAGAGTGGGATAGGGTCATCCGAATCGGATACTTTTCCCTACAACAAGCAAGGAGATGTCCAGGAACTCCATCTAATCCTAGATGTACCTATGTAGGTAGTCGCGGGTACTTGAGTACCAAATATTTCTCATAATCCTCGATACCCAACTTTGTGCGAAGGGTATGAAAAACATTGGTAAACTTTGGCACGTCTTGGTCCCTTAATTGTCGCAGTGTGGTCCACTTTATGTATTTATCCTCATAGCTCCAGATAAGGTAGTACTACTCCTTGATGGCGTCCTGGAATGGATCCCAAGTGGTTATTTTCATCCTTTTGCTCACAATAGGTTTCCCACCAGTCCTTGACATGGGGGGGAGCTTTGAGAAGAGAAAAAGTAATATTTTCCGAGTTGGAAAAATCACGAAAAGAAAAATATCCTTCTAGTAGCTTTAACCATTTATCTATGGCATCGGCATCTATCTGACCCTCAAATAGGGGAATGTCAAAGTTAACTTGTACCTTAAAGGGTGTGGCACTTCCAGAGTAGCTAATGGAAGTAGATGTGTCGCCCCTGGGTAGCCGCTAAAGGATCTGGGAAAAGTTATCCATCATCGCATTCCTTTATCGCTCAAGGACTTTTTTGAGCAATATTTTGATAGGATCTCCTTCCCCCTCGTCTTTATTTTCTTCCACCATGGGAGGCGGTTGAGATTTGCAAGGCTTGTATTGCAAAGGTTCAACCATTTCAAGCCCTAACTCCTTATATCCCGACCTCTTTGGGGACATGCAAAGAAAAACAGAGAAAGAGTAAACCGCTCTGATACCATTGATCCGAATTTAAATGGGAATGCAACAAATTATTGATATTACCATAAATACAAATATGCAAAAAAAATAACACTTCATTTCATTAATATCAAATACTAAAATATGCTTACAAACATAATAGAAATAAGACTAGTTCGGGCGATGGTAGCTTATCTATGAAAAGAGATGTGGCGGCTACATGCCTCTGAATTGTATTAAAATTAGGATCAAGGGCCTATTTATTATTGAAAAATATGAGAAAACCCTAAACAACCAAAACCCTAACCCCAAGAGATGAAACGCCAAGAGTGTATGGGCCCCATTGGGGTTAGTTGGGCATCCAACTTTCCGAGGTCGTAACTTGGTCATATTATCTCTGTTTGGCACGTACGATACCTTGTTGGAAATTTCTCTCTGAGTACTACAGGTTTTGTCCCAAGCCCTTTTCCACTACTATGGACCTACAACGGACCTCAAAAAAAATTGTTTAGTGAGTCAAAACTGCGCCAAACGTTCATGACTCGAAAAACTGTTAAAAATAGTAAATGCTAAAATAAACAAGGAAATAATTAAAACTGAATTGAGGTCTAGGTGAAATAGGTGGGTGGCCACCAATATCCACCTGGATCAAGAGAGCATGTTTTTTAGGAGGGCCCCCAACTCCTTGGATATTATAGGACATTAGGATCATGGAGTACATTCACTAGAGGGACTCTCTGCTCTAAGTGACCTATGGTTAAGAAAAGTGTTTGTGACCTCCTTAAACAACTTTCCTTGGATTTCTCCCTCTCGAGCAAGTTTTTCCTTTTTTTCTTTTTTATTCCTAATAGTCACATTTTTTTAAGAGGAAGACAAGTATGTGGAATTCAAAACTAAGGGGTGAGGAGAGTAAAAGATAGGAATGGGGGATAAATTTACGGAATCCTTATAGGAAGGGTCAAAGGGATAAGAACCAAAAATAGAGGAAACCCCCTTCTTATGGTTAGAAGTAGATTGTGGAATCATGATAGTAGGAGGTTTTTAGGAGGGAGGAGGTGACTCAGGGCTCCTTCCAAGGGGTCCTAAAAATATCATAATGATTGAAAATTCCAGAGGTAGATAAGGATGTATGAGGGGAACCAAAAGACCTTAAAATAGGATTGAGACAAGTAACTGAGGCTACGAGGCAAAACTTATGAGTAGAAAGAGAGAGTTTCCTACTCAGAGGAGGAAAGGTTTCATGATATTAAGAAATAGAATCAGTGGTTGCATAAATAAAAGTAGCAGATGAAGAAACAATAACATAAAGAGAAGAGTTTACTTCAATATTATGCAACATATTTATTTCTTCAACAATAAGTGGCTGGATAAGATTACCTGAGAAATCTTTAGAGATGGATGATTATTTCCCAATAGAAGGAGAATTAAAAACAATCCCATCATTCACTCTAGGTACGAGAGTCTTATGTTCCACTTGTCTCTCCATAATGTATGATATAAGGGAAGAAGGCACCACCACAAGAGCAAGCCTTGTGGATGAACGAGAACTGCCCTGTAGTAGGTCACTTGATTAAGTCCATAGTCCCATCCACACCAAATGAGTGAGGGATATCCCTATTCACAAAACTAGGACGAGGTCATAGACACAAACACTCCAATAACCACATACACATACACTCCATCAACAACTTGACCATTATCGAGGTCATTTTTTATCAACAACTCCTCAACAAATTTACCCTCATAGTACATACGAAATCCAGCGTCTTCATTTGTCAATAAATAAGAGGCCCCCGCTAGTTGTTAACAATCCCCCCCATCGCAGGAAACCTACTAGTACTAGTAACTGCCAGAATGAACTTCACCACATCGAGGACAAACAACACTCCTCTCCCCTAGTTTAGGGTTTGGAGACCCTAACTCATTAGCACCAAAAAAAATTTCAACAAATTTACTAAGGGAATCATGACAGAGTCTATAATCAAGAGCCATCAAGTACTTGGAACCCTTACCATTCTTAGTGTGACAGTCTTCTTTAAGGTGACCTGGTTATTGGCATCACAGGCATCTGGACGGGACTTTCCCAAAGACCAATTGTTGACTGAAAGTAAGATAACCTAGAGTAATCTTGAGTTGTATTAGAAGTCCCTGGGAAACATCCAACTCCACCAATATCCACAAAACCCTTTTATCAAAGGAAACTAGAGAGAGGTCGTCAAAATACACAAATTTGTTGAAGTTGTTGGCCACCTTAACAATCATCTTACAAGTCCAGAGATCCAAGGGAAAACTCACAAGATTAACCTAAAGGTTTTGGGTCTTTGGTTTCTCTGAAATTTAATTGAAACCCACATGTCAAATTTCAATCCATAGGTAGCCACAGCGAATAACCCAAGCCTCCTTGTATATTATATTTAAGTATCCTTCATCTAGAAAATGGACGTACAGCTAATTATTCATCAGATAGCTAACGTTAAGGGTATATCTAATCAAGGGCTTCCAGTAATGTTCCGCCCATTCTAATATATATGCCTTACTAGGAGCCATTTAAAATAATTTTCCCTTTAGCGCTCTAAACGAAACACGGATAAGCCTGCTCATGTCAACGTCACTTCCCAAGGTGAGTGAAAGGTTCACCTCTCGAGATATAATAATTTTTGGGGGCTGATAGTTCCTCGTCACACTCCCCCATGACTTAAAATGGAGATGGTGTCATGCCCTGGGATTGTAAAAAACAAAAATCCCATAAAATCATGTACCCTACACCTATACATTCTTTTTGACGCAGTAGTGAAGATATGTGTCCAATTTTCATTTTATTAGAAGTTGAAATGTATGTCTTCACTTTTATGCATTATTTAGGATTTATGAATATTATAAAGTCACTGATGAAGGTTTGTGCAGATCCTGCACTAGTGCGGATATCTTTCATCTAAGGAAAATGACATGTATAAACCATTGGGAATTGAACTTCCACATGGGTTTGTTAACCAATTATTTCTATTTGCACTTGTCGAAGGATCTCCATCCAAAGTAGGTTGAGGATTGCATGGGTTGAGAGGACTACAATTATTGAAGGTTGAGATAGGAGTCATTTGAGCTCTTCCCAGATCTAGTCCATAGCCTACCCGAGTTAGCCAATTGGTGTAGTAGATCCTTGTACACATTTTGTCTCAGTTAGTTATGGTTGTTATAGCCTATCCTTGTAATGTAAGAAGTATAAGAAGAGCCACAGTCTTGTTGCGAGCAGTGATATTATTTGGATGATGTTGTTGGTTTAGATTCCAAGGCAGCTCCCTTATGGGCACTGGACTCTATGTTCCTACTCTGTAATGTAGAAGGATTGATATTTTCTTTAATAAAAGAATAATGCCAACCTTTATGCTCCATTGTTTATGCATTTAAGCGTTCTGTGAGATAATATTTTATAGGAGGCACGGGTTGGTTGGTAGGGTCCCTAACCCAGCTTGTTTCCCTCCTTTGTGCTTTTTTGGTAGCATATGTTATAGAACTGCTTTCTGTGTTTGATATTTTATTTCTTAATGTGCTAGTTTGTATCTTTATTTTCATATCTGGAAAGTTATTGCATGTCAATAGCAATAGGGATTGCATACTTTGACTTTTTGATTTAATTCTTTGTTGGGTTCATACATACATTGAATCTTAATTTTTTTAAACCGCAGTAGTTTTCCCTATGTGCATTGTAATGAACCAGCAATCTGATTTTCTATCTTGTGAATGCATTTCTTTGGTTTTAAGTCCTGGATCAAAATTTGGAATGTTTTATTGATAGCACAGAGTGCGATAGATCTACCAACTATATTTTTTTTTTCAGCACAAAAAAAGTTATATAGATATATTGTATTAATCAAAACAGAAAATGTACAGCATTATAGATATGGGGCATCTTATCTGGTAAGAGAAAAATAAACACATAAATCTCAAGGAGAAGGATATGTGTATCCTGGTCAAAAATCTACCAACTATATTTGTGCACTCAATGATTTTCATTCCTGCAATGCTATCTCCTAATCAATTCTCGATTACGTAGGGATCAATGGTGTTTTAATATATATGTATTGTATTATGTTAAATAGTGGTGATATGTATTAATCCTACAGGAATTTGAGTCTAAAGTCACATCCTGGAGAGAATATATATATTGAAACATCGATATATAGTTCTATTTCACAAGTTGTGTTGGATGTTGTGGGAACCTATGTTCAAGGTTATTTGAACAGAAAAGGAGCTTTGGAAATCGATTTGAAGAGGAACATCATTTTAGGACACGCTTGATTGATGGTTCGTTAAAAGGTTCTGTATATACATCCACCAAGGAAGTCGTAATAAAATTGTATTCCAAGTTGTCTTGTTTGTTTTAAGACTCGAACTTGAAATAAATTTGTTTGCAAATATTTTTGGAGAATATGATAACAAAGCCTGTGATATAAACCAAATTGAACTTGCATACCAAACCATTTCAAAAGGATTTTAATCTTATCAATAAACAAGATTTGAGCATATTTTGTTGTGAGAATGGTGTTTTTTTTAATGTAGTAATTTCCATAAATCATATTATTTCCATATTTCATTATACAAGCTTCTATAATTAAGTTTGTGATCCAAATATACCTTTCACAAAATATTGAGTTTGTGCATCACCCTAGAATACTTATGACGAAATATTGAGTGTCATATTTGAGTAGAGACATTTTTATTCATGAATGGGTTAGACAGCTACAATATTTACATTGGTATTATGCCTCAGCAGATTTAAAATATTTCTTTTATTTCCCTTGATTTCATGCAAAGGTAACTAGCATAGGACTGTGTGCATACTTGTTTTATTTCTTCTCTGAATTCACGCTCTACATTGTGTGTGAAAAGAGAGTTAATTTTACAATCCTTTTTACAATGTGTAGGTTTTCAAAGAGATTGAGTCCAGATTCTCAATAATCAGGGTTTTCCTCCTAGTTCTCAATAACTATGGATTACCCTTTAATTTCCAATATTTAGGGTTTTCTCCTCAATTGGGTTTTCTCTTTACCTAGCAATAATTAGGGTTTGTTTTCTAGATTAATCCTAGATAGGGTTTGTTCTTTGATTGTCTCTCATTAGGGTTTTTCTCTTTTATTGTTAATACTTAGGGTTTGTTTCCAATTGTTGGTACACTGCAGGATTGGTGTTTGCAATAATTAAGGTTTCATTTCTAATGAATTTTTTTTAGTGCAGAATTAGAGCAGGGTGTAGAAATTATGGTGTAGATTTTCAACTTCTCATGAAGTTTTAATCAAAATCGCAAGACACAAACCTACTCTACTGCTTTACAGAATTCAATTCACAATTTATAACACCAGTCACAAACATGCAGTGAGAAATAACACACATGCACACAGTAGTTTTCCAAGGGAAAGAAATCTGCTAAAAACTCCTTTCTTGCTTGCATTAATTTGATGAATTTAGTTGTATTACAATTGCTTTACTCAACTAAGCATAACCTGCAAGTGAATAACCTGTCTCTCTACTCACTGAGTAGCTCTAACCCAAACTTAATTAATTATTGCCTCTGCTTGAGACCCTATTTCCTTGTGCAATTCCATGAGAAACTAGGCCATGTTATTTAGGAATTTCTCCAAAATGGATTGTGCAATTCCCAAGGTTGATCATTTGACTACATGCAACATCTGTACACTCAAGACTAGTCTACAATTGATGTTACACTACCTTGGAATCTCCACCATTGTTGGGGAACTCGAATTCTCTGCATGCACTAGCTATTTTGGGTTGATTGATTAGTTAACTTGATGATCACTGAGTTTGACTAAATTCCCACTGTACAATTGACCTTCCACTAGTTCCTCCAATAGTTAGAACTAGTTTAACTAGAAACAACTTGAGATAACTGACCTTGATTGCTAAAAATTAGCAATCACGCATGCTTAACCAAACTCTAACTCCTCCAACTTGAATATACTGAGTAAATTGGGTGACACAAGCCATGTCACACAAGTTAACTGCATCCAAGTTATATCCAGATGTGGAAATTCGAATCTTCTCAATTTAATCAAGGAAAAATCAAATTGAAATCGAAATCAACCACCCTTATTATGCACATGTGGAAATCGAACTTCCCTCTTGACAAGGCCTTTGTCAAAATGTCAAAATTTTGTTGCTTTGACAAAATGTATTATAGAAACATTACCTACCTCTGCACACAGTCTCATAAATGGTGATATCGAATATCTATATGCTTGGATCGATAGTGAAATACAAGATTCTTAGAGATCTTAATGCAACTCTAATTATCATAATAGATCACAGTTGGATCCAACATCTAACCAAACAGTCCTATAAGTATCTTTCTCATCCAAATCGCCTCACATGTTCCTTAACTTGCAGCCACGTATTTTGTTTATGTTGAGATAAGCACCATAGATCTTTGCTTCCTGTTGTACCAGGAAACAACTATGGACCCAACACTGCAAATTCCACCTGATGTACTCTTTCAGTTTGATCGACCCCTTGCCCAATCTGCATCTATGAAGCCACACAAATTCACTCGCTTTGTCCATCTGTACCATAGTCAAAACTGGGTAGTGTTTGTGATGTACCCTAAGACATGCTTTGTTTCCTTCCAAAATAATTTGGTTGGCCTAACCATATCTTAGCTCAGCTAGTTGACTGCATAGTACATATATGGTCCTGTGTTCACAAGATACATCAATGAACCCACTAGCTACCGATAAGTGGTAGCATCCACTTCCTCACCTTCAATGGCATCCTCCTTCCTCCATTTGGTCGTTAGAGGTGTCTCCATGGGTTTGCAACTCTCCATGTGAAACTTTTGTACTATCTCATTTTCATACTTTCCTTGAGAGAAAAACAGTTCCCCATCGCCTTGTCGTACTTCTCACCTGAGGAAATAGTGCAAGAAACCCATGTCCTTCATTTCAAATTCCCTTGCAAGGTCCTCCTTGCAAGATTTGATTAGTTTCTCATCATTGGTTAAAATAAAATCATCAACATATAAGACAATAATAAGAAATTTACCTTCTACCAAGATGTGATAGAGGTTTGCATCCGCTTCACTTTCGTTGAAGCCCAAACCGATGAGATAGCTATCGATCTTGGTGTACCAAGCATAGGATGCTTATTTCATACCATGCAATGCTCGCTTGAGTCTGCACACATGAGACTCTCGATCAAATGTCTCAAAACCTTCTAGTTTCTCGATTTACACCTCCTCCTTAATAACTCCATTGAGAAATGTTATTTTCACATCCATCTGGTGGATCTTCCACCCCATATGCACAACCAGAACAAGAATTGATCTAATGTATGAGTACCTTACTACAGGAGAAAAGGTATCCTCATAGTCAATTTCCTCAACCTGAGAGTACCCCTTGGCCACAAATATGGCCTTATACTTCTATATGTTTCCGTCAGCTACATTCTTAACCTTGAAGATTCATCTTGAACCCACTACTGATTTATCTATTGGTCTTGGGACCACTTCCCAAATGTTTATCTTTAAAATGGATTTTTATTCCTACACCATTGCATCAATCCATATAGGTTTCTCTCTTGCTTCCTCGAAAGAGGATGGCTTAGTCTCTACAATCCCAATCATTAGAGTCATGTATCCAGTGTACCGATTAGGTGACCTTCTCCGTTTGTGCAAATTTCAAGGAGATCCCACACTCTCCCTTGCATCCTGCATAAGTTTATCAGCTTCCTTGATTCTTTTCCTGCCTTCTGTGGATGGTTATGTTTGAGTGGATGTCTCCACTCTCTACTCCTCAACTTGTGGTTGCTCTACAACTTCCTGAGGCTCCTCCTTTGGAGCTAAAAGCTCCTCTTCTTGTGGGATCTGAAGCTCCCTCTCAAAAGAGCACTGCATCACTTTCTCTTCATCAATTTTTACATCCCTTTGTACAATTTTCATTCTGAGGAATGAAAACTACACATGGTAGTTTTGGAGAGTTTCTCTGTAACCCATAAATACCCCCAATTATGTTGTCAGCTCAATCTTCTTCATTGATTCTTTGGAGACATGGCAGTAAACCGAGGCTCCAAAAATCTTGAAGTGTGACACATCCACCTTTCTCCCCAAGAAAGCCTCCTCCGGTGTAATCATGCCCAAAGTCCGATGAGGATTCTGGTTCTACAAATAGAGTGTTTTATTGCATTCTTAAACCCAGAAATGTAGAGGTAGGCCTTGATCATGCAACATCACCCTCGCTACTTCCGCAATGTTATAATTATCTCTCTCAACCACCCCATTCTGCTATGGGTTGTGGGGTGTTCTCAACTCTCGTCGAATGCCTTCTTTCGCACATATATTTTTAAATTCATTCGACAAGTACTCACCTCCATTTTCTCTCCTAAGATCCTTCACCTTCTTGTCAGTTTCTTTCTCAACCAGTGCCTTGAATTCTACAAACTTGGAGAATGTCTCATCTTTCTTCCACGTGAAGAAGATTCAGCACTTCCTTGAGAAGTCATCAATAAATATTACAAAATATTTGTGTCTGGAAGTGGAGGCTATCAAGAAAGGTCCACATACATCAAATTGGATCCTTTCTAGGACTACATGTGCTTTGTTATCCTGATCATGGAATGAGGATTTTGTGTACTTCCCCAAAGTACATCCTCTGCATACATCCTATTGCTTAAGTACTTATTTAGGGAGTCCAGTGGTTATTTGATGCATAATCTTCAAAGTGTCATGATCCAAATGGAAAAGTATTTTGTGCCAAATTTCACTGACATCGCAACCCTGCACTTTCTCCGCCTTAGTTCTCCAGTCTTCCCCATCTATCTTATACAGGTTATTCACACAAACCTCGATTTGCTTCACCTGTCTCATGGCTACTTGTCCCAGGAATGATTTTACCTTTACTGAAGGTCACATCATAACCACAGTCTTCCAAAACTGCAACAAAGATGAGATTTTTCTTTAGGCCCAAAACGAACATGACATCCTTGAGTCTGAGAGGGGATCCCAACTCCCTCTAAAATATGATTATATGAACTCTGCTCATGTTGTACCTTTTGTCGTCCCCTAGCTCAATGTGCATCTGTAAATATTTCTCCTCCATGTCACTCAAAAACTCTCTACACCCTTTCAAGTGGAACGAGGCACCAGAGTCCTAGTACCACACACTCCCAAACACAGTGTTGGCCATACATGCGATAAGGGTAAATTCAAGCTCGAACGATGAGGCCAAGACTTCACCTACTACTCCTCCTAAGGTATTCTTGCTTTCCTTTCTATGTGGACACTTCATGGCATATTGTCTAAATTCATGACAATGGAATCATTTAATTTTGGAAAAATCTTTCTTCTTTCCCCCTTGGTTGGATTCTGGTTTGGTTTGATATTTCTTCCCTTTTCATTTCTTTCTCTTTTCAACCAATGAAAAATTTCTTCAACCTTTCCCTTGGATGAAGTTCCATCTTTGGTATTCCACCTTATTTCCTCATGTACTAAATCGAACCATATGTGTTCCCAATTCGGTAATTTCTCCCTCCTGTTCATCGAATCTTGGTAGCTATGCTAGCTCTTGGGAAGGACCAAAAGGGCTAGGCTTACCAAATAATCATCTGAAACAGTAACACCAACTACTACAAGCTCATCATGAACTTGTGTGAACCTTCTTAGATACTGTGGGATAGTGTCATTCTTTTTCATCTTGATATTTCAAAGTTTATCCTTGAGCGCCAACTTCCTTTGGTCACTAATATTCTAGAATAGATCTGTCAGTGCTTGCCACATTGCATAAGGAGTTTCTTTCCCATGGATATTGATGACAATATGGTCTCATACTCCCTCCAATATTATTCGGCTCACCTTGGCTACATCTTTCTTCCACTGAGCAAGGTTCTGGACATCAGATTACGATGGTTTTGCAACATCTCCCTTGATATATTCTAGCAATCCATTGTCATCCAATACTGCCTCCATGCGATGAAATTAGAGGTACCTTCCAAGGAATTCTCCAGCCTTGGCCCATTGAAATTCATCTTCCCAGCTCTGAAGAAATCCTGCTACATTGAACTGCAAATTCGAACCTCTTGAGAAACAACTTCGAAATTCCTACTCTATTGTGAATCCTACTCTGATACCATGTAGAAATTATGGTGTATATTTTCATCTTCGCATGAAGTTTTAATCAAAATCACAAGACATAAACCTACTCTACCACTATGCAGAATTCAATTCACAATTTAGAAGATCAATCATAAACATGCAATGAGAAATAACACACATTCCCATAGTACTTTTCCAGGGGAAAGTAATCTGCTAAAAACCCCTTGTGTACTTGCATTAATCTAATTAATAGAGATGTATTACAATTTCTTTGCTCAAATGAGCACAACCTGCAAGTGAATAACCTATATCTCTACTCACTGACAAGCTCACACCCAGACTTAGTCAATTTCTACCTCTACTTGAGCCCCTATTTCCTTGCGCGATTCCTTGAGAAATTAAGCCCCTATTATTTAGGAATTTCTCCAAAATGGATTGTGTAATTCCCAAGGTTGATCATTTGACTACCTGCAACACTTGCACACTCAAGACTGATCTACAACTGATTTTACACCACCTTGGTGTGGAAATTTCTAAGTCTAACACATCAGAAATCCCTACTGCATTATCTGGTTTATTATCTCCTACTTGTTCTTTCCATTAACAAGTTATTTATAAATATAAATATTGAAATAAACACAAACGCATTTTTCACACATATACAGATCAACAACTGAAATAACTGAGACAATCACACAAGGGACACTGTTATTTTTGGACAATCGTCCACAGAAAAACCCTATGTGGGAAAACCAATGCAACAGATATGAGGGCTTTATTATTATGCAGTTTATGAATACAACTAGGGTACTAGAAATGGCTCACCCTTCAGATATTTTCCTTGGCAGAAGTACCTCTCCTTAGAGCCAAATATTCTGGTTGATCAACAACCGGATGATTGTTCCCACAACAACTTCGATAGTTCCTTAGCTAGATAGCACAATCTTCTCCAAGATTCTCTCTGGAACTGTGTCACCCTCCAGGGACTACGTCACCCTCTTTTGGTCTGCGTCTACCTCTCAGCTCTCAGTCTGCCCCATGAAATTTCCTCAGCATTGCCTCTTCATCCCAGCATCAACTCTACATCCCTCTGCGCTACCTGCGTCAACCTCTACTTCCTCTGCATCAGCCTCTTAGCCTTCTGCGCTAGCCTCCTCAGCCTCTGCGTCAGTCCTAGTTGCCTGTGTGTCAGCCTTCCAAAGATCTGCATTGTCTCTCTGACACATTCTTTGCCTCTCTGATATGTATTCTCGACCTTCTATCAAACTACCCCTCACTGCAACAGATCACTATTTCGATTCTCTCAGCAAGCCTCGCCCCAAAAAATCGAACTGACTGATCAACTTGGTGTGTCTCCAAATGACGCTCAAGCCTCCTATTATACTTTTCCTATTGACGATTCAACGGCCGAGATTAAGTCCCTAATCAATGGCTAATATTAGATCTGGATTGATCATCATTATTTAGAACTTTCTCACCCGTTTTATATTAATACACATTAATATTTTAATTTTCCTAAGTTTAGACTTAGGGTCTCATTAAAAATATTAATTATTTTAATATCTCTCCATTCAAGTGGAATTTCCCCAAACTATTTTGGGTCTTGGAGACCTCATGTGCCTTAGCCTCTCCACCAATTTTCATGGCTAGATCATATCCGATGCTACCAAAAATCAACACTCCCTATTAGCAAGGAATGTGCTCTAGTAATGCTTTACCACAAAAACATCACACTGATCCTCCACATCGATACCTGTGTTGATGCTTGGCATGTTGCCTCACATCCTCTACACTGATTCTCCCTGTATTGTTGCCCATGACACTGCCACTGCCACTACTATATTTGTACTGCAGCTCCCTCTCAATATGCTGCCCATGTTGCCCCAAGCACTGCCACTACTAACTATTGCATTGTAGCTCGGTTACTGAGAAGTAAGTAACTGACTTCTCCTAAACACTGACATCACAGTCAATCTGGAAGCCTCATGATGCTAAATTTGCCTCTTTTTCTCTCATGTGATCCCTCTGCTGCTACTAAATTGCTGCATACACCTCTGTGCATCTTGCACTGTTGCAACCTTCACTACATTGCCTCGGATTTCTGCACTCAAGCACTGCCTTGCTGCTCCACTACAATTTGCTCCACCCAACACCTTTCATCATGCTAATGTCATTAAGGGCTCCTGTAGCTGGATGTGATCCAAGAGTTTGGGTACCTCAAGGATCCAACCCATAGTATGTAGTCCTCTTGACTACAACTCGATGTCTCCCCACCTCTTCTCTAGAGGTGCACGAGCACTCATGGCACAATCATCATTAGTCTCGAACTCTTTCTCCACCTTAGTTGGCGTTGCCTTTGAATCTAAAGAATCTCCCTTGTTTTTCTTCCTGGGACACTGGGATGCATAATGTCCCAACTCCCCAAAATGGAAGCACTTAACCTTAGATATGTCCTTCTTCTTCCTCTTTCCTTGTTGTCCTGCAGATGCTAGAGTTGCATCCTCCTCCTCCTCTTTCTTGATTCGAACTCCCTTGACACTACTCCCCACCTTGGTCATCCTCCTGATCTCTTCCTGGCGAAGAGTTACCCACATCTCCTCCCAACCGGGAAGAGTAGCCCTACCCAAAATAATTTGGACAAATGTCTCCCACTCCTCAAAGACTGCATTCAAAGCAGTCTTGACCATAAATTTTGGATCCGGTGTAGACCCCACAAAAGTAAGTTGGTTGCGAATCTCCTACAACCTGAGAAGGAATGGATCTATCTACTATCCCTTCTGCATCTAATATGATGCAATTGATTCTCCAATAACATCTTCCGCTGCATGGAAGAGCCTTGGTATAAGGTGGTCAAGGTGTCCCACATCTCCTTTTTTGTGTTCTTCTCAACAATATGTGGTATTACATGATCTTTGAACCTGTCAAGGATCAAGCACTTCTCCCTCGCCATTGCATCCTCATTCTTCTCGTTCTCAGCTGGGTCAACTGGGATAGCCATGATTTTCAAGGCAAATTCCTTGAAGCGATGTCGATGTAGGACTCCTAGGATCCTAGCCTTCAAAATGACAAAGTTGGAAGCCCTGTCCAACCTATCCTAATCCCTCAATCTATTCACTACAATTTTAACTCCTCTTCTGGACTCCCTCTGATTCTCGACTCCCTTCCTAGAAATCTCCATCTAAGTCCTGATTTCCCTCCTGGAAATCCTTTGGCCAACTGTTGAATCACTCCTCTCCAATCCTCCTTGCAACTACAACTCGGATCTCGATTCCTTGGCTAGAAATTCATCAAGGTAGTGACTCCCTCTACCTTGGTCCTGCCTCCTTAGACATTGTTCTGATTCTATAGAAACAGTGTCCCACCAACTCCTCAAATCATAATCTTCCCACAACTCCCTAAGCCCCAGAAACCGAAGAAACTGAACCTTTCAGGCTCTGTGCAATCCTAAAAAAGGTTGAATGTGCTCCTCCTGGCCACAGCATCGATCCTTCCTGGCTTAGAAATATGATCAGGCACTACGTAGGTCTGATTTTCCCCTCTTTGCCTCTGCCTTGACCCTCCTCCTGGCTCGAAATGATGACGCAAGCTCTGCGTCACTTCCTCTCTTACTGCTTCTGCTATGGAACAATGTTGTTTCTCGGGACAGCTGCTTCTGCTGCAAATTCTTCAGATTTCTCCTGTTGTTGTCTTGAGTTGATCCGAATGGAAAATGGCATCAACCGATGGTATTCATCCACCCATATTATTCATTGACCCATCCGGATTTAAACAGGAACGCAACAAATTACAGAGATAACCATATACACAAAGATGCAGCGGAAATAATACTTCATTTCATTAATGGAAAATACTGAAATATGCTTACAACTAGAAATGGAAATAAACCAGCTAGGGCGATGGTAGCTTATCTCTGAGAAGAGATGTGGCGGCTACATGCCTCTGAACTGTAAAGGCTACATTGTGGCAGACAATCTGTCCTTTTACAAAATGTGACTTGTTACTTATAGTATTTTTCAGTTACAATACCACGAGTCAATTCCATGGGTGAATGAATACCATGGGTGGATTTTACAATGCCACGGGCAGATGCCATTTACAATACCATGGGTAAATTCCATGGTTGAACGAATACCATGGGTGAATGAATACCATGGGTGGATTTTACAATACCACGGGCAAATGCCATTTACCATACCATGGGTAAATTCCATGGGTCGATGAATAATATGGGTGGATGAGTACCATCGGTTGATGCCATTTTCTATTCGGATCATCAGTTCTCTTGTGATCTACAATGCTCTGATACCATGTGGAAATTTCTAAGTCTGACACATCAGAAATCCCTACTGCATTATCTGGTGTACTATCTCCTACTTGTTCTTTCCATTAACAAGTTATTTATAAATATAAATGTCGAAATAAACACAAATGCAACCTTCACACATATACAGATCAACAACTGAAATAACTGAGTTAATCACACAAGGGACACCATTATTTTTGGAAAATTGTCCCCGTAAAAACCCAATGCGGGAAAATCGGTGCAACAGATATGAAGGTTTTATTATTATGCAGTTTCTGAATACAACTAGGGTGCCAGAAATGGCTCACCCTTCAGAGATTTTCCTTGGCAGAAGTACCTCTCCTTGGAGAAAGATATTTCAGTTGATCATAACCGGATGATTGATCCCACATCAACTTCGACAGTTCCTTAGCTGGACAACAAAATTTGCTCCAAGCTTCTCTCTGGAACTGTGTCACCCTCTACGGATTGCGTCACCCTCTTCTACTTTGTGTCTTCCCCTCAGCTCCCAGTCTGCCCCATGAAAGTTCATCAACACTGCCTCTTCATCCCAGCATCAGCTCTACAGCCCTTTGTGCTACCTACGTCAGCCTCTGCTGCCTCTGTGTTAGCCTCTTGGCCTTCTGCGTCAGCCTCTTGGCCCTCTGCATATTTTGCATTGCCCTCCTCAACCTCTACGTCAGTCCTAGTTGCCTCTACATCAGCCTTCCAAGGCTCTACGCTGTCTCTCTGGCACTTTCCCTGCCTCTTTGATATGTATTCACGGCCTTCTGTCGAGCTACTCCTTACTGCAATAGATCACTGGTTCGATTCTCTCAGCAAACCTCGCCCCAGAAAATCGAACTGATTGATCAACTTGGTGTGTCTCCAACTGACCCTCAAGCCTCCTCTTATGATTTTATTTTTGATGATTTAATGGCCGAGATTAATTCCCTAATCAATGCTTAATATTAGATCTAGCTTGATCCTCGTTATTTAGATCTTTCTGACCCTTTTTTTTGTAAGCTTGGTAGGACTCTCCAATTTTTGAGTTTACATGTCCATTATTAGCCCCACTATGGGGGGAGGGTAGCACAAGACTCGAACCCAAGATCTTCGGTTCGGTGAGACTTCATTCCATGGCCATCACCACTTGAGCTACCCCAGGTGGACCTTTCTCACGCATTTTATATTAATACACATTAATATTTTAATTTTCCTAAGTTTAGACTTAGGGTCTCATTAAAAATATTAATTATTTTAATATCTATCCATCCGAGTGGAATTTCCCCAAACGATTTATGGTTCTTGGATATCTCATGTGCCTTAGCCTCTCTACCAGTGTTCATGGCTAGATCACATCCAATGCTACCAAAACTTAACACTTGGAATCTCTACCACAGTTGGGGAACTCGAATTCTCTACATGCACTAGCTATTTTGGGTTGATTGATCATTTAACTAGATGATCACTGAGTTTGACTAAAGTCCCACTGCACAACTTACCTTCCACTAGTTCCTCCAATAGTTGGAACTAGTTTAACTGAAAACAACTTGAGGTAATTTACCTTGATTTCTACAAATTGGCAATCACAAATCCTAAATTGAACTCTAACTCCTCCAACTCAAATTTACTGAGCAAATTGGGTGACACAAGCCATGCCACGGAAGTTAACTGCATCCAAGTTGTTTGTTAATGTGGAAATTCAAATTTTCTCAATTTAATCTAGGTAAAATCAAATTGAGAATTTCTTATTGCATTTTTCAACACAGGGATTGATTGTTGCATGAACTCAAGGTGTGAGCAATTTCTAGACAAATTAGGGTTTTGTTTTGTAATGTTGCACCTCGAAGTCCATGAACCCCAGATTGACAATTAAATTTTGGTCCATTAATATACCCTATACTACAACCAAACTTTTCATGTTGTTTTCGAGGAGGTGCTTAGGGGATAGACCTTGGTGACCTACCAAATTTGGTTTGCTTCTTTACCTAGTTTTTCTTGCAAGATTACATTTCCTTAGAGTTGATTCCTTTAATTTGTTTCTTTCCTCCACATTTTGTTCATATTTTTAAAAGGCTTACATTTTTAGGGTGTTGTAACAACAAATCCTATATATAATAATTCGTGATGACAGAATATACTAGAAGGTTGTTGAGAATGAAAAAATGGGCCTTGAGAAAACTTTCAACGAGGAGTTTTGATATTGTTGTTGAGATATGAAATGGAAAACTCATGAGTGCATAAATCAATATTTTGCTTGAAAATTTTAAAAATTATGTTCTTTTCTCTTTTATTTCACAATTGGATGATTTGCAGGAAGAACATATGCAGGATAAAATGAAGGACTGTTTTTCATATTCTACTCCAAAAATAGGAATAAGCACTTCCTCAGAGAGTGTCCACTTAGGAGCCTAAAAATTTGCCGAATTTGTGAGAAGTCTCATTCAATAGAACATTTCCCATCACTTCTAAGATTATTAGACGTACTCAGGGAACGTGTCTAGGTATCAAATCGATTTCTAGGTATAACTCAAAATCCATCATCATTTAATTCTTGGACTAACGTTTAGTATCCTCAGCAGGTTTTTCAATAAACTTATAATCATATAGTTTCATGGAAAACTTTTAGTCCTCCTTTGATTGACTATCCTACTTTATCGCCACAATGGCTCTCTCCTTGGCACTCTCCCTCGACTCATATATCCCCATGGCCTCAAGAATGGTTTGGATATTCCTCTCTAGGGAAGTCTCCCATGCAAAATCAATTACATGAACAACAACAACAACTGCAATTTCTATCCATTGTACCATCAAGCTATCATCATCTATGGTCCCAGATACCTGTCCAATCTTACCCTAATCCTTACCTTAATCCAAACCCTAATCCAAACCCTAGACCTAACCCTAATCCATACCCTATCCCAAACCTTAATCTAAACCATAAACCCAACCCTAATCTAATTCCTAGACCAAACCCTAATCCAAAGCCTTGTCCAAACCTTAGTCCAAACAAGGAGATTGCACAACAATTTAAAATACATGTATTTCCCATTGAATCCCCTACCAAATGTAACTTTATATCTTCCAAATTGGAGAAGCGAGTGAATTTGGAACTTATCTTATCACTAAAGAAAAATTACCCTAGGAATATCTAATTCAAATACCATTAGAGGAACAATCTATGATTGGAATTTGTTCTAAAGTTGTTGTTGAAGCTCAAAACCAAAAAATACTTGTATTAAAGAAAATATCGATAATTCTACATTGTAGAGTAGTAGCACAGAGTCAACCGCCTGTTGGCATTATGATACATATGTTGTACTTGATGGCAACCCACTCATCTCAGAAAATAAATTATAGTGTAGAGAAAAGTTCACGCACTTATATGCAGAGAAAAGTTTATTTCATGTAGAGAAAAGTTCATGCACTTTTATGCAGAGAAAAGTTTATTTCATGTAGAGAAAAGTTCACGCACTTTTATGCAGAGAAAAGTTTATTTCATGTAGAGAAAAAGTTCACGCACTTTCATGCAAGGAAAAGCGTGTATATGTTGGAGAACTTACCTTTGGTCCATGGTAGTTAGTCCTTGGTATTTGAACCTATGAGGAAAAGCGCGTATATGTTGGAGAACTTACCTTTGGTCCATGGTAGTTAGTCCTTGGTATTTGAACCTATGAGGAAAATCGCGTATATGTTGGAGAACTTACCTTTTGTCCATGGTAGTTAGTCCTTGGTATTTGAACCTATGGTTTTGGACCATGGTACCTCGTCAAAAGTGTTGATCTCACGCAATTTCATGGTTGGTTCATGGTATTAGTTCGACAGTTTTGATCCTATGGTTTTGGCCCGTGGTATTGCATCCAAAAGTGTTGATCTCACGTACTTTCATGGTTGGTTCATGGTATTAGTCCAACAGTTTTTTGATCCTATGGTTTTGGCTCGTGGTATTGATCCATGATTTGAGGAAGAGCTTGCCTATATAAAGCAAAGGAGATCATTTGGCTTGTGTAGTTTTTGGGTTGAACATCTTATGGGAGCTAGATCTGAAATACTATGATCTCTTGGGAGTAATGTCTAGATCGAAATAAGGCGCAGTGCGGAGACGCCACAGAGGCGCCACAGAAGGCGCAGTGCGGAGGCGCCACAGAAGGTGCAGTGCAGAGGCGCCACAGAAGGCGCAGTGCAGAGGCGCCACAGAAGGCGCAGTGCGGAAACGCCACAGAAGGCGCAGTGCGGAGACGCCACAAAGGCGCCACAGAAGGCGCAGTGCGGAGGCGCCACAGAAGGCGCAGTGCGGAGGCGCCACAGAAGGCGCAGTGCGGAGATGCCACAGAGGCACCATAGAAGGCGCAGTGCGGAGGCGCCATAGAAGGCACAATGCGGAGGTGCCACAGAAGGCGCAGTGCGGAGACGCCATAGAGGCGCCACAGAAGGCGCAGTGCGGAGGCGCCACAGAAGGCGCAGTGCAGAGGTGCCACAGAAGGCGCAGTGCGGAGGCGCCACAGAAGGCACAGTGCGGAGGCGCCACAGAAGGCACAGGTGCGGTGGTCGTGGCGCCACAGAAGGCGCAGGTGCGGAGGTAGTACAGATATCCGCAGATCTATACCAGTGAAGTTGCGGTCCCTGCTTGAAATTTGTTTTAACTGCCTTTGACTATTCTGTAGGGTTTTGGGTGCATAACTGATGTTTGGTTACTGGTATTGAGTTCAGATAGCAGCATGATTAATGACTTATCTTTATGTACTAGATCTGGTTGATAACTCTCATAATATCATTGTATGTGTATGGATCTGGTGATTGGGTGATTCAGAAGATTGTTTGATTATGTGCTCCAATGTTATTGTTGGGTCCAGTATGAAAATTGGATGAAACGTAGCCTTTCAGATTATGTGTTGTGCTTCAGTGTATCCAGTATGAAAATTGATGAAACGTGGTACCTGGAGGAGAGAAGATTGTAGGCCGGCGCCTACGTACTAGTATCTAAGCTAGTACAAGAGCTAAAGGAAATCTTTGGAGCATTGTAGCAGGTAGTAGCCTGCGTACTAGTAAATGGATCGGCTAGTACAAGAGCAAAGGGGGTTGTAGCTCCCGTACTGGTATAAGACTACACCAGTACAAATATTGTAAAAGGATTTTCTTATTAAGAAGAAGATTGAGATGACTTGCAGCAGGTGGTTTTCTCCCGCATTGGGTTTCCACCTTATATCATGGTGTTCATGTGTGTGCCTTATGTGTGATGATCTATTCTATGTTACTGCATCTGTTAATTGATAATATGGTTGATAATGTTCTAATGCACTCATTGAAGATCAATTAACTTAATCATAAGAAGTTGTGGAAGTAGCATGTATGAATCTGATTATGGAAATGGAAAAAGTTTTATTAATGTGATAATACTGATTCACCCCCCCTCTCAGTATTATTTCCAACACCGCCCAAAAGAGAGCTACCTCTGAATCTAAAGCAGCCACATCGTCCAAATAATATCATTTCTTGCTACATGACTATGGCTCTTCTTATACTTGTTACATTACAAAGATAGGCTATAACAACCAGAACCAACTGAGACAAAATGAGTGTAGAGATTGAAACAACCATGAATACTAACCAATCTTGTAGCATAGTTGATTGATAATTAAGCCAAAGTTTACAATGCACTTTTGATCAATGGTAAGTGGAGTAAGCTTAATAAGAAAGGATTGATGAGCCTTAATTTGCATGAGTCTCATGGTATATTCCAACATATTGTGTTTGATTATGGAATAATTCCATATGTTCACATAAGTAAATATGAAGGATGAAGGTGGGAACAATTTGGTGCCTCAACTAGTTGGTTGCATTCTAGACTCGAATCCTATAATACCCCCATTTTATTCCCTTAATTATGTTGATGTAATTAATTATATAATGGTTCTTGTATTAACATGAATATGTGAAACTAGTTAAACCCAAAAATGATAATTTATGTGTTTTACTTTTAATGAAAAATATCGAGTAGTTGATTGAATTGGTGAAACACCTAAAATGAATATGATACATTGATTAGGATCTAATGATGGGAATGATGGAAGTGTTGCATTTTGAAATTCCATTGCCTAGAATTTTATTGTTGAACTGAAATAAAATAATAAGAAAAAAAAAAACTATTTTTCCTCAATTACTAGAAGTCAATTAATGAAAGAATTGGAAATTGAACTACCAACTCCAATAAGTATAAGAGATACTTGGGATTTATAAAAAAAAATATCCATCAGTGGTATGGATAAGTACCCATCTATAAATTACTAATCAAACCCATGGAGATATTAATTTGACCCATGAAATCTCCTACTAAAATGGGCAAAAGAAAGAAAAAAGAATGAGTAGAGAGAAAGGGAGGCCCACGAATGGGTCTAGGGGGAATGATACCAACTAGGGCATCCCTTATTCTTCATAAGTATGGTGACCTAATCATTTTTCATCGAATCAATATCAAACTACTCTCTCATGTGGATCTTTGATTTCATTATGGGATCTGTGAAATTCGTGTTGGTCTCATTTCATTAACACACTACACTTCCCCAAAAATCCATATAACACATAGCATAGTGTTGTTAACACTTTACAAATCTCACAAGAGCCACAACCAAAACTCTCCCCAATGTGAAATTTTGTATGAACCTCATATTCTCATAGCCCCTAGCACTTGGGTTTAATTACATTTGAGTGTATGATTATGGCTCATGACCAAAGGCTCAACTCTAAATGAATTAATCATTTCCCCCCCATATGTCAACACTTCCTCTTATAAGCAAAATGTGCTCAACTCCTAACTTATACACACAACACTCTTACCTCATTTTTCCACTACATATGACCAAGATTTCTAACCAATGCTTAAGATTCAATTGCTTAATACTTTAACATTACCTTGATCTATTGATTTGGGGTCTAGATGGATCTCGATGTACTACATTTCAACTGTGCCTAGACATGTTTTATGGGAACTAGATGTGCGGGTTCCACCCTAGATGTATACTACTTTGCTTGGATGTTATTTCAAAAGCCCGAATGTGGTTCAACGATCTAGATTTCTTGCACTAGATATCTTAACATTGTGGGTGTCGCCGAATAAAGGTTTTGATCCAACAAATGTGGGGATCTAGTTGATCCCCCCCTCCTTTACTTGTCAAATAGTTAGATGTCCCATGAGTTGGATAACACTTGAACACACTTCAAAATCCAGTCTTCTTGAATAAAATTTCTCTGAATATGGTTTGATTGTCCTGCATATCCTTACTCCATCTGGATATCTTAACACCACACTTACTCCTCAACTGGAAATCTTGGATCTAGCTTACAGAAGAAGTTTTCTACAACACACATAGACCGGAGTTAGAACCTTGCAATGGAACCTTGATTACCAATTGTAATATTCACTTCAATTGGCAGGAAACTCCACTGCAATTTATGGCAAACTCTATATTGTGGGTTTTCACTATGTATTCATTATATCATTTTCATATATGTTAAAGGTTTAAATTTTTTTCCATACAATTGATAGACCTACTTTGTAGAATCTATTATTCCCCTATAGACAAGGATTTCTCTACTTATTGACTTCATTGATCGATCTACAATGATTAATTAAAAAACTAGTCCTTGTCGCTATCCTCTAATGTTAAATCCTTCAACATACTCTCAATGTTCACTTCGTTGAGAGTATGCAAACTCGTAATTTCTTATTAGATATGAGTGTGCCTACTAATAGTCTCCCAAATACTCATTCATACAACACTTGTTAACTCAAATACATAGATATTAGGCATATACTTGTTCATAAAACACTTGTTAACTAAAATACATAGAGATTAGGCATACACACAAATGGAGGATAATTAATGCAATTACCATTAACACAAAATTTGTACAATATGTCATGATTACACAATAATTATTGGCCCACTACACTCTTCCTCTCAGACTTTTCTTGGCCCTTAGCCTCTCTAGGATAACTCCACTTCTCTTCTCTCCTTCTATCCTCTATTTTTTTTCCTTTTTTCATTTAAAATCATCAATTATATACAACAATTATACTATGTTGAGATCCACTAAAGGTGCATCTAATCTCCTATATCAAATCTAAACCTAAAATGCCTAACTCCTGAACAAATCTCTCCAAATAGTGCATTACATGTCAATGAGGAAATAATCCCTCATTTCCTAATTAAATCTCTATTTAGACTATAAAATCAACCTCCTATTGTTAATACATTAATTTGAGTTAAATAAATTAAGGGAACTCACTCCCTGTAGTAAATTCCAAGACCTCTCTTAGGTCTTTCCACCAATAATTGACTTGGAGTTTATGCTCTTGCATCTGTCTCCCTCGGTAAAAATAATTCATTTACTCTTGTTCGTGAGTTATGAGTTTTCTTCTACTAGTTGTTACTTGCACCTCTATTGTCTGACATTTTTTCAATTGCATGTGCTTCTACTACAATTTCTTCTCCTCTTGGATCCAAAACTTTGTTATGTTGTTGTCCATTTGCCTCACTATCATGATCATCTTTAGCAAGCTTTGTCCTTATGATAAAACTTCTCATTAATTGTGTCCTCATCACCCTTCATAGTTGTTGATGTGTTGATGTTGTTCTCAATCTTCCTGTCTTCCATACCTTATTATGTAATTCTCCACTTACCCTATTGATGTACTCTCTTACATTCAACTAGTTTATATTGATGATTGTCTTCATCACTTTAGTATGCCTCCTCCTAGGAAATTTTTTCATTGGCATACATAATTCTTAATCTCAATGCCCAACATACTATTTTGTTGATCCATGTTGTTGACACTACTCCATTGTAGATTTTCTTCAAAATTTAAAAAATTTATGGCCTCCATTGGAATTTCACTATTCAACTTCCATTCTTCATCCCTAGAATTTTTTCAAAAATGTTTAAATTATTTTGTTGCCTCCTCCATGGTTGTTTTAGGAAATATTTACTTTAATTTTCTAAACTCTCACTTTTACCTACATTTGCAAGGGAAATGAATTTATTTCAACAAACATTAAATATCAGAAAATCACCATTAGTCATAAGAATGATTGCTTCCTTCTCTTCATTGTTGTCTTAAAAAATGGAGTATGTTTTCCTTCCATGTGCATTAGTCTCTCTTTGAACTTTTGATTCTTTTACATATTGCTAGTGAAATTTCCTATTGTCTTCCTCCTCATTATTCTTGTCTACAATCTCCATGTAGTCCTTCTCAATCCTCAAATTGTTTATCCATTCCTCTAACATTCTTAATTTTGCATTCAAATATGAATTTCCAAAGATGCCATCCCTAGTTCCATGTGTTGGAATCTTCTCATTTTTGTCATCGTATTCTTGTATTGAATGAAATAAAAATTCGTTCTCCAGTTCTTTCATTAACCTCTCAAGAAATTTGATTTTATCATCAAATTTTATTAGCATTATATCTAAATGTTTCTCTCATTATCTCCTTGATCCTCCTTTGGGTTGTCTTCATGAGCCAACTTTACTTGGTTCAGTGCACTAACAGGTTCTTTCAATTGTTCTCCCTTAGTTGCATCTATCCATTTTGTATGATCTTCACTTTGACTACACTTATGAGGAAAATTTTCCTCTTCCTCTATGGCAACAAAATTTTGGTTCCATTCTTCTTTTATCTCCATGTTATTTTTTAATGGTTGTCCATCATATTTGGTACCTACAAAACCTATATTCATACACAAGTTATTAGTTTCAAAAATATAAGGCTCTTTGTCTTTCATTGGTGTCTCTGTTATCATATCTTCATGTTGATCTGGTTTTTCCAAGCACTTCATGAATTCATCCTAAATTTGATTTTCTTCTTCAAGTATCTTCCATGTTCTAGTTCACAATAGTGAACCTGTTTTTCCTTGTACTCAACTGCTTTGAGCTCCTCTTCCTTCAACCAAACACTCATCATGTGCTTCATCTTCTTCCTCAAATTTCTTACCAACAATTATTTAGCAATCCATTTAACTTGCTTCTTCATTTTCCATACACATATTTGGTCTTTTGAACTTTCCTATAGCATTATCATCATTATGTCAATTTGTTCTTTCATCTTAGCCATTTCTCAGTAAAATTCCTTTTGACTCGTCCTCTTCATCTTTATGCCATTTTCTTTAGCATTCTCCTCGACTATGTTGTGGCTTTCATTCAAACCCTATTTATGGCTATCAATAGTCATCTTCACTCTATCTCTTTGAACTTTCTTGTTCACTTGTGACCTACACCCAAGACTTTGCAATAGAAAACCAATTTCACCTTGCTACAAGTACCTCACCAAGATATTCTCTTTGAACATGGCCTTTTGTTAACATTAGTTCTCTCATCTGGAACCTTATTAGCTACCTTTACTCCTCTAGGCTTCTACACTCTATTCGCTCTCAAGAGCTACACCATCTCTTTCTTCAGACAACTCTACCCACATCTACCATTGTGGAGTTATCTTTACAACTTCTACACAACCTCAACTGGGATCCATTCTCCTATCTTTGTTTTGCAACCTTTGCAGCAAGGGTTACCACAAAATATATTTTTCTTTCTCTAATACTACCTATAATCAACAAATACTTTTCCAACTGTCAACTATAAATCATAAAGACCCTTCTTTTACCTGTCAAATTAGATCTGTACTTCAAGAATTTTTTTGAGTTGTTTGTTTCCAATTATTACAAGACTCTTATATTACCATTCTTCTTTAAGCTCTATTTGAAATTCTACCCAACTCTGCTCCTAATATGGAGTTGTCTCTACTTTGTACAACATTCCTTGTGCTTTATCTCCTTACCAAACCTCCATTATTCCTTGCTTTAACCTATTAATACATATACTCAAATGTATTATTAAACAAAGTAAATATATTACCTTTGTGTCTCCATATTCCATTCAACAATTCAATCATTTTTTTGATTCCTTCTGACTCTTCTCCAACTCTGATCTTTTGTGTTAATATTCTTCTAGTGTTGTCAAAAGTTCTCTATAAACAGTCAGTAGTTTTAACTCTGTTCTACTCTGATACCAAGATCGATGCCAACTAGGTCATCCTTTCTTCTTCATAAGCATTGTGCCCTAATAATTTTTCATTACAATGATCTCATCCTACTCTCTCGTGTGGGTCTTTCATTTCATTATGGGATCTATTAAATCCATATCAGTCTCCTTTTATTAACGCACTACGCTTCCCCAAAAATCCATATAACACACAACATATCATTGTTAACATTTTACAACTCTCAAATGAGCCACAATCAAAATTCTCCCCAATGTGCAATTTCATATCAACCTCAAATTCTCATATCCCCTAACAGTTGGGTTTAATTACATTCGAGAATATGACTGTGACTCATAACCAATGGCTCAACTCTAAAGGTGTTAAGTCTTTCACCCCTATCTGTCATCACTTTCATGTTATAAACAAAAGGAACTAACCTCCCAACTTAACACACAGTGCTCTTACCCTTTTTTCTGCTACATATGACCAAGGTTGTTAACCGACATTTAACCTTAAACTCTTTAATATTTCAATGTTACCTTGATCTAGTCATCCGAGATCTGAATGGATTTGGATGTACCACACTTCAACTGCACCTAAATATGTATTATGGAGACCAAATATGAAGGGTCCACCTCGGATGTCATTTTAGAAGCTCAAATGTGGTTCGATGATTTGGATAACTTGCACTAGATATCTTCGTACTGGCTCTTGTTGGATAAATAATTTTATATGGAAAATTCAAGGATCTGATTGATCCACCCCTCCTTTACTTATCAAATAACTGAATGTCTCATGAGTCACATAACACTTGCACATGCTTCAAAATTTATTCTTCTCGAATAAAATCCATATAGATATGGTTGTATTGGCTCTAATATCCTTACTCCATCTAGATACTTTAACACCACACTACTCCTCGTATGTAAATCTGGGATCCAACTTAAAAAGGAGTTTGTCACATCACACATAGACTGGAGCTGGAACCTTGTGATGGAACCCTAACTCCCAATAGAAATATTCACTTCAAGTAATGGGAAACTCCATTAAAATTTATGGAAAACCCTATATTGGGGTTTTTCATTAAATCTCCGTTATAATTGTTAGTTCTATTAAAGGTTGAAATTTTCTCACATATAATTGATAAACTTACTCCATAGACTATATTTGTCCCTTGTAGACAGGGATTTCTATACTTACTATTAGAGTCCTATAGTGATAGGATTCATAATTTTTGAATTGGCTGAAGTTAAATCTTGTAATATTGTACATACCTTTGCTTTCTGCAAATGTTTTCCATATTAAAATTAAAAAATGTAAAGAAGGTATGTCCTAAAAGAAATATCAAAGGACAAGAAAAATAAGAAAAGATCAAAAAATGAAAAAATATGAACCCCAAACAAAAAACAGATCATGAAAGTGTGCAAGTCCAAGTGCTACTACTTTTTACTTTACTATCTTAAATAATGGTTGTGTGCAGCTTGTCATATATGCCACAACCCCTGATAGTCAAACTGTTTAATCATGGCTACTTCATGCTTTGAATTTCATGTTTATAGTTAGAGAATAAAAATCTCACCAAATAGTTTAATCTTGGCAGATTAGTAGATAGGTAGAGAAATAAAAGGAGCTCATCAACTTAATCTGAGCCCTTGGAAGATATAAGATTAGAAATAGATAGTTTATTACATAAAAGAAAAAGGAAAGAAATGGGTTTCCTAGCTTAAATGCACCCACCAAAGTGAAACAAAAAATGTTAGGGTAGGTAGAAGAAAGGTTGCAGAAATACAAATCATTTGAAGCATAAGCAGTACTATCATGCTTAACCATGTGTTTCATTGTGCAAGGGTAGTTATCAAAGTGAAAAGCATATTCATAAGTTGATTTGCCTAACTTCCCCTTCATTGCACTTCACCCCCAATTATATACTTACTAATTTCCCTTTTACCCCTTCATGGCTTATGAAGACACCATTTCCATTCATTTTGACTCTTATCCCTTGGTTTCACGTATTCCCTAGCCAAATTACCTTCTACATTCATCCGCCTTCCCAAAAATCCCTTTCCCCTGGTGTGAAACCCTTTTTCCCCTTGGAGAAATCACTTTCCCTTTGTTAAATTCCCTAAACCCACTAAACCTCTTATCCTAACTTTATTCCCCCCACACCCCCCCATTACTTTATTAACTCCGAAAATTCACTTTCACCCGTTATATTTTATAAACCCACATTATTTCATAAACCCATAGTAAATCATGGGTTAATTACACTTAATCATAATTAATCCCATGGGTCCCGCTAACTTCCGCCCCATCACCCAGTCATGCAACTTTGTCGCGTGATGGCCATTCGATCATCCACCCCCAGATCTAACGGCCCTTGTGCATATCACGTCTGCTCAATGCCCGCCCTTTACCAACCCGAGAGCATGTGATATGGGCGGTTTTGCTCAGGCCCATTTTACTACGTGTCAGCCTCTCGCATACATCAAATTCCCTCAGAAAAATACCGCCTGACCCTCATAAGCGGTGCAATGCCCTCCAATACCACCTCCCCACCATAAAGCAAAACCGTCACTATACATATAATTTCCCCGCCAATTCTAACTGCTCCCCGTTAAAACCCTGCATACCCCATTTTTGGCCTTTTTCATCCATTTGCATTGTTGAAGCCTCTGAAGCACACCAGTGCTCTCAGAGCTCCTACAACCAGCTACCAACTTCTAGAACCTTCCAAAACGCCATCACTGCACACCTCAAATCTACAGAAGCCTCTTCAGACCTCAATTTTAAACCAGTTGGCAACGCCGACTATAAAATTCCAGGTATTTAAGCATAAAACCTAGAATTTCCCTCTCATTTAAAGACGTACACTAAATTCATGAAATAATTGAATGAATTTTATTGAATTCCCTTTTAAATTGAGAGTATTCCCCTCCTAAACTACCAAAACCCCTACCTACAAACTGTTGATACCCTACTCCTGTCACAAAATTGCCAAAACTTCACTTCTAATAGCCATATAACCCAAATTTCCACACTTTATTGCAGAAATGGTTGCCTAGACTTCTCTAGATGTTAGACCAGTGACAACCCCTCATTTAGACATCAACCACCTAGCCCTGGCAGATAGACACTTCCAAATCAAAGATACAGCCACCCCATGCCACCTTCTGACAATCCACTATTGGGCCAAAGATAGGTTCCTAAACCATGTTGATCATATAAACCTTTGGGAATCTAATCTCCCCAAGTATACATTCCCAGAAGTCCACCCTTTCCCAGACATAATACATTTTTTCCAGGCCTGTTATGTTCCAAGCCATAGGGCTATTGAGGCACCAAACCATGAGATTTATTCACTATTATTGTTGAATCCATCAACCAGATGCTGCAAATCCATCCTAGTCCTAATTTGACTCCATTGTCCATTGGACACCTGTTGGACCTATACATCACACTGGGCCCAGACAGGATCAAACAAATATTTCAGAATTTCATCATTGAGGAGTGTCATACTCCTAAAGACATTCCACCCTATGTATCCACTATTTTTTCAGAGACTGGCAGGAGAATAATTACCATGATTTCATGCATCCTAGGATGGACATCAGACGAGTTTGTGGATGAGGTCATCATGGCCTTCTTGTCCATTTTCACTCCAGGCAAGCCTCCTGCCATTTTGTATGATTATCCCCAATTCATTACAGATAGAATGCATGAACATCTCACTAGACTTCCACAGAAAGAGTGTTCAAATACTCTTCAGTGTTGTTTCATATGTTCCTCTATTACCAAACAGATAAATTCCCTTTAAAGATCCAGAAGTTGGACACCAAGGGAAAGGAAAGATCAGTTATCTTCTAGACACCAGTGGTCCACAAGTTTTCCACCTCATACAAAGACTTCATAGACTCTTTTGCATACCCAGTCATGAACATGTTGACTTCCAAGGTTCAGCCTAGGATCAGCCCAAAAATTAAAAGAGTACTGCAACTGGCCAAGAATAGTAAGGTGGGAGACTAGTACCTCTACCAAAATCACACTGAAATCAGGATCTATGGCTGTGAGCTAGCCCCTTACAAATTGCCTAAATACCTCCCCATGAGGATATTTTCCCTTGAATACTTCAAGCAAATGATAACTGCAGATGAGGTCAACTTCCTAGCTACTAGGAAGAAGACATAGTTTAAGATGAAAAACCAAATGGGCCCTTTCATCTGCAACACCAGAGAGGCTGGACCTGAGGCTGATAAGATGCTCCAGGAATTGAAATTCAAGAATAGTTTCATCTGGCATTATGACCCTCATGGGGTTATAAACAAGCTCAGAAAAAAGGTCAAGATGGGACCTTACATCCACTACCCAAGACCTAACATTGAAAAGAGTGCTAATCAATCAGAATGGGTAGAGAATACAATGATTGATGTGGACAGCACGGTGGTATATGTGGAGAACACCATGATTGATTTAGAGAAACAATTTGACTAGAGCTCTTTCCTGTAGGTTCAAGAGTTGAGAGAGCCAATGAACATCACTCATGTCATTCAGACCCCTCTCAATGAGGAGAAGAATCCCAAAAGAAACAGGGAGGAAGCATCGAGTTCTACCATGGAGACCACTGATGAGCAATTCAAGCTAAATAAAAGGCCCAAATTGAATCATGTGTCTGAACAGGAAGAAAACATTGCTTCAAAAGAAAGGATTGACACTGAGGAAATGGGGCAGAGTAGTAAACAGACAATAGAGACAGCTGCATCAGTAGAAACTCAACAACCATCTACTTCCAACACACATATCATACAGAGACAGAAGAGTGTGGAGGTGTCTTCCTTTGTCAGGCCAGCTGACAAGGAAATAGACATCAAAGAAAGATTTAAGGAAATTAAAATGAGGAATGAAAAGTTGAAGGCAGACACATATGCCAAGTACCTGAATATGACACCACCAAACCAGAGCAGATTGATGTCAGCCTTTGACATCAAAGAAGGAAAAATGCAGGTGTCATTCCTATAGCCCATTGTACAGCAACCCAAAACCTCAGCAGATTACAAGAAGACGAACATTGAGGTCTTGGCCAAGGTGTTCATCACATAGATCAAATATAGTTCCATAAACATGCTAGAGAAATGATCTACTCCACCATCACAGCAAAGGCCATGGAAGCATTCAAACTGAAAGATTCATTGGATAATGTAACAGCCCAGTACAAACTGGAAAAGGCTTTCTCCAGTGCCAAAGACATCAAGATTAAGTCCTTGGAGGACCTGGTTATTGAAATGGGCCATGACCCAAAGGACATCATGTCTACAGAACAGTTAATCAAGAAGAAAAATGAGGATATTGCAGCCCTCAAGAAAAAGCTCAAGTTTCCTCAGTTACAGCACCCACAAACAAACGAAGTCCTGAAAATCAAGACAAATCATGAAGAGATGATGGAATTGGTGCTGCAACTCAATGACTAATTGAAGGAGATGGAAAAGGAACTAGAAAGCTTGATTCAACTCAAACAAGCTAGTGTTGATAGTGCTCCTCCAACTATCATTCCAACAGTGACCACAACTGTACCTTCCACTCTGGCAACAACATTAGCTCCCACTGGTCCAATGGCCACTACATTTCCAGCATCAACTTCGAATACATCAGCAATAGCATCAACAACAATAGGTACCACAGGTGAAGAAGTGAACAGGCTAGTCAAAGAAATGGAAGAAATGTCCATTCAGACCAATGAAATGAACAAAGTCAAGGAGAATGTCAGCAGCCTTGAGACAAATTACAAACTTGCTCAGATTATGCATAAGGAAGAGCAGCAAAAGGCTGCAAGAATGAATGAAAGGATTAAAGGCCTGGAGAAAGAACTGACCTTGACTAAGCCAATAGGAAAGGCTAAAGAGCAACTGTGGGCCAATATCATTGACTCTGTCAATGATATTTGGCCATCTATCCAAGTCATTTTTGAGCAGATTGATTTGATTAAGCAAGCAACAGAAGCTACTGAAAGGGTGAAGACAGAGCTTGGAGATATGCCAGAGGAAGCAGCAAGAATCATCCACTTCCTCAACTCCAAGAATAAATATGAGCTACAAGAGCTTGAGATACCTGATAGGATAGGTACAATTTTGGAAGTCAGGAGAGTCCTCACTAAGAGGAATTTAATGTTGAATCTAGAAGATAAGTGTCAGAACATGCAACTAGTCGTTGACAGGTTCATGGCTAAGTTTGAACTGTTGAAAGAAAATGGATTACCTAATCCCTTAGTTATAAATGAAAAGTTAATGACATAGACATATTACAAAAAGAAGATCAGGGAAGTAGCCAAAGAACAGGTGATGACTGCATCAATAAGGGCATGCCAACAAGGAAGGTCTTGTACCAAACTTTTGAAAACTTGTTTTACCTCCAGCATGAGGTAAAATACTTGTTTATTAATAAGCCCACTTTTTCCAAATACAAAGAGGCAGATGAGATATATAGAAAAATTATCAATATCCAATTACTAGATGAAGAAATATGGGAAAAACTGAATGATTTATTGTAGTAAAAACACAATAAATTATAAACAGTAAATTATAAATGTACAGTGAAAAGTGAAATAGTAGGGTAAAAGGATATTGACAGGTCAGCAAGGTTAAAATGTATCAAATAAAAGAGTATCAGGTGAAAGGTTAGAGTGAAACAAAGCATCCAGCGTGAAATCCAAATAGCCTAGTAACATAAAGGGCTAAAAATCAAAGTCTACAGCCAGCAGAACCAAAATAAAAGGGACAGCATGAAACAGTTCAATAGTTGTCTCCATCTTCTTGCAAGAAGATATTTGTTTTTTCCTATATTAGTTCTGAATACATTTTCATATATTTTGTAATTCCTTTTGTATAAATACTTCAAAAATCGAAGCATTAGGTGTGGATTATTTTACATTTGTAGAGTTATTGTGATCTTCAACCTAAGGGTGATTGTACCATTTTCAAGTCAACAGAATGGAGCAATTAATAAAAGAATTGCACTACAGGATTCATGAGATGAGCCATTTGCAATTAATTACTTTCTTTGTGTGATTGTGTTACCTTTCTTATGTGTTTTCATAATCTTTAATGTGTTCTAAAATCTAAATGAATTAACTTGAAATATCACTCAGAATTTGTTTAATTACACTCTGTTTTGCACAGTAATTTATTTATATGTTTTCTTCTGATACCCAGATTTGGGAACCCTTAATTGCTCTCCCATCCTGGTTAACTTCTTTCATTCCTTCCAAATTCCGGCCTAGGGAACCCTTAATTGCTCCCTGGATCTGATTTGAAGCCATTCACCATTTAGCCTCTGAGATTTGTAGTAACTCATCTATCTTGCCCTATAGACATTGTTGTTAGAACTGAATCTAGTCTTGTTTGTCAGAAATCTGACTCCATAGCCCGATGGTATAAGCCAAACCTCTGTCCATCTAAGTAACGTGATTTCACCACCAAATTTTCAAAGCAAAACCCAAGGGCAAGCAATAACTAGCCTAAAATCATCTTAACTAAAACAAAGTTAAATTGTAAAGAGAGAGCCCTCTTTGAGCATCAGGAAGGCTAGGTCTTGATCTCCAAAAGTGGTTTGTGGTTACCTTTGGTTTTTCTTTCTTCATACTTCAAAAGAAATATCAGAGTGATAACATTTCTAGCAACTCCACTAGGGACTTCGATCCTCAATCTCATAAAACTTTAAGGAAACCTTAAATTTAATCTTGAGCCCCTTAAGGTCATTATCTAAAGTAAATTTTCAAAAAATTCACAAAACAGTCTAAAAACTTAAAATTCTGGCTCCTAAGAAGAATCACTATACCAGGGCAAACCCAAATCCAAACCCTCCAACTATAGTTGATGACCCTGACAAAAGTCTAAGAAAACCAAAAAGCGAAGAAACTCAGGCAAATAGTAGCCAACTAGTCAAAGCAAACTCACTCCCTAAGGAGTTGTCAACTTTAGAGGAAATCCCTTTTGACTTGTCATTTGACCTCTCATTATTTAGAACTAAATCTGATAATTCCATTCATGAAACAGTCTTAGACCCTAAGTTTACTCAACTCATTGAATCAGAAAGGGTTATCCATCTAGATTTAGATAAATTTGTCTTGGATGCTTTTGACAAGTTAGAAGCTTTGACCTCTACATTGATCAACAATATAGATAGTGCTTACCTTCAACAATCTATTGAGCTAGTTGCCCTTACTGTTGCTGCCTTTGAAATTTCTGCACATTCTTCACTCACTGTAAATACCCCTTCTTTTACCACAACTTCACCAATTGTATCTACCACTATCCAATTGCCTAAACCAGTTATTAATCAACCATCTTCATCATCATCTAGTTCACCTCCATCAGTTTCAAGTCCTTCCTCAAGCACCACAACTTTACCCCCTAGTCAAACCAGAATCACAGCAATGGCAAACTGATATGCTCCTCTTGTTTTACCTGCACAACTCCATGCCATGCCTGCAGATTATCAGAGTAAGATTTTCCTATTTGATGCTACTGGTCATTACACTTCCCAGCAGCATGTAAACAAGATGTCTAACTTTTTTGAGTTGCATGATATAGATGAAGCAGATGTCCAAATGAGGTTGTTTGCCCAAACTTTAACTGGGGATGTCAAGAAATGGTTCAAAGCCTTTCCTGCCAACCATATTGCAGACTTAGCCAATTTTCATAGGTTATTCATTGATAGATGGGAGAGAAATAAAAACCCATTGCAAATACTTTATGAATATGACAACATTAGAAGACCTCCTAATGAGTCAGTTCAAGACTATTTCACTAGGTTTAATAATATCTACAATGCAATTCTAGCCAATATTAAGCCTCCACCTAACCTAACATTAACTAAGTTCCCTGATGGTTTTGATGCTGACATGTCATACTAGCTAAGGGAAAGGAACCCTGGAACACTTGAACAAATGCAGAGCAATGCTGATAGTGTAGAGGCCAACCTATTAGCTAAAAAAGCATGAATGAGGAATGAAAAGAAAGTTGTATTTAAAGAGGAAGCTTCCACTTCAGATGGGAAAGTAGATGTTTTAGCTAAGATTTTAGAGAGAATCATGGATAGGTTAGAAAACATGGAGAGGAAAAATCAATGGGAGAACCAACAACAACAACCCCCAATAATAAACCCAGATTTTAGGAAGAACACTAATGCTGTAAAGAATGCTACACCAGACCAACAAATTAAGCCCCCCTTCCAAGAGAACTATATTGAGGATTCACATAACCAAGAAGCAAAGGATGATACCCAGATTAACTTACTGGAAACCAAAGAGGAAGACACTGTTTTTCTTACTCAAGAAGAACAAGAGTTATATATGCTGCAACAGTTGCAGTTAGAATTTGGTGAATCCTTTGATTTTAAACAGGGATATGAGTTAGCTATATATGAGGTACATAAAAAATATAGCTTGAGAAGTAAAAAGAATAACGAGACTCCCATTAAAAGATCCATCCAAACCCAGACTAAAATAATAAAAGAAGCTCTAGTTAACAAAGTGTTGCAAATCCTCCCTAGGGGAACACCGGAGACTTCAACCCCTAAGATTGTAGATATAACCTCCACTGAAACCCAAACAGAGACAATTACTGAAAACAATCAAAATAAGAGAAATCAAGGCAAAATAGTAGAAACACAAACTAAAATTCCTAATACTGAGAAACAGAATAAGGACACACAAACTGCACATATTAAGGAAGATCTAAATCAAACAAACAAACCTCAGCTCCCTTTCAACATCAAAAATGAAATAGAAAAATTAAAGATATTAGTTCCTTTGACTGAACTAGTAAAGAATGAATCTTATAGGTCACAGATCACTGAGACTTTAAACATAGGAGAGGGAGAGGATTATGTTAATTTGAATGATGAACAACTTGAATTATTGTTTGGCCCTGAGGCCAATGGTATTCATCAGCAAGGAGAATTTCCTCCTTTTTACATCAGTTTAAACATTCATAATAAAATATTGCATAACACTATGTTGGACTCATGGGCATCCCACAATCTGATGCCAAAGGCAATAATGGAAAGGTTGAACCTAGACATTTCCAGGCCTTATAAGGATTTGTTTTCTTTTGACTCCAACCAGGTTAAATGCCTTGGTCTGATCAAGGACTCATGTGTGACTCTTGTCTAGTGCCCTGCAAAGAGCATTTTAATGGACATTGCAGTTGCAGACATCCCACCGAAATATGGAATGCTGCTATCTCGCTCATGGGGAGAAAAATTGCAGGGATCCTTGTAGTTGGAGATGTCTTATGCCACTGTTGGGCCTCACAATGGTCCCTATTTTCACTCCATTATTCACCAATATCTTCACATTTTACCTTCATGTCACCTCCATTCCACCTCCACATCATTCCATTTACCTCATTATTGGGTTGTAACTATGCTTTTCCAAAGTTTATTAATTCTTAACATTTTTAGGTGAATTTATGGCTAAACTTTAGAAAATAATATGCTTATACTTATACCTAACAATTAGAATGAGTTTGTTGACATGTGTAGGTATAAAGGAAGCTTCCAGGGCATCTTTATGTGGCCTTGAATGATCAAATTCGAATTTGATAAGATAAGCCTCATGGAAAAGATCATGGAGAAAATCATGGACCTCATGGAGGAGATCATGGAGGATAGGGTTATGTGTCTAGATGGTTGAGAAATGTATGGAACTAAAAGAGAGATTAGTGGATCATCATTATGAGTTTGTTATCTCATCCTATTGTATAAATAGGAGTACCTCCTCCATTCCAAAGAGAGGACTCTTAGAGCATTGTATCCAACTGATGATGGAATAGAATAAAACTTCATTTTACATATATTTTCATTATGTAGTTTTAGATATAAGTTTTACATATATTTCCATTATGTAGTTTTAGATTTAATTTTCCTTAATGTAGTATATGGAATAATTTGTCTTGTTCTTAAGAGAATTGAGCTCACTCTAAAAGGATGAGAGAAACATGTTATTTCATATTAGATCTTATTTCATTTAATTGCTTAGATGTTTGATGTTTGAGGATTTGTTTGAGATTGGTGAATGAGTTTTAAATTAGAATCTTATCAGCATATGAGAGAACAACTAAGGGTCTAAGTTAGGCTCTCTCTCTCTATTTGATTTGTATGATAATTGAAATTCATTCTTTTGCTTTTATGTTTCAAGTATCATATGAGGAGATACCAAGAGTCTAAGTTAGGCTCTCTCTCCATTGATTTATATGGTAATTGAAATTCATTCTTTTGTGTTTATGTTTCAAGTTATTTCATTTCTTATGCTTGTGAATGAATCTTAGTTTAGCTTGGATTAGTACATGAGAGGACAATCAAGAGACTAAGTTAGTCTCTCTCTCTACTTGAATCTGAACAATAATTAAGTTCATTCTCTTGTCTTCATTTCAAGTTTTATGTAATCAATGATTTCTCTATGATACTGTAGGGAAGGACAACCAGGACCTCCTTAGTTAGGAGCCTCTTCCCTTGCATATTATATTGAATCATAAATTATTTAGTTAGACATAGAGTTAGTTGCCTACTCTTGCATATATTTTGCTGGCACCATCACAAGCTTACGAGTTTCCCTGGTCGATAATTCATGCAGCAATTTAAGCCCAATAAATTGCCCAACATGTTTTCTTTTGACTCCAACCAGGTTAAATGCCTTGGTCTGATCAAGGACTCATGTGTGACTCTCGTCCAGTGCCCTGCAAAGAGCATTTTAATGGACATTGCAGTTGCAGACATCCCACCGAAATATGGAATGCTGCTATCTCGCTCATGGGGAGAAAAACTGCAGGGATCCTTGTAGTTGGATATGTCTTATGCCACCATATTTGTTTTTGGACAAGAGAAAATTATATAGGGAGACCTTGATGAAATACATGGTCAGTAGTGAAGAAAAGCCACAAAACTTTCCCATATACTCCATGCATTCAAATATGGACTCTTTCATCTTATACAATGCAGAAAATGATAATAAGGAAATCACAGCCAAAGACCTTAAATACAGAACAGTTGACAGTGAGAACATATTCCATGAATCACTATGGCATCTAGACTTTGATGGGTCAGTAAATAGGTTAGGGGCTGGTGCAGGAGTGTGGATCCATAATATGGAGAATAATCATGCTGAGGGACATGCTTTCATATTGAACTTCAAATGTACCAATAACATGGCCGAATATGAAGCCCTGATTCTAGGGTTACAATTGGTTAGGAAACTAGGAACCAAAAGAGTTTCCATCATGGGAGACTCAGAGCTGATTATTAAACAGATTGGTGGTAAATACTCTGTCAACAACCCTAGGCTTGCTCGATATAGGGATATTGTTTTAGACTTAATCAAAGACCTCCTGGAATCAAACTTCGCTGCCATTCCTAGAAAACAAAACATGCAGGCTCAGAGTCTGGCCACCTTTGCTAGTACTTGTAAATTTCCATTTCAACCAAACCACAAATACACTACAGAAGTCAGGCATAGACCTGTTATACTAGACAACCTGAAGTATTGGCAAATTTTCTCCCAGGATTTTCAGATCTACGATTTCATGAACAATGAAGGTGAATTTCACAATTGCAAGATAGACATTAACTGTACAGTAGACAATAATATAGAAAGTAACACAGATGTAAATATTTTCTATGTAGCTAAACTAACTAAATTTACTAGAGTAGAAATAGATAGTTTAGAGAATGTAGAGATTGAAGAAATAATGAATGATGATCATGAGATCCTTAATTTGAAAAATAATTTTCTGCCTAAAGGATTAGTACCTTTAGAATATTTGTTTGACTCTAATGATGTAGCTAGGAAACCCAATATGGAACCTCTGAGAGCTAACATAGAAGAGGTCAACATAGGGACTGAGGATAAACCAAAACTCATTAAAATATCAAAAGCCTTACCTCCAGAGGAAAAGGTTAAATACATCAATCTGTTTAAGGAGTTCTAGGATGTATTTGCCTGGAGTTATGAAGACTTAAAATCTTATGACACCAGCATAATCCAACACAAAATACCTCTAAAAGAAGATCATAAACCTTTCAAACAGAAACTTAGGAGGATAAACCCAGTTCTTATGCCATCCATAGAGAAAGAGGTTAAAAGAATGTTTGATGCCCAAATAATAGCCCCTATTAGATACTCAGACTGGATTTCAAACTTAGTTACAACTAGGAAAAAGACAGGTGAAATTAGACTTTGTGTAGATTTTAGAAATTTAAACAAGGTCTCACTAAAAGATAACTATCCCTTACCAAAAATGGACCATATACTACAGAGGGTAGTTGGCTCATCTAGGATTTCACTGTTAGATTGATTCTCTGGGTATAACCAGGTCTTAGTCCAACCTGAGGACTAATCCAAAACTGCATTTACTACTCCTTGGGGTACCTTCATGTATTTGAAGATGCCCTTTGGGTTAATGAATACAGGTGCCACATTTCAAAGAGCTATGGATATAGCTTTTGCCAAGGAAATCCATGGTTTCTTAGTAGTATACTAGGATGACATCACAATCTTCTCTAAATCTGACAATGAACACTTAGACCACCTGAGAAGAGTATTTATCAAATGTAGAAGATTTGGGATTTCTTTAAATCCCAAGAAAACACTCTTTGGTCTGGAAGAGGGAAAATTGTTAGGACATATCATATCTAAAGATGGCATTAGAATAGATCCTTCTAGAATAGAGGCCATTTTTACCATTATCCGTCCTAGAAACATTAGGGAGTTACAGTCATTTCTAGGCAAGATAAACTTCCTTAGGAGATTCATTTCAAACCTGGCAGAACTAATTAGAGAGTTAAATAACATGCTAAGAAAGGACTCAGCACTTAAATGGACAGTGGAGGCCAAACAATCCTTTGAAGCCATCAAGGAAGCCTTAACCAAGACTCTAGTCCTAATTTTAACAAATATTTTATAATTTTTTCTTTTGCTTCAGAACACACCATTGCAGTAGTCTTATTGCAAAAGAACAACCAAGGATGTGAACAACCAATTTCATTTTTTAGTAAATCCTTAAGAGATTCCACACTCAAATATAATATCATGGAAAAACAAGCATTAGCTTTAGTAAAGGCTATCAAAGACTTCAGAGTATACATTTTGTATTCTCACATTATTGCTTATGTTCCAAATTCTGTAGTTAAGGACATTTTGACACAAAATGGGCCTGAAGGGAAAAGAGGCAAGTGGATTGCCACAATATTGGAATATGACATAGAGATAAAGCCAACTAAGCTTATCAAAGGCCAAGGTTTAGCCAAACTCATGGCTGAATCGAATTATCAGGCCCTTGATATAAACTTCATTAGTGCCCTTGATGATCAGGAAGAGATGGCAACTCCACCCATCAGTGAGCCTTTTACTGATTCACCCTGGTATGCAGATATTATATTTGTATTACAAAATTTACAAGCTCCTCCTGGTTTGACAAGAACTAAAGCTAGATTTTTGAAGATGAAGTCATTAAAGTATTGTATTATAGATAATGCATTGTTTTGGAAAGACAGTAGTGGTATTCTTTTGAATTGTTTATTGAAAAATGAAGCTGATAAAATCATGCAAGAGTTTCATGTAGGGGATTGTGGAGGACACTTGTACTGGAAGACTACTACTGACAAAATCCTAAGGGTTGGTTTCTACTGGCCCACTTTGTTTGTAGATGTTAAGAAACATGTGACCTCCTGTCATCAATGCCAAATATTTGAGGGAAAAAGAAAACTTTTACCCTTGCCTCTTAAACCAATTTCCACTGAGATGCCATTTCAACAATGGGGGTTAGACTTCATTGGAGAAATACACCCAGCCTCCTCAGCTCAGCACAAGTGGATTCTGACAGCCACTGACTATTTTACCAAATGGATAGAGGCCATACCTTCTAGGCAAGCCACAAACACTGTCATAATCTCCTTCCTTGAGAATAATATCCTGTCAAGATTTGGATGTCCCCAGAAGATCATTACTAATAATGCAGCTATCTTTAAATCCAAAAGAATGATAGATTTCTGTAACAAGTACCACATCACCCTTGGACATTCCATAGCCTATTACCCTCAAGGTAATGGACTAGCAGAGTCATCCAACAAAATCCTGGTCAATATTATTAAAAAATTGTTGGAAGATAACAAAAAGACATGGAACAAGAAGTTAGTCAATGCCTTATGGGCAGATAGACTGACTACTAAGAAATCCATTGGAACGTCACCCTATCAACTGGTATATGGGACGGATGCAATTTTCCCATCATCCTTGGGAGTGCCAGTGATGAAGATCATCCAGGAATTACAGGTGGAACCAAATGATATTCAGAGAAGAATAAATCAAACCATACACCTACAATAGACCAGAGAACAAGTATATGTAAAATCACAGGTAATCTAGGAAAAAATCAAGAAAGTCTTTGATAAAAAGACTAAAGTAGATGATTTTTACATAGAATATAAAATCCTTAAGTGGGATTCAAGGAGTGAAGATAAAGGAAAGCATGGAAAATTTGATTTTTAGTGGCAGGGGCCTTATGTCATTTATGGCTACAGAGGCAACAATGCCTTTTTCTTGATAAACATAGATGGATTAGATCTACCAAGAGGACCTGTTAATGGTAGAATGTTGAAGCATTTTTTTTCCACTGACTCACAATAGTTCACTTTAATTTCCATCATTGTACATATCATTGCAGAGTGTAGATTGGATTAGATGGTAATCCTTAGAATTTGAAGCCCGGAGAGAAGGCCCTTAGCTTTGAAGGATTCACTGTCATAAGTATCAATAAGGCAGAATCACAGAAGGACAGTTTACAAGGTAAATATAGTCGCAATTCAAAGGCTACTGGTCTATAGAGTTCTTGACATTTCACCAGGAAATGCCATCCCCATGTGGAGCCACAGTTAGAGTCCTATAGTGATAGGATTCATAATTTTTTAATTGGTTGAGGTTAATTCTTGTAATATTGTACATACCTTTGCTTTCTGCAAATGTTTTCCATATTAAAAGTAAAAAATGTAAAGAGGGTATGTCCTAAAATATATATCAAAGGACAAGAAAAGTAAGAAAAGATCAAAAAATGAAAAAATATGAACCCTGAACAAAAAATAGATCATGAAAGTGTGCAAGCCCAAGTGCTACTACTTTTTACTTTATTGTCTTAAATAATGGTTGTGTGCAGCTTTTCATATATGCCACAACCCATTATAGTCAAACTGTTTAATCTTGACTACTTCATCCTTTGAATTTCATGTTTATAGTTAGAGAATAAAAATCTCACCAAACAGTTTAATCTTGGCAGATTAGTAGATAGGTAGAGAAATAAAAGGAGCTCATCAGCTTAATCTGAGCCCTTGGAAGATATAATATTAGAAGTAGATAGTTTATTACATAAAAGAAAAAGGAAAGAAATGGGTTTGCTAGCTTAAAACGCACCCATCAAAGTGAAGCAAAAAATGTTAGGGTAGGTAAAAGGGTAGGTAGAAGAAAGGTTGCAGAAATACAAGTCATTTGAAGCATAAGCACTACTAACATGCTTAACCATGTGTTTCAGTGTGCAGGAGTAGTTATCAAAGTGAAAAGCATATTCATAAGCTTATTTTCTTAACTTCCCCTTCATTGCACTTCACCCCCCACTATATACTTACTAATTTCCATTTTACCCCCTCATGGCTTGTGAAGACACCATTTCCATTCATTTTGACTCCTATCCCTTGGTTTCACGTATTCCCTAGAAAAATTACCTTCTACACTCATCCCCCTTCCCAAAAATACATTTCCCCTAGTGTGAAACCCTTTTTTCCCTTGGAAAAATCACTTTCCCTTTGTTAAATTCTCTAAAAACCCCAAAATCCCACTAAACCTCTTATCCTAACTTTATTCGCCCCCCCCCCCCGCATTACTTTATTAACTTCGAAAATTCATTTTCACCCATTATATTTTATAAACCCACATTATTTCATAAACCCGCAGTAAATCATGGGTTAATTATGCTTAACCGTAATTAATCCCATGGACCCCACTAACTTCTGCCCCATCACCCTGTCGTGCAACTTTGTGGTGCGATGGCCATTGGATCATCCACCCCAGATCTAACAGCCCTCACCCATATCGCGCCCGCTCAATGCCTGACCTTTACCGACCTGAGAGCACGTGATATGGGCAGTTTTTCTCGGGCCCATTTTTCTGTGTTAGCCTCTCGCATACATCGCATTCCCTCGAAAAAATACCACCCAACCCTCATAAGCGGTGCGATGCCCTCCAATACTGCCTACCTGCCATAAAGCAAAACCTTCACTATTCATATAATTTCCCCGCCAATTCTAACTGCTCCCCGTTATAAGCCCGCATACCCCATTTTTGGCCTTTTTCACTCATTTACATTGTTGAAGCCTCCGAAGCACATCAGCACCCTCAGAGCTCTTGCAACGAGCTACCAATTGCTTGGACCTTCCAAAACGCCATCACTACACACCTCAAATCTGCAGAAGCCTCTACAGACCTCAATTTTCAACCAGTTGGCAACCCCTACCGTAAAATTCTAGGTATTTAAACAGAAAACCAAGAATTTCCCTCTCATTTAAAAACATACACTAAATTCATGAAATAATTGAATGAATTTTATTGAATTCCCTTTTAAATTGAGAGTATTCCCCTCCTAAACTACCAAAATCCCTACCTACAAACTACTGATACCCTACTCCTGTCACAAAATTGCCAAAACTTCACTTCTAATAGCCATATAACCCAAATTTCCACACTTTATTGCAGAAATGGTTGCCCATACTTCTCTAGATGTTATACTAGTGACAACCCCTCATTTAGACATCAACCACCTGGCCCTAGAAAATAGAGACTTCCAAATCAAAGATACAGCCACCCCACGCCACCTTCTGACAATCCACTGCTAGGCCAAAGATAGGTTCCTAAACCATGTTGATCATATAAACCTTTGGGAATCTAATCTCCCCAAGTATACATTCCTAGAAGTCCACCCTTTCCCAGACATAATACATTTTTGCCAGGCCTGTTATGTTCCAAGCCATAGGGCTATTGAGGCACCAAACCATGAGATTTTATTCACTATTACTGTTGAATCCATCAACCAGATGTTGCAAATGCATCCTAGTCCTAATTTGACTCCATTGTCCATTGGGCACCTATTGGACCTATACATCACACTGGGCCCAGACAGGATCAAACAAATATTTCAGAATTTCATCATTGAGGAGTGCCATACTCCTAAAGGCATTCCACCCTATGTAGCCATTATTTTTTCAGAGACTGGAAGGAGAATAATTACCATGGTTTCATGCATCCTAGGATGGACATCATACGATTTTTTGGATGAGGTCATCATGGCCTTCTTGTCCATTTTCACTCCAGGCAAGCCTCCTACCTTTTTGTATGATTATGCCCAGTTCATTGCAGATAGAATGCATGAACAGCTCACTGGACTTCCCACTGAAAGAGTGTTCAAATACTCTTCAGTGTTGTTTCATATGTTCCTCTATTACCAAACATATAAATTCCCTTTAAAGATCCAGAAGTTGGACACCAAGGGAAAGGAAAGATCAGTTATCTTCTGGACACCAGTGGTCCACAAGTTTTCCACCTCATACAAAGACTTCATAGACTCTTTTGCATACCCAGTCATGAACATGTTGACTTCCAAGGTTCAGCTTAGGATCAGCCCAAAAATTAAAAGAGTACTGCAACTGGCCAAGAATAGTAAGGTGGGAGACTGGTACCTTTACCAGAATCACACTGAAATCAAGATCTATGGAGGTGAGGAAACCCCTTACAAATTTCCTAAATACCTCCCCATGAGGATATTTTCCCTTGAATACTTCAGGAAAATGATAGCTACAGATGAGGTCAACTTCCTAGCTGCTAAGAAGAAGACACAGTTTAAGATGAAAAACCAAATGTGCCATTTCATCTGCAACACCAGAGAGGCTAGACCTGAGGCTGATAAGATGCTCCAGGAATTGAAATTCAAGAACAGTTTCATTTGGCATTATGACCCTCATGGCGTTATAAACAAGCTCAGACAAAAGGTCAAGTTGGGACCTTACATCCACTACCCAAGACCTGACATTGAACAGTATGTTAATCAATCAGAATGGGTATAGAGTACATTGATTGACATGGACAGCACAGTGAATGATGTGGAGAACACCATGATTGATTTAGAGAAACAATTTGAGCAGAGCTCTTTCCTACAGTTTCCAGAGTTGGGAGAGCCAATGAACATCACTCCTATCATTCAAACCCCTCTCAATGAGGAGAAGAATCCCAAAAGAAACAGGGAGGAAGCATCAAGTTCTGCCATGGAGACCACTGATGAGAAATTAAAGCTAAATAAAAGGCCCAAATTGAATCCCGTGTTTGAACAGGAAGAAAATATTTCTTCAAAAGAAAGGATTGACACCGAGGAAATAGGGCAGAGCAGTAAATAGACAACAGAGACAGTTGCATCAGCAGAAACTCAGCAACCATCTACTTCCAACACACAGATCATACAAAGATAGAAGAGTGTGGAGGTGTCTTCCTTTGTCAGGCCAGCCGACAAGGAAATAGACATCAAAGAAAGATTTAAGTAAATTAAAATGAGGAACGAAAAGCTGAAGGCGGACACATATGCCAAGTACCTGAAGATGACACCACCAATGCAGAGTAGATTGATCTCATCCTTTGACATCAAAGAAGGAAAAATGCAGGTGTCATTCCTACAGCCCATTGTACAGTAACCCAAAACCTTAACAGATTACAAGAAGACCAACTTTGAGGTCTTGGCCAGGGATGTTCATCCCATAGATAGAATTCCATAAACAGACTAGAGAAATGATCTACTCCACCCTCACAGCAAAGGCCATGGCAGCATTCAAACTGAAAGATTCATTGGACAATGTAACAGCCCAGTACAAACTGGAAAAGGCTTCCTCCACCGCCAAAGACACCAAGATTAAGTCCTTGGAGGACCTGGTCATTCAAATGGGCCATGACCCAAAGGACATCAAGGCTACAAAACAATTAATCAAGAAGAAGAATGAGGATATTTCAGCCCTCAAGAAACACCTCAAGTTGCCTCAGTTACAACACCCACAAACAAAGGAAGTCCTGTAGAGCCAGACAAATCATGAAGAGATGATGGAATTGGTGTTGCAACTCAATAAGCAATTAAAGGAGATGGAAAAGGAACTAGAAAGCTTGATTCAGCTCAAACAAGCTAGTGTTGATAGTGCTCCTCCAACTATCATTCCAACAGTGCCCACAATTTTACCTTCCACTCTGGCAGCATCATTAGCTCCCATTGGTCCAATGTCCACTGCATTGCCAACATCAACTTTGAATACATCAACAATAATAGGTACCACAGGGGAAGAAGCGAACAGGCTGGTCAAAGAAATGGAAGAAATGTCCATTTAGACCAATGAAATGAACAAACTCAAGGAGAAAGTATGCAGCCTTGAGAAAGATTACAAACTTGCCCAGATTATGCATAAGGAAGAACAACAAAAGGCTGCAAGAATGAATGAAAGGATTAAAGGCCTGGAGAAAGAACTGACCTTGACTGAGCCAATAGGAAAGGCTAAAGAGCAACTGTGGGCCAATATCATTGACTCTACCAATGATATTTGGCCATCTATCCAAGTCATTTTTTAGCAGATTGATTTGATTAGGAAGGCAACAGAAGATATTGAAAGGGTGAAGACAGAGCTTGGAGATATGATAGAGGAACCAGCAAGAATCATCCACTTCCTCAACTCCAATAATAAATATGAACTGCAAGAGCTTGAGATACCTGATAGGACAGGTACAATTTTGGAAGTCAGGAGAGTCCTCACTAAGAGGAATTTAATGTTGAATCTAGAAGATAAGTGTTAGAACATGCAGCTAGCCATTGACAAGTTCATGGCTAAGTTTGAACTGTTGAAAGAAAAGGGATTACCTAATCCGTTAGTTATAAATGACAAGTTAAAGACACAAGCAGATTACAACAAGAAGATCAGTGAAGTAGCCAAAGACTAGGTGTTGATTGCATCTATGAAAGGCATGCCAACAGGCAAGGTCTTGTACCAAACTTTTGAAAACTTGTTTTACCTCGAGCATGAGGTAAAACACTTGTTTATTAATAAGCCCACTTTTGCTAAACATAGAGACAGATGAGATATATAGAAAAATGATAAATATCCAATTACCATATGAAGAAATATGGGAAAAACTAAATGATTTACTATAGTAAAAACATAGTAAATTATAAATGTACAGTAAAAAGTGAAACAACAGGGTAAAAGGATATTGACAGGTCAGCAGGGTTAAAGTGTATCAGATAAAAGAGTATCAGGTGAAAGGTTAGAGTGAAATAGAGCATCCAGCGTGAAAGCCAAACAGCCTAGCAGCATAAAGGGCTAAAAATCAAAGTCTACAGCCAGCAGAACCAAAATAAAAGGGACAGCATGAAATAGTTCAATAGTTGTCTCTATCTTCTTGCAAGAAGATATTTCTTTTTTCCTAGATTAGTTTTGAATACAGTTTCAGATATTTTGTAATTCCTTTTGTATAAATACTTCAAAATTTGAAGTATTAGGTGTGGATTATTTTACATTTGTAGAGTTATTGTGATCTTGAACCTAAGGGTGATTGTACCATTTTCAAGTCAACAGACTGGAGCAAGTAATAAAAGTATTTCGCTACAAGATTCATGAGATGAGCCATTTGCAATGAAGTATTTTCTTTGTGTGATTGTGTTACCTTTCTGATGTGTTTTCATAATCTTTAGTGTGTTCTAAAATCTAAATGAATTAACTGGAAATGTCACTCAGAATTTGTTTAATTACACTCTGTTTTGCACAGTAATTTATTTACATGTTTTCTTCTGATACTCAGATTTGAGAACCCTTAATTGCTCTCCCATCCCAGTTGACTTCTTTCATTCCTTCCAAAGTCCGGTCTAGGGAACCCTTAATTTCTCCCTTGATCTGATTTGAAGCCATTCACCATTTAGCCTCTAATATCTGCAGTAACTCATCTATCTTGCCCTGTAGACACTGTTGTTAGAACTGAATCCAGTCTTGTTTGTCAGACATCCGACTCCATAGCCCAATGGTATAAGCCAAACCTCTGTCCATCTAAGTAAAGTGATTCCACCACCAAATTTTCAAAACAAAATCCAAGTGCAAGCAATAACTAGCCTAAAATCATCTTAACTAAAACAAAGTTAAATTGTAAAGAGAGAGCCCTCTCTGAGCATCAGGAAGGCTAGGTCCTGATCTCCAAAAGCAGTTTGTGGTTACCTTTTGTTTTTCTTTCTTCATACTTCAAAAGAAATATCAAAGTGATAACACTTACCAACTTTGTTGGTCAATATGTGATGATTAATTTAGGAACATGTCCTTGTCATTATCCTCTAATGTTAAATACTTCGGATTACTCTTGATGCTCACTTGGTTGAGACTTTGCACACACAGTTTCCAATTAGATCTAATTGTGCCTAAGAATAGTGTCCCAAATACTCATCCATAAAAAACTCGTTAACTCAAATACATAGAGATTAGGAATACACACAAATGGAGGATCTTCACAGCCCTAAACTCAATTATTCAAGTTCTCATTGCTAAAGCACCTTGTTATTGGGAGGACATGGGTTAATTATCTTTAATGCCCTTTGGGTTAGGCTTGCTAATTTGTGTAGCTTCGGAGGTACTCCAAGCCCTAGGGTTCAGGGTTTGGAGAGAAAAGCACCACAAGGGAATCTTGTGGGCTTGGAAGCCAAGTGTGGGGTTTTTCACCCATCGTGATTTGGGACAAAACCGTCATGATAAATAGACATGTGATGGATGAGGATGATAGTGCTCAGTGAGACGATTTCAACGCAATGAGAATAATTCGATTCCGAGTTGTCGTTAGAGAGAAATGAATTTTTGAAGTTGACAAGTTAATTATTAGTTGTAAAGTCATGTAGGCTTAGTGTGAATAATTCCAATAGGTGCCTCTCTTCATAATTCATTGAAGACCCTAATTATGTCTATAAATAGAGGGTGATAACATGTGTTCTAAGAATCCATTTGTGGCAATACATCTCAAGGTCAGCTTTAAAAATAGAGAAGGCTGAGCCACGGAAAGAGAGGGCCAAAGGGACAACGTGGAGGAGCTTAAGGAGTAGCGTGGAATTTCTATGTAGAGGCTGAGTTTCAGTAGGTTAGAGTTGGCTTCTTTGAGGCTTGTTTGAGGGTTTTCTTGAGTGTGGATTGTTGGGCAATGAAGGCCGCAAGGCTAGAGGAGAAAACATAATTGTTGTAGGGTTGTTTGATGGAGATTTTGAGGGGGACGAAGGCCTACAACAGTTGATGTGTTAAGTTTCAGGCCATATCCAACAGCTAGGTTGTCCTTGGTGTTGTGTTTGGGGTTAATCAAGGCCAAAAGGAGCAGTGTAGGTGTGGAGGGATTCCCTCTTGGAGGACCACAAGTCTAAGTGTCTTGCTTTGTTGATTTTCATGGAGGATGAGGGTTGAAGTGTGATGCCCTAACCAGTGATGCAGTGACAATAGTGCAACGAGGTGAATAGTAGTGTTTTGGGAGGTGTATTGGGTCAAGTTTGTGACCGGATTGGATCGTGATTGCAATAGCCTGTTGGTTCCATGTGGATGACATTCCATGGTGGTGAAATGTCTTCCTAGGAGAATAATTGACAATGATGTGATTGAGTGCCATTGATCTTATTGGAGGGAAGTGTGTTGGTTGCCCAAAGTAGCCCTAGAGCATCATACAAGAAGGACGTTGTTGGTGCCTGATTGGGTAAAGTTTGCAACCTAATGAGCAACACTTTGATGGACAAAAGTGGCTGCTATATTGGCATATTAGAGCTCAGGAATTAGGCCTACCTAGAGAGAATTTTGGTGAGCCCGTGTTCATTGTAGCAGATGTGACTTACAGCAGTGATAAGAGGTAGCCCTATTGGAGTCTCAACATGTAGTAGCCTTAATGGAGTAAGGCACTACTAGTGAGAAGTACGGGAGTGAAGGATCGGCAGGACAAGATACGACATTGAAGTTGTGTAACCAATTTTGTCATTATATCTTGTATACCATAGGCTGTTGTATTATTCATATTTGGTTTAATATAACGAAGATTTGGATTGTACATATTGTACAATTTTGTTAAAAACCGTGTATATTTGTGCATATGTGATTTACTGCTTTATATTTCCGCTATGCAAAGTAGTTTATGGTTGAGATTCTTGGTTTGGTAGTGTAAGTGATTTTAAGAATCTAACCTAGACCCAAGGTCGTGGAAATTCAACATGGTATCAGAGCGTATCCAAGCTAATTTGAAAGTAAGTAAATCAGAGTTGTGCGCAACAAAGTATAGTGTGAGAGGGATTTGGTCACATTGTAAGTGAAGGACTCACTACAATGTCGAAGTTGCAGGCAAGTCTCTGGTATGAGGATAGGTTGGAAGGGTTGTCCAACTATAGTCCTTGGAAGGAAGGGGTCAAGTTGGTCTTACAGGTCAACAGGCTTTGGGAGTTCATCGAGAAAGAAATCAAGAAGCCCACCAACCTTAAGGAGCTGGAAATATATGAAGATTTGGATGCGAGGGCAAGATTGATCATCCTAGATGGTGTGAAGGATGCCCTAATACCTCATTTTTCTGGGAAGAACAATGCACATGAGATGTGGAGGACTCTTCATAATTGTTCCAAAATAATAACGAGAACCGGGTACTAGTATTGGAGGATAAGATGAAGTCCACCAAGATGATAAAGGTTGAAAGTGTGACCTCGTATCTGACGAGATTGTCTCAGGTAAAAGATGAGCTTTCTTTCATTAATGTGTCTACCTCAAATGGAGATATGGTAAGTATTACCTTAAAATGGTTTACCAAGTATTAAAAGCCCTTCATCAAAGGGATCATTTCCAAGTAGAAGTTGCCAAACTGGGATATACTGTGGATGACTTCATTCAGGAAGAGTTGTGGGACGAGGATCTTCATCCAAAGAAGAAGGCTTTAGATGATGACATAGCATTTGCATCATGAATGAAGGGTAAGCAAAAGAAGGCCTTGAGTAAAGTCAAGTGTTTCAACTATGACGAGATGGGTAATTTTTCTTCGAGATGTCCAATGAAGAAGAAGGGAAATTATGAGAAGAAGAAAGGAAAGTAGGTCGCCAGTGTTGCCACTTCAGCAGAGATAGATGATCTCTCTGGGAGATTGGAAGAGAATGAATTTGCTATGATTTTTCATTTCTCGCAAGGTACTATCACTGAGGATGGATGGTACATGGAGAGTGGTGCGACGAAGTATATGACAGGGTCACAAGAGGTTTTTTAGACTCTAACTAAATGGGACTCGAAGTTGCACATGGTGTTGGGCAACAAGAGTCAGTTGGAGATCCGAGGATCGGGTGTTGTGCCATTCAGGATGGAGACAGGACATGTGATGCGGGTCATGGATGTACTGTTTGTACCAGGACTCAAATATAGCGTGATTTTTGTCTCGATGATCGAGAGGAAAGGGTTTGAGGTCTTGTTCCAAGAATGGAAGGCAAGACTCAGGCCTAGAGGCTCTAAGTCTGATGGGATTGTACTCGGAGTTATAGGGCAATGTGTTGGCTGCCCAAATTATCCATAGAGAATCATACAAGAAGGACGTTGGTGGTGCATGATTGGATAAAGTTTGCAACCTAATGAGCAGCACTTTGATGGACAAAAATGGTTGTTATATTGGCATATTGGATCTTAGGAATTAGGCCTACCTAGATAGAATTTTGATGAGCCCGCGTTCATTGTAGTAGACATGACTTACAGTAGTGATAGGAGGTATCCCTCTTGGAGTCTCAATGTGTAGTATCCTTAATGGAGTAAGGAACTACTAGTGAGAAGTACAGGAGTGAAGGACCGGCAGGACAAGATACGACATTGAAGTTGCACAATGAAGTTTGTCATTGTATATTGTATACCATAGACTATTGTATTATTCAGATTTAGTTTAATATAATGAAGATTGGGATTGTATATATTCTACAATTTTGTTAAAAACCATGTATATTTGTGCATATGTGATTTACTGCTTTATATTTCCGCTATGAAAAGTAGTTTATGGCTGAGATTCTTGGTTTGGTAGCGTAAGTGATTTTAAGACTCTAACCTAGACCTTAGGTCATGGAAATTCAACATGGTATCAGAGCGTGTCTGAGCTACTTTGGAAGTAAGTAAATCAGAGTTATGTGCAGAAAAGTATAGTGTGAGATGGATTTGGTCACATTGTAAGTGAAGGGCTCAGTACAATGTCGAAGTTGCAGGCAGGTCTCTGGTATGAGGACAGGTTGGAAGGGTTGTCCAACTATAGTCCTTTGAAGGAAAGTATCAAGTTGGTCTTATAGTTCAATAGGCTTTGGGAGTTCACCAAGAAAGAGATCAAGAAGCCCACCAACCTTAAGGAGCTGGAAATATATGAAGATTTGGATGCGAGGGTGATATTGATAATCCTAGATGGTGTGAAGGATTCCCTAATACCTCATTTTTCTGGGAAGAACAATGCACATGAGATGTTGAGGACTCTTCATAATTTGTTCCAGAATAAGAACGAGAAATAGGTACTGGTATTGGAGGATAAGTTGAAGTCCAAGATGATAAAGGTTGAAAGTGTGACCTCGTATCTGATGAGATTGTCTCAGGTCAAAGATGAGTTTGCTTCCATCGGTGTGTCTACCTCAGATGGAGATATGGTAAGTATTACCTTAAAAGGGTTCACCAAGGATTGGAAGCCCTTTATCAAAGGGATCATTGCCAGGGAGAAGTTTCCAAGCTGGGATAGGTTTTAGATGATTTAATTCAAGAAGATTTGTGGGACGAGGATCTTCATCCAAAGAAGATTGCTTAAGAAAAAGAAGGACTTGAGTAAAGTCAAGTGTTTCAACTGTAGCGAGATGGGTCATTTTTCGTCAAGATGTCCAATGAAGAAGAAGGGAAATTATGAGAAGAAGAAAGGAAAGTAAGTCGCCAATGTTGCCACTTCAACAGAGATAGATGATCTCTATAGGAGATTGGAAGAGGAGGAATTTTCTATGATTTCTAATTTCTCACAAGGTACTGTCACTAAGGATGGATGGTACATGGAGAGTGGTGCGACAAAGTATATGACAGGGTCACAAGAGGTTTTTTAGACTCTAGTTGAATGGGACTCGAAGTTTCACATGGTGTTGGGCAACAAGAGTCAGTTGGAGATCTAAGGAACGGGTGTTGTGCCATTCAGGAATGAGACAGGACATGTGATGCGGGTCATGGATGTATTGTTTGTACCAGGACTCAGATTTAGCATGATCTCTGTCTCGATGATCGAGAGGAAAGGGTTTGAGGTCTTTTTCCAAGAAGGGAAGGCAAGACTCAGGCCTAAAGGCTCTAATTCTAATGGGATTGTACTCAGAGTTAGAGAGAATGGTCTCTACGGGTTGACGGGCAAGCATGTGGATCATGGAAATAAGTAGGTGTAGCAGGTGCAAGTTCCAAAGAAGCGGGAGAAGGTGCAGGTGCAAATGTATTGCCACAAATGGATGCTTACAACACATGTTCTCACCCTCTATTTATAGACATAATGAGGAGCTTCAGTGAATTATGAAGAGACACACCTATTGGAATTATTTACACCAGGCCTACATGACTTCACAACCAATAATTAACTTGTCAACTTCAAAAATTCATCTCTCTAATGAAAACTCAAAATCAGATGATTCTCGTTGCATTGGAATTGTCTCCCCAAGCACTGTCATCCTCATCCATGACATGTCAATTTCTCATCACGGTTTTGGCCCAAATCATGATGGGTGCAAAACCCCACACTTGGGTTCCAAGCCCACAAGCTACCCTTGTGGTGCTTTTCCCTCCAAACCCTGAACCCTAGGGCTTGGAGTACCTCCCAAGCTACACAAATCAACACTCCCTCTTAGCGAGTGAGGTACATCCAAGACTAGGAAGTATCTCATCATCATCACAATGCTCGCAACACTTGGCCAACTCTCGGCGCTCACAATCGCAGCAATCCTTATATGGTGAACTACGCCCTTCTCAGAAGTTCCATTGTCACTGCTGGAAGCTAACTGCTACTTCTTCTTATCATGTAACATCTTCCACCCTCTCCATGATTCCTTCTTGGCAGTTGTAGGAGAACCCTTTCTCACCACTGACCACATGCTCTTCTTAGGTTAGAAAGTCTCCCTCTGAATCTCCAAGCTCCCTCTCAAACTAGACTCCCTCTGAGTCTCTGCAACTTGGACCTTCTATGACATTAGAGAAGGTTAAGCCACCGCAAGAGAGGGTGAAAGGGACAGCATGGAGGATCTTAAGGAGCAGCGTGGCATTTCTGCGGAGAGCCCAAGTTTCTATAGGTTACAGCGAGTTGATTTAAGGCTTGTTTGAGGGTTGTCTTGAGTGCAGATTACTGGGTAGTGAAGGCCGCAAGGCTAGACAAGAAAAAAAAATTGTTGTATGGTTGTTTGGTGTAGTTTTTAAGGGGGGCGAAGGCCTACAGCAGTTGTTGTGCTAGGCCGCAGGCCATAGCCAGTAGTTAGGTTGTCCTTGGTGTTGCATTTGGGGTTGAATAAGGCCAAAAGGAGCAGCGTAGGTTTGGAGGGCTTCTCTCTTGGAGGACCACAGCTCTAAGTGCCTTGCTTTGCTGCTTTTCATGGAGGATAAGGGTTGAAGTGTGATGTCCTAACCAGTAATGTAGTGACAACAATGTAGCGAGGTGAACAACAGTGTTTTAGGAGGTTTATTGGGTCAATTTTGTGACCGGATTGGATTGTGATTTCAGCAACCTATTGGTGCCATGTGGATGACATTCCGTGGTGGTGAAATGTCTTCCTAGGGGAAGAATTGACAATGACTTGATTGGGTGCCATTGATCTTATTGGAGGGCAATGTGTTGGCTACCCAAAGTAGCCCTAGAGCAGCAAACAAGAAGGAGGTTGTTGGTTA